>OY740785.1:84524416-85071040 GCA_963514005.1 Raja brachyura | reverse complement strand
TCCCCCTTGCTATTGCTATCTAGATTCAAAATCTTGCCTTGCTGTCTCATTAGTATAAATTATCTTGTCAAAGATCGCTGTCTCAGTATTTTACATAGAGGCTTACTTCAATGCGACTGACACATACTTATTTTGGCTCCAAAAATATAAATCACTTCTCCTGCCCACACTGGAAAAGTAATAAACGTTATTACCTAACATATCAGGTGTAATTGTTCAGTAAACAGCATAGATAGGGTCTATTTCTGCTAGACAGATATGAATTAATCAAAAGGATCTGGCAAATGAGTCATATCAAAGTATTTTCACATTGTTTTGAAAATATCATGGCGATATTAAGTGCTGAATGGAATAACATTATTTTGGTGACAATGGTGTGTTGATCTATATTTGTGGAATGCCTATTGTTTCCAGATTGCCTTAAGGAGCTTTCAATTTTATTGCTTTATCTTCGGGAGATGAGAAATTCTGAGTGCGTAATTTATTAGAACATGATGGCAGACACAAAAGACTCCATATACTGGAATCTAGAGTGAAAAAAAACCCCAAACTGCTGGAGGAATTCAGTGGGCCAGACAGCATCTGTGGAAGGATAGATGACATATCAAGTCAGGACCTTTCATCGAACATGAAGGTATTTTGATTCACTAGCAGCATTTGGACCATTTTCTGCCATTAATTCGATATACTAAACGTTTAGGAAGGATAATTGTCTTTTTATTGCAAGAAGGAATAAAGATCTATAATGTTAAATGCAGAACTATTTGTAGGACTTTTGCGTTTGTCAATTTATTTGAATGTATAGCAGAAAGACTTCCTCTGATCAAGCAGTGGAATTGTAAATCTATTCTTTTAAAATGTCTTTATAATTACAACAGCAGTGGGCGGCAATGTGGTGCAGCAGTAGGATTGCTGCCTTAAGGCCCTGTCCCATTTTCCCGAGTTACTCACAAACTCTCCCAAGTTTTCCCCTTGATTTGAACTCGGAGAATTACGGTAATAGCCATTTGTAGGTATTTGGGGCTATTCTTTTAACACGTGGACATTTTTCAACATGTTGACAAAACGTCCCGACTTACCTGATGCCCTGAGTTCCTACGCCTGGCATTTCAAACCGCTATGAAACATCTACGGACTCCTATCGACATTCCCGGACATTCCCCGAGTTCGAATCAAGGTGAAAACTCGGGAGAGTTCGTGAGTAACTCAGGAAAGTGGGACAGGGCCTTAACCGCGCTTGCAGTGCCAGAGACCCGGGTTTGATCCTGACAATGGGTGCTATGTGTACGGAGTTTGTATATTCTCCCCATGACCGCATGGCTTTTCTCTGAAATCTTCGGTTTCTTCCCACCTCCAGATGTAATTGGCTTGGTAAATATAAAAATTGTTGCTAATGTGTGTTGGATAGTGTGGGAATCGCTGGTCGGCACGGATCCGGTGGGCTGAAGCGCTGTGCTGTATCTCTAAACTAAGCTAAACTAAACTAAACAGCAGTAATAAACAGAGGAAACATTCAGCAGGTGAGGCAGCATCTGTGAAGAGAAAGTCTTCAATTAAACAAGCAGTTTGATTTGGATTCAACGTGACTTTAAAAAAAATCAACTCTAACGTGCACTGTGTGTGTGAAAGACGGCTGTGATGTCTGTGTTGTTTGGGCCCACAGCGAGCTGGGAGGCTGATAAATGTTGTAGAGGTACTTCAGCGACTCTACTTCCTGAGAAGATTACGGGGATTCTATACGTCGAAGAGGATTCTCGTAAACTTCTACAGGTGCATGTTAGAGAGCATTCTGACAGGTTGCATCGTGGCCTGGTTGGGCAACTAGAATGTCCAGGAGCGAAAAAGACTACAAAGAGTTGTGACCACTGCCCAGTCTACCGTCGAAGGGATCTATCGTAGTCGCTGCCTCAAAAAGGCAGTCAAAATCATCAAAGGCCCACACTATCCTGGCCACACATTCATTTCACCATTGCCATCAGGAAGAAGGTACAGGAGCCTGAAAACTGTAACGTCCAGGATCAGGAACAGCTTCTTCCCTACCGCCATCAGGCTATCAAACACAACAATGAATAAGCTCTGAGCTCTGAATTGCAAAAGACTATATTAATATTGCACTATATTTGTTATTTATGGAACTTTTTTTTCTCTTCCCCCGTTATGTATTATGTTTACATATTCACATATTCTGTTGTGCTGCAGCAACTAAGAATTTCATTGTCCCATCCGGGACATATGACAATAAAACATTCTTGACTCTTGACTCTCTTTGAGTCAAGGTTTCAAAGGTCTTTTATTGTCAAGTACCAATTAAGGTTCAGTGATATGCGTATCAGAAGTGTAAGTAAAGATGTAAAGTGACATTCCACAGTTGCTTAAAAGCGTGAGGAACGAAGATAAAGTCAGCTACATCTTTACAATAACTTGGAAATAAGTGATTGGAAATAAGTCTGAAGAAGGGTCTCGACCCGAAAGGTCGCCTATCTCCTTCGCTCCTTAGATGCTGCTGCACCCGCTGAGTTTCTCCAGCTTTTTGTGTAACCCTTGGAAATAAGTGAGTTGGGAAGAATTCATCACTCACACTTGAGTTCCAGAGTAAGATCTTGAAGATCCGGTGGTAATTTGCTTACAAGATGCAGGAACATGGTGTTAAGCTAATTTTTTTTTTACAGCTCTGCGAATCCAAACTTGCAAAAAGCCTTGATCAGGAAGGAGGTGCTCACTGTAGCATGCGGTAGGTCACACACGCAGCCAGCATACAAGAGCCTATAAACAGGCAGATGAAAATGTTGATCAGCATCTGCAGTTCAATCACGGGAAAGGAACTAGGGTCATCGTAGTAATGCCCGTGTCCCACTTAAGAAACCTGAATAGAAACCTCTGGAGACTTTGCGCCCCACCCAAGGTTTCCGTGCGGTTCCCAGAGATTCCCGGAGGTTCCCGGAGGTTTTTGTCAGTCTCCCTAATGGGCGAAAGTGGTTTCCTTTTTAAAAATCGGTAATTTGTTAGTCGAAGCCGGTTGCGATGCTTGTTGAAGGTGGTAGCTGGAGGATAAAAACCTCCGGGAACCGCACGGAAACCTTGGGTGGGGTGCAAAGTCTCCAGAGGTTTCCGTTCAGGTTTCCTAAGTGGGACAGGGGCATTAGACAGCAGAAGCAAAATAATTAAATTCAGTTGATAATAGACTTTGTAGAACCACATGGTTTCCCAGAAATTAAAATGTCTGCATCAGCCAATCATGGCAAGTTCAACAAATGAGAGAAGATGTGTAAATCAGAAGTATAAACATATGGAGGAAATGCCAAAGAGGTAATAAAAAACGATTTTTAAAAAAGGACTATCCATTCTATAGAAGATGACATCATTTTGAGAACAAAGTTTCTTTTGGAACCATACATCAGCATGCAGTGAGATGATACGACAGTTCCACAGAAATGACATTCACATCACCATCCAAATGAATAAACCACTGAGGTATGATCCCACTGCCATTAACCTCAATCTTAAACTAAATGAACATCATGCTATTCCCATTATACTGAAAGGTCTTCCCTGAAAAACATGGAAAAAAAGGTTTTAAAGGAAAATATAACCTCCCCCCTCCACCCGGGGTAGATCTACCCAAGCTGAGAGTAGATTACTCCAGTGCGGGGCCCAATTGGGAGCTCTCAGTGGCCCAGAGCCTCTGAATCGGATGCTACAAATCAACGAATCAACCTACTAGTCAGCGCCACCCGCAGCTGGAAAGTTAGCGCCGTCAGTGGTGGAATCCAGTGTTGCGCCGCCGCTGCTGAAGCTAGTTAACGTGGAGGGAGAGTGAGGTAGCATCAATTACGTGGGCTGAGCCTACATAATTGACGCTCGCTCTCCCTCCACTGGGTTCAAGACGCGCCCCCAGAGTGAGGCAGATGTGATCGCTGCCTCCCCTGGTGCTTTTTCATTTCAGTTTTATGATGAGACCAGCGAGCCTAAATTTAATATATTTATACGTGAAATAAGCTACCTGGACTATGGAAGGCGAGGACATGTAATGAAGGGGTTTACACACATTACATTGGTGACATACAGAGAGATAGTAACAGGCACACGCTTATTGCTCACGCTCCATCCAGTTTCTGAGGGGCTGTGCAATCAGGGGGAGGCTCAGCTTGTCACTGTATTTGCAGCAGAGCTGCGCAAATTTGCGCAATTTACTTAACAGTTATTTTCATTGGGCGTATGACAGGTGAGGCTCTGCCTTCCCCGCCTCCCCTGCCCATACGTCCCTGCTCAGCGGGTCAGACAGCATCAAGGGAAATGTACAGATGACGTTTCATGTTGGGTCTCTTCTTCTGATTGTCAGACAGGAGCTTCCTGGCCTGAAACGTCATGTGTCCTTTTCCATTCTCAGATGCTGCCCAACCCACTGTGTTCTTTCGGCAGTTTGTTTATTGCTCAAGATTCCAGTACCTACAATCTCTTGTGTCTTTCCTGGATCATCTGGTCGTTCTCTTCACCCCAAGCCTGTTGTTTTCTGCCAGAAAACATAAGGATCTCTTCTTATTTATTGTTTAAGAAGGAACTGCAGATGCTGGAAAATCAAAAGTAGTCAAAAATGCTGGAGATACCCAGCAGGTGAGGCAGCATCTATGAAGTGAAGGAAATAGGCGACGTTTCGGGTCGAGACCCTTCTTCAGCCTGATGTGGGGGTGGGGGCAGGAAGAAGAAATGAAGAGGCGGAGACAGTGGACTGTGAGCGAGCTGGGAAGGGGAGGAGAAAGTAGGAGAAAGCAGGGATCACCTAAACTTGGAGAAGTCAATGTTCATACCGCCTGGGTGTAAACTACCCAAGCAAAATATGAGGTGCTGCTCCTCCAATTTACGGTGGGCCTCACTCTGGCCATGGAGGAGGCACAGGACAGAAAGGTCATATTCGGAATGGGAGGGGGAGTTGAAGTGCTGAGCCACCGGGAGATCAGGTTGGTTATTGCGAAACGGAGCGGAGGTGTTGGGCGAAGCGATTGCCAAGCCTACGCTTGGTCTCACCAATGTAGAGCAGCAGATCTAGAGCAGCGGATGCAATAGATGAGGTTGGAAGAGGTGCAGGTGAACCTCTGCCACACCTGGAAAGACTGCTTGGGTCCTTAGATGGTCAAGGGGGGAGGTAAAGCGACAAGTGTAGCATTTCCTGCAGTTGCAAGGGAAAGTGCCAGGGGTGGGGATGGTTTGGGTGGAAAGAGACAAATTGACCAGGAAGTTACAGAGGGAGCGGTCTCTGCAGAAAGCCGAAAGGGGAGGAGATGTGAAGATGCGGCCAGTGGTGGGATCCCGTTGGAGGTGGCGATTATTTGTTGTATGTGACGGCGGGTAGGGTGGAAGGTGAGGACAAGGGGGACTCTGCCCTTGTTACGAGTGGGGGATGAGGAGTGAGTGCAGAGTTACGGGGTATAGAAGAGACCCTGGTAAGAGCCTCATCTATAGTCAAAGAGGGGAACCCCCATTCCCTAAACAATGAGGCCATCTCCGATGCCATGGTGTGGAACACCTCATCCTGGGTACAGACGTAGTGTAGACGGAGGAAATGGGAGTAGGGGATGGAGTCCTTACAGGAAGCAGGGTGGGAAGAATTGTAGTCCAGATAGCCATGGGAGTCAGTGGGTTTATAGTAGATGTCGGTCAGTAGTCTGTCACCTGCGATGGAGATAGTGAGGTATAGATACAGTAGGGAGATGTCGGAAATGGTCCAGGTGTATTTGAGTGCCGGATGAAAGTTAGTGGTGAAATGGATGAAGTCAGTGAGTTGTGTATGGGTGCAGGAGGTAGCACCAATGCAGTCGTTGATGTAGCGGACGTGGAGTTCGGGGATAGGGCCACGGTATGTGGCACCCTACAAAGAGACAGGCATAGCTAGGGCCCATACACTTTCCCCATAACTATGCCTTGGATTTGGAAAGTGTTTCTTCTTCTTCCTGTCCCCCCCCCCCATCCCCACATCAGTCTGAAGAAGGGTCTCAACCCGAAACGTCACCTATTTCCTTCGCTCCATAGATGCTGTCTCACCCGCTGTGTTTCTCCACGATCTCTTATTAGTGCAGTTCATTTTATTGTCACTTTTACCGAGGTACAGTGAAAAGCTTTTGCTGCATGATAACCAGTCAGCAGAAAGACAATACATGATTACAATCAATCCATTTACAGGGTATCGATACATGATAAGGGAATAACGTTTCGTGGAAGCAAAAGCCTGCTAAGTCCGATCAAGGAGAGTCCGATGGTCACCAAGGAGGTAGATAGTAGTTCAGGACTGCTCTCTGATTATGGTAGGATGATTCAGTTGCTTGATTACAGCTGGTGGTGTGTATTTTCACACTTTTTGCCTGATGGGAGAGTGGAGAAGAAGGAGTGGCCAGTGTGCAACTCGTCCTTGATTATGCTGCTGGCCTTGCTGTGGCAGTGTGAGGTATAAATGGAGTCAATAAAAGGGAAGTTGGTTAGTGTGATGGTCTGGGATGTGTCCACAATTTGCTGCAATTTCTTGCGGTCTTGGATGTAGCTGTTCCCAAACCTAGCAGTGAAGCATCCTGATAAAATGCTTTTTATGGTGCATCTGTAAAAGTTGGTGAGAGTTGTAGGGGACATGCCAAACTTCCTAAGCCTTCTAAGGAAGTAGAGGCATTGGTGTGCTTTCTTGGTCATTGCTTCAATTTGGGTGGACCAGGAGAAGTTGTTAGTGATATTGACTCCCAGGAATTTGAAGTTTTAAATCATCTCTACTTCGGCACCATCAATGCATACTGAGGTATAGTTCCGCTTTGCTTCCTGAAGTTGATCACTATCTCCTTTGTTTTGCTGACATTGAGAGAAAGGTGGTTGTCTTGACACCAGGACACGAGGATCTCAATCTCCTTCCTGTACTCTCTCGTCATTATTTGATATCCGGTCCTCAATGTTGGTGTCGTCTGTGAATTTGAAAATTGAATTAGATTTGTACATGGCTGCACAGTGGTGGGCGTACAAGGAGTAAAGAAGGGGGCTGAGAACGCATCCTTGCAGAGCCCCCATGGTGAGGATTATTGTGGAGGATGATTTGTCTCCTATCCTCACTGATTGGGGTCTGTTGTTCAGGAAGTCGAGGATCCAGTTGCAGAGATGAGTGCTGAGTCCCACGAGTTTAGTGATAAGTTTAGATGGTATAATGGTATTAAAGGCAGAGTTGTAGTCTATGGATAGGAGTCTGATGTAGGTGTCTCTCTTATCCATGTGTTCTCAGGATGAGTGCAGGGCTAGGGCGATGGCACAACCTGAGGACCTGTTGTGCCGGTAGGCGAACTGCAATGGGTCAAGGCCATTGGGTAGACTGAATTTAATAGCCTCTCAAAGCATTTCACGAAGGCCACTGGGAGGTAGATACTAATTATTGTGGACTAGGTACCATGTGCTCCTTGTGGATCTTGCTGATTTAGAGACCTCAGGCTGTGTGTGAGGCAGAGACTGAGAAAATCCTTTACGGGTTCTCGGTAACTTTGAGTGGTTTTCTTGCAGCTGTGCTTCTGTTTTGGGGCCAGGCTGATATAAATAACAGTTCACATTATGAATTGTCAGTTCAGGAGTCATCGGCACCTGTCACACCTCTTATGACTATCAGAGAAGCTTCTGAAGAGCAGAATTATTAGACAACACTGTTAAGCAAATTCATATCTTCCACAAAATCAAAGTATAAAATGTTGACTGACTGATGCACAGGTATGCAAAAGCCTACTTTGCCACGATAATTACCTGGGTTGTCAAAAGGGCAAGCAGCTGAAAGATGATCGGTTTATGAAATACTGCACCAGATGAATTATCGATAAATGTCATGCATCATCGAGGCTGATGATGAGACTGAACAGAATCCATCTCCAGGCTTGACCAGAACTGAAAAAATGAGAGATTCAGCCGCAACATCTCCAACATCAAGAGGAACAGATCATATATCACCATCGCTAGGCACCAACTGATCATGGAGAGGGATGATCACATCCAAGTTCACAAAATAGAGGCAGAAATGAGCAATGCCATCAATGATGTATTAAGAACGGCATTTTAAAAGTTCTAAGAAATAGATATTTTTTACAAAATGGATGTTAATTTATTACACGAAGAATGGTAATCTATACTAAAGCTGCACCACATAGTCTACACAGCAGTCACAGCTTTACATTAGGCATCCATTCATTCTTGCAATAAAATAAAATACTCTGTGTAGAAAACACATTGCATATCCTGGCAGCATACAACCTGTTGTCTGAAAATAAACGTGATGCAATCCACATATTTGAGGCTTCAGTAGGAAACAAAGCTCTGGGAACAATGTCTTAATATTAACTTTTTTACCATAGCACTTTTGCCTTAAAACCTATTCAGAGAATGAATAAAATTAGGTGTAGGCATTAATATTGTGTGTTCATGTATTTGAGTTAGGTACTTTCGGTTTGTTGTTTTGTCAAAATTGTTGTCTTGTGTGATCATCAGAAATAATTAAACCTTGCTCAAGTGAAAGCACTCTTGCGTTTGATTCCAACATAGGTGTGTTCATGCTGCATGTTAAGAATCGGAGCATTTTCTAGGCAATTACCTGACTTCACCTAAAATGGCTGTTTAAGTTATTTTATTGCAAGACAAAATGTTATTCTGTGCTTTCAGGCAACAAGATGCAGAAAACATGTTTCTCCACAGAGGATTGTGAGGCCCTGAATTCAATAGAATCAAACTTCAATGGCAATTTGTGAATGCACTATTGCATGTTTAATCTATCTGACCAAGGACAAATTAGTACCAGTACCAACAGCCAGTATATTAAACAGTACTCAACAATACTTTTGAGGTCTATTCTACACAATGAATAATCTCCACTGCAGGTCTACTCTGTTGTCAAGATTGCAATTAACAGTTAACCAAAATATTTTGTGTCAAGGTGGAAAGAATAGGGATTTCAAAACAGATTTTATTACTGATCCTAATGGCATTTATCCAAGGGACCTCAAAGAAATGGCTCAATTAAATATTGTACAGTTTACTAGATTTGTGGAAAAAAGAGAGGTGCTGGAGGAACACAGCTAGTCAAGATATAGAATCTTGACCCGAAACGTTGTCCATCCTTTCCCTCCACAGATGCTGCCTGACCTGCTGAGTGCCTCCAGCAGGTTTCTGTTCCTCTGCTGCAGATTCCAGCATCAGCAGTCTCTTGTGACTTCAGAGTTTGTTCCAATGGGTTGTTATTCTGCCAATATTCAATGACGGTCACTCGCCTGAGTGATCGCCAACAAGTAAAAGGGTTGTGAACCACTTTAACCACAGTTGCTAGTTGGAACCATTGGAGGTGTCGGTGGTAGATTTCAATTGTTTTCAACTATCAGATAGAAACATAGCTTTCAGATCAATTGTAAGTTATAATCGCCAGCAGTAAGTCTTACAGAGGTTGGATGACTTACCTACATCAAGAATGGAAATTGAATAATTTTCCTTTCTGCTGCCTTAGTCGTGTCCTGGGAGTTTCTTGGCAGGACAAAGTCACCAATGAATCTATCCTCTCTCTCACAAAAATGCCTAGTGTCCCTGCAATCCTCAAGCAGAAATGTCTCTGCTGGCTTGGACATGGACAAAGTATGGAAAATGGATGCATCCCCAAAAATGTGCTATAAGGGGAGATCACCAATGCACGGAGGCCAAGAGGAAGACCAAATCTTCGCTACAACGATACAATTAAAAGCGATATTGTAATTTTTCACATTGGCACGGACTACTGGGTAGCAGTGGCTGAGGACCAGGGAGAGGTGGAGAAAGGACCTCTTTCTGGAGAAAGGACCTCTTTCTGAAGTTGTCTCTGGCACCATCAGAGCATGTGGTTCAAGATCCTAAAGGCCAAGTGCCAATGCCACAAAACAGTAACAGCAACACACTCCCCAATCCAATGGCCAGAGACAACTTCACTTGTGGAAGCTGTGGGAGGGTCTGTTTGTTAAGGATAGGCCTAGTCAGCCACAGCAGGAAACTCAACCACAGATGAAACATTCCTGACTCCAAGCAGGCCAACGTCAAAGCCGCACCATCACCTCTTGCAGATGGATCAATGCTGCCTGTACTTTTTATTCCTCAAGTGTCATATGGATTTTTGTTCAGATAAGCTTTTGACAAGTAACATGTGGTTGCATCAATCAAGCAGTATTTTTTTATGATTAACATTGTAAATGTGACTGTTTAAAATAAAAATGACACCAAAGCCAGAATGGATTATTTTCAGAATGACAGAAGGTAGTTCGTAATTAAATGGATATCAAAAGAATCTATTTGATTATGGCTTAATAATAGGAAAAAAGCTAATCTTAAAATTCTGGAAAAATGCTCCTATACCAACATTGAAATGTGGATTTCAACTATGTTTGAACCATTACATCTGGAAGATATGAGACTCCGCCTGGCAGGAAAATCAAATCATTTCTATCAGATGTGGTCTGCATTTATAGAATTGCTACAAAGATAGGGTGCAGGAGTACCTCGGGCCTTGGTAGGGGGGGATGAAAAACTATCGAGTTGGTGGATTCCTTTTGCATGATATATATAATATAGTAGGTTACACAAAAAGCTGGAGAAACTCAGCGGGTGCAGCAGCATCTAAGGAGTGAAGGAGATCCTTCACTCCTTAGATGCTGCTGCACCCGCTGAGTTTCTCCAGCTTTTTGTGTAACCCTCGATTCTCCAGCATCTGCAGTTCCTTCTTTAACAATATATAATATAGTAACTGGCTTTTTTTTTCTCTCTCTCTCTCTTTGTTCTATGGTCTATCTCTTAACCCCCTTTCTCTAATTCTTTGACCAAGGGTTTGTTTTTTTTTCTTCTCCCCTTTGGCACGCTCTTTCACAACTCTTTTCACCTACTTCACTCTCTTTCTATTCTTTTTCTTTAAAAGCCATAAAATTATGGGGTACAATGATTGTAACAATATATATGTGATGTACACTGATGTATTTACCTCTAATAAATAAAAATATATATTTTAAAACCTATTGTAAATGTGGATTAAAGGGAGGTGCACAGTTCACCGTGATGTCACAGAAAAGCATGTGAAATAAGGCAATGTCAACTTTAAGGTACAGTTAAGAACATCCTAAATTCATAACAAGTCAACTCTGATTATAATGTACAAAAGAAGTACAGCATCTGATGTCATGTTCAGGGGTTGTGGAACGTTTTTGAAAGTGGGGGGGCTGAGCGATCACTGATCACCGGCCTCGGGGTACCCGGTGAGGGAGCAGAGCAACCGAGCGGGGGGAGGGTATGGGAGGGTGGCACAATTATTCTTTTTTGTTGTTGCTCGACCTCCAAAAACTGGGGGATAATACAGGCCGTCCCCCAACTCAAAATGTGGAGGATATATTCCCCATCCCCCATCCCCCATCCCGGATCGACACCAGTGCCTTCCACGGTATAGGGGGTGGTTGCACGTAAGGTCATCGGGTCAAAAAGACAAAGTGAGGCACGGAGCAGCTACATCCTTCTGGAGGTCATGCAAGCCCCTGATAACACACGTACTTTCTTATTTGTTAAAAAATTCCGAAATGGTCAATGTTTGCGCTGTAATAATTATGGAGGGTCACGGAGCGCTCTGAACTAAAAGCTCTAGTATCTTTGCTCTGAACCCGAGCGCCAAGGTGTAAGCGGCTGAAGGAGCGCATCCCTCGGGACAGTCCCTAACCTTCCCCCTCCGGGGTCAGCGCTGTCCGGCCACGGCCACCCTCTGCCCTGAGGCCACACTGTCATGGGCTGTGGGTCAGCAGCGCCCACACATGGGGCTGGATGGAGCGGGGCCGCGGCTCCGGACAGAGGATACATGGGGACAAAATTCCGGCAACGTCCCCGTCAGCTGCAGCAGAGTTGGGGACAGTCTGGTCCCTCCATCCATCCAGAGTCACTGACCGCGCTGCAACGGCACCCCGACCCCCCTCCCCAACCACCCCCGAGAGAGAGACAGCCCCTCTCTCGAGCAGAGGGGCAGTCGGTTTCCGCCATGGCTGGTCGTGGTTTTGCCAAACTCACTGTGCGCTTGTTCTGAGATTCAGGATGGCGGAGGTCCTCAGAAGAAGAGAAGAATACGCCTGCGGGCCAGATAATTTTGGGTTATGAAGCATGTCTCACCAAAAAAGTGGAGGGGCTGCAGCCCCACCAGGCCCCCGGGTTCCGCGGCCCACATCAGAAAGCATTTCTTCTTACAGAAAGCATATCCTCTTAAATTTAGCCAAGCATTTGAATTATAAGCATCATCTGTGGCATTTCACTGGACTGACCCATTTATGATCTTTCAAAATGGACCAGAATATGTTACATCAACAGAATGAAACTCTGCATTGTCATTAATTTTACTCACACGAATCTTTGTTTAATCGCATGTGAGATTAACAGGCAGGCGGCAATCTATTTTAACCTTAAGGGCTGCCACTAAATCATTTTTGAAAGCTTAATGAAACTGTTATGCTTCAAAAAGGACAGACATTTCTGCATGTCACAAGTGAAGGCGGCTTTGCTTTTAGCAGAATTGGCAAATCGTGTGCAAAATGGATTTTAAAAGGCTCTATATTTCTGGGAAATCAACACACTCTGGTGCTACAATGGAAACCAATGTTTTGTAAAATGTATTCGAATCACTGAGTGGTTGCCCCGTGCCCATCAAATGGCTGAGTTGATTAGTGATGTTGTTCATATTTCTGCTGCCATGTTTAAAGTTGCAATCAAAACTTAATGAAGAAATGTAAATGTAAACTATAATATAAATACAGTTCTAAAGATAGAACTGAATTGGGACTATTGTCTAGAAATTCATCTTCAAGCTCCGCCATTTATTTTAACTTTTCTGATGTTGAAAACTTTGTCAAATGTCATGGAACAGATACCCATCCATCTACACTCATTTCCAATGCAAAGTTCAGCAGCAAAAATACAATGCTTTCTGATTCCCTGATTATCCATCAAAGTCAGTTCTGTCCAATAGCCATAAAAATCCAAATCTTAATAATATTGTATTGTTCTAAGAACATGCACCATCAATTACTAGAGGATCAAAAACCACCACCAGATGAGTTAGGTTAATCGCAACAACTCTGATCTAACCGGCTACCTTATTCATTTATCTGACATGCTCCCACTGCTTTTCATCTGATTATTACTCTTCACCTTGAGCAAGTCATTACGTGTGGCTGTAAAACTCTATGAGTAGCTAATATTGGTTTTGGCTGCAACTACGAGATTACTCACCATCCAATAATGTAAAATAGTTTTCAACTCCTTGAAGTATTCCATCCAAATGCACAATCAAATTCGAGCAAAATCAGCTGTATTTGGTAGCTTCATCATTGAATAGTCTTTGGACTTGACGTTGTGGTCACTGGATTCTGAGAAAAAGCCCATTTGACTCCATTACATTAATTGGCTATTTATCTCAATCGTCTATTTGGAAAAAAATAAATAAATAAAAGCTAGAGTATATTAGTAAAAACATTTGCATGATGTTCTTGATGAGAATTACATGATTTTTTTTAATTGTGTCAATCCACCACTGCCACTATCAGGGAGCTGCATTTCCAAAGGTACTAAAAGTGGTGTGCATGAAGTTTAGTTTAGTATAGTTTAAAGATACAGCATGGAAACAGCCCCTTTGGCCCACTAATCCACGCCAACATTCAATTACCCATTTACACAAGTTCTATGTTTTCCCACTCTCTCAGTCACTCCCTGCAAATGGGCAATTTTACAGAGATCAATTAACCTACAAATCCGGCTTTCTTTGGGATGTGGGAGAAAACCAGAGCAGCCGGAGGAAGCCCATGCAGTCACAGAGAGAATCTGCAAACTCCACACAGACATCACCTGAGGTCAGGATCTAACCAGAGTCTCTGGCACTGGGAGGTAGAAGCTTTATCAGCTCTGCCACTGTGCCTTTGTTTTTCAGCAATGGGAAGGAGATCAGAAGAGAAAATTATGCTTGGTCATTATTTTTGCATCATTTTAAAGGCAGGGGCCAAGACTTTCTATTTCATAATATCATAATGATGTGCTCCACTGAATACAAAAATGGCCAATTGGTTTTCATACAGAAAATAAGCGAACTGGAATGAACGGGCCTTTCTCAAACAAGAGGACATGACTTTAGAATTAAGGGACAGAGGTTTAGGGGTAACATGAGGGGGAACTTCTTTACTCAGAGAGTGGTAGCGGTGTGGAATGAGCTTCCAGTGGAAGTGGTAGCGGCAGGTTCGATGGTATCATTTAAAAATAAATTGGATAGGCATATGGATGAGAAGGGTATGGAGGGTTATGGTATGAGTGCAGGCAGGTGGGACTAAGGGAAAAAAGTTGTTCGGCACGGACTTGAAGGGCCGAGATGGCCTGTTTCCGTGCTGTAATTGTTATATGGTTATATGGTTATAAGTTGCACGGATATAACTAGTGAAGTGCCCCAGTGATATGTTGTTGGCCTTTAACTATTTGCTATTTGTATAAATACCTGGAGGAGGAGGCTCAGTGTAGGTGACCCCAAAATACAAACAATGGCATATTGCAATAAGGATGTTGTGTTTGGCAAGGGGATATAATGTTGGGCAGTGAATAGTTGTAAATGAACTTTACTCTGTGAAAGTGTCATGTATCTTAGCAAGATGAATCAAAAGGCAGATTGTTATCCAAATGGAAAGGGATTGCAAATGACTAACTTGTTTTTGATGAGACAAATGATTGAGAAACTTGTTTTTAGTCTCTTCCTTCAGGGCGGATGCAACTTTTTTTTGTCGTATCCCCCGTCTCCGTCTGCGCTGAGGCCTAATGGCGGGGCTGGCGGCCTCCAACTGCGACCGACCCGAGACTCCGGAGGCAGAGCCAGCCAGGACTTACCAGCGCGAGGCTGGCCGACTTCGGGGCTGTGGCGGGCTCCGGCAGTGGTGACGGCCCGACTCGGGGCTGTGGCGGGCTCCGGCGGTGGTGACGGCCTGACTCGGGGCTGAGGAGGTGTCCCGGCGGTGATGGCCCGACTTCAGGGCTGTGGCGGGCTCCGGCGGCAGTGACGGCCCGACTCGGGGCTGTGGCGGGCTCCGGCGGTGGTGACGGCCTGACTCGGAGCTGTGGTGAGCTCCGGCGACAGTGACGGCCTGACTCGGGGCTGAGGAGGTGTCCCGGCGGCGGTGACGGCCTGACTCGGACTGAGGAGGTGTCCCGGCGGTACGTCGGCCCGACCTCGGAGGTTCGGCCGTGGGGCCAGCAGACAACTTCGTCAGGAGCTCGCAGGTCACAGGTTGGTGACCTGTTTCTCCGGAGCTCCCACGGCAACAGCTTTGTCCACAGCTTCGGCAACTTCAACCACCCTGGGCCGCGGAGTTTGAACCGGCCCATTCGCAGAGCACGGATTCAGCCGTGGGACTGACTTACTTACCATCACCCCGCGGGGTCACAACATCGGAGGCCTGGATCGCCTCAGCGCAGAGGGAGAGCAAGGAGGGAAGGCACAAAGACTTAAGACTTTTGCCTTCCACCACAGTGAGGAGGTGCCTGGTGAACTCTCTGTGGTGAGTGTTAATTTGCGTTTATTGTGTTTTGTTAATTTATTAAATGTATGACTGCCAGGAACGAAATTTCATTCAGACCAAAAGGTCTGAATGACAATAAAGGATACTTTACTTTACTTTACTAAAGACCAATCTAGATGTTCTTGTACATGAAACACAGTATGAAAGTGTAGCAGGTAGTTAAAAGGGCAATTGGTTTATTATACTTTATTACAAAGCATTTAGAGTTTAGAAATAGAGAAGTGTTATTACAATGGTCTAAGGTGTTGTCAGAGGTCATACCTGGGGTTCTGTGCACCGTTTTGGTCCCCTTGTCCAAGAAAACATATCGTAGCAAAAAATAAAGTTCTGGGGAAACTCAAAGGGTGAGTCAGCATTTGTTGATGGAAATGGACAGTTGACATTTCAGGTTGGGACCCCTCTTCAGGCTGATGGAGTAGGGAGGAGAAAGCAGGAAAAAGAGGGTGGGATGGGGAAAAGCCTGGCAGGTGATAGGTGGACACATATAAGAGGGGTGATTGGCAGTTGGGTAGAATTAGTAGCAAAAGCTAGTGAAATTGAGATAAAAAGAGCCAGATAAGGAAGGGCCTGTCCCACTTAGATTATTTTTTGGGCGACTGCAGGTGACTGCCGCAAAATTTTCAACACGACAGCGACAATTTTGGCGACAGTGACGATAATTTTTGCTGTCGTAGGTTGTCGTAGGTGCTGTCGTAGGTTTTCGCCAGGTGTCGTGGGTGAATTTAATTAAAACTGGTCCATGGCAGTCGCCTAAAGAGTCACTTAAGTGGGAGAGGCCCTTTATATTAAGCCAGAGAAAGTGATATGGCGGATCTTCTTTTCCTTCTATTCCTGATCACAATAAAGATATCCACTTAAATCACAATCGTCTCTGAACTGTCCCAACACAACAATGGAGGACCCTATCCCATCCATCTTTCTCCCAAAGCAGCCTTCTGCCACCTGATTGTCAACAGTGACCCTTCACTTACTGAGAACGTAGAACAATACAGCACAGGAAAAGGCCATTCGGCCCACAAAATGCCTGTGCCAAACATTGTGCCAAGATCTAAATCACTCCATTCCCTGCATATCCATGAGCCTATCCAAAAGTCTCTTAGATGCCACTATTGTATTTGCCTCCACCGCCACCCCTGCCAGTGTGTTCCAGGCACTCACCATCCTCTGTGAAAAAACTGGCCCCACACATTTCTTTTAAACTTTACTCCTCTCGCCTTAAAGCTCTGCCCTCCAGTATTTGAGGATATAACTCTACCTTGCTCTACTGTTCTGAATCAAATGGTGGAAAGATCTTTAGGATTATAATGTGTGTTAGGCCTATGGTGTACAATCGCCACCTCCCCCAGCCTTACGCAGAAAGGGGTTGGCACTGAAGGGGTTGAGAAAAGCATTCGATGACCCATTGAGTAATGATTCTTCACTACTTTCCCAGCAGCACTCTTTAAGCCACTCTGAAGAACATATGGATTATATTATCTCCAATGTTTACAAATGACTTATTGGTTTTACAGTCTTGCTTAAGATTGAAACATTTTAGGAAAGATTTTTTTTTTAAAGCAAAAGAAAAATCAAGGTCTATAAATGTACACTGTGTGCACCAGTAAAATGCCAGCAAATCCAGGTTTCTGGATTCTGTCAACTTTCTAAACACCACTTAGAGTTGATAACTGTACAAGTAAATTTGCGTGCATTCTGCGCATTTATCAGTTGCAAAATGGGCACAAAAAAAACAATTTCTTAATAAAATTGCTTGACCAATCTTCTTAATTGGTAAATGTGTGTCAGAGTTGAATTTGCCAATCTCTGGCTTTCTCTGGGCACTTTTACAGGTAGCAATGGAATGTCTACCCTGGTACCTTATGCAGAAGATTACTTCAAAGCCCACGTACATGACTACTGCATATAGATCAATAACATAGTAGCCAAGGTAGACACAAAATGCCAGAGTAACTCAGCGGGACAGGCAGCATCTCTGGAGAGAAGGAATGGGTGACGTTTCGGGTCGAGATACAATATCACCAACTTTGTGTTCATTGTAGACTATTCGTGAAGTAAGGCACAAAGCCAACATGGTGGTTTGAATACTGCCCTGTGCCATTTCAAGGCATCAAACCTTATTTTAATCATGTGCAGGCACATTTAAAACTCACTTATATGATCAGGTTGGTTTGCCTCAATTCCCAGAAGAGATGAATAGGCTTTTAGATAGGCTTTTAGAGACCAAGCGGAGGCTGGGCGATCGTTTCGCCGAACACCTCCGCTCGGTCCGCAATAACCAACCCGACCTCCCGGTGGCTCAGCACTTCAACTCCCCCTCCCATTCCGTATCCGATCTCTCGGTCCTGGGCCTCCTCCACGGCCAGAGTGAGCAACACCGCAAGTTGGAGGAACAGCACCTCATATTCTGCTTGGGGAGTCTGCATTCTCTGGGCTTAAACATTGAATTTTCTCAATTCTGTTAACCCAGACTGCCCCCTCCCCTCCCCACCTCTCCCTCAGCCCTCGGGCCCTGACATTCCTTCTCCATCTCCCCCCCCCCCCCCTCCCCAGTCGCACTAGCTTCTCATTTTCACACCACAAACAGCTTACAATGGCCTGTTTCCTTTATCATCAATACTTTTTTGCATATCTTTCATTCATTGTTCTTTATCTCTCCACATCACTGTTTATATCTCTCGTTTCCCTGATCCCTGACCAGTCTGAAGAAGGGTCTCGACCCGAAACGTCGCCTATCTCCTTCGCTCCTTAGATGCTGCTGCACCCGCTGAGTTTCTCCAGCTTTTTGTGTAACCCTTTTAGATGAGCAGATTGGTATGGAGGGAGGGAAGGGATATGGAACATATGCAGGCAGGTGAGATTAGTTTATCTTGGCATCATGTTCGGTATCGGCATTGTGGGTTGAAGGGCCTGTTCCTATGCTGTACGGTTCAATTTTCCATGTTCTCTATAAAACTGCTTTGTGCAGAGGCACACAATTATTGTAATCACTGTTTTCTTGCAGTGGACGTTAACTATCTTTCTCTCATAAAACAAAAAGTTACTTTGTAAGCTGAAATATCACCTTCATGCACTGACTATAGGTGGGTCAAGGAATGTGCTCCAAGCCCTGTGCAAAACTCCTGCCAAACTAATGCTGGGCACCACAATGCTTCTTGGCATCAAAAGCAAACTTCCTGGCAGGTTTCCCAATGCACTAAGCAACTCACTTTAACTCATCCATCAGCCTCCTTCTGCAATCTGTTTTACCAAAGTCCTTGTCTATGCTCTTTACAACAAGTTCATGTTTAACCTTACCTCTGGCTAGTTAGCCCATGAGCAAACTTGCCCCCTGTCCCAGCAGAGAGTTGCTTCTGCATTGTATCATCCCATGTACAGATGCCATCACTACCTAATCCAGACCAGAAGTGCATACCTTAAGACCAACATACAATAATATTCAGAGAAAAAAATGCTATTCTACGTGTACCTTACCTCACTCTACCTTACAAAATGGTCAGATGATGTTAAACATGTGACTCGTGCATAATGAGTGCTAAACCAGAAGCCTTGGAACTCCCCATACTGAGCATAATTCTCTTGGAATCTGGTATTTGCTGCACTAGTCATACAAGTTATAGCTGCTAAGCATCACTCACTCATTACAATGTGAGCAAATTAAAATTCACCATGAAATGAATTGTAACAATTCCTTGAATACGGAAAATTAATGTCACTTTTTTTGTTTGTGCCTAACAGCCTCAGGTGCTCATTTCTGCATTCAGTAATAAGGCTGAACTATTGATTTAAAATTGAATCTACTTCATCAAAATACAAACATTTAGCAGGAGCGATGAGGGTTGAAATAATGAAATCAGCTTCACTTAAGCAGTTTCCTAAATGAATACAAAAATGAGTGCCAGTTAGTTGTTTAGGCAGGACTCTAAAGAGGTTACCATGATGATCCTTAATTCTGACCCAAGAGAAAATTCTGATGAAAACTTGTTGCAAACTTGTTGCAACATGATATTTCATGTTGTTCATTTTGTAATGAGTGAGCAACACTTTCCAGCTAAATAACCTGTCCCACTTGGGCGACCTACTCCGCGAGTTCTGGCCAGTTTGCCCTCGACTCATACTCGCAGCATGGTCGACACAAGGTCGTAGAAGCTACTTAGTAACTCTCCTTCATGCTCGAGAGTGGTCTCCACGTACTCGAGGCCTCAGCTAAAGGGCCTGTCACACTAGCGCGCGATTAGACGCGATAAGCGCGACCTACCGTGGTCGCTTTAGTCGTCCGGCCTCGCGTGACCCTGTCCCACTGCGATCGCCGGAGTCTGGTGGAGTTCCGCGGACTCGTGTGGAGCTGGTGTCGACATCGCGCGTAGTGTCCAAAAACCGACACTGCTTAAAAATTACGCGCGGCAAAATCCTGTCGCGCGGAACGTGATGACGTTTTGACGTTGTGCGTCTTCAGCGTGGCGTTGCGTGATGACGTCACTGCCCGACGTCGTGCAACGCGCATGCTCATGCGCATCGTCACGTGATGAAAAATAACGTCCTTCCTTCGGACGTCGCGCGTGTAATCGCGCGCTAGTGTGACAGGCCCTTCACTCGCACCGGGATCGCCTGACCCCCACGCGATCCCCGCGTCCGAATTTGTCGCGCTTATCGCGTCTAATCGCGCGCTAGTGTGACAGGCCCTTAAGTCCTGGTGTTTTTTTCAACGTGTTAAAAAATGCCCGCGAGTAAAAAAAGGCCGCCATGGCAAAAAAATCGATTTTTTTTTTACTCGTAGGTTTAGTCGTAGTAGGTCGTAGTAGGTCAGGTCGGCATGTTAGTAGTAGGTAATCGAGGGTAGTCGAAAGTAGTCGAAGGTTGTCGTAGATAGTCTTCATCATAGACGAAGGGAGGTCGAAGGAGATCGAAGGAGGTCGTCTTCACTCTCCACTATTCGGTGTCCAATTTTCCTGAAGTTAGTCGTCGCTAGTCGTAGTTAGTCGAAGCTGGTCTTCAACACAGTCGAAGGAGGTCAAAGGAGGTCTGCTACATAGTCGAGCGAGGTCTTCAACGTGTCATTTTTTCAAACTCTTCTAAACTCGCCAATTAGCTCGCCCAAGTGGGACAGTCCCTTAAGGCACAACAGTTGCCATCTTTATAAGTGAATGCAAAATTATCTTCATTTTCAGGTTTCAAATTTCTGTGTTCTTCTTCTGTTTTTAACAATTCAATAATGTAATTGTCATTCATGAAATTAATGTTCGACTACTGACACTTGAATCTTGTTTGCTATGAACACAACCTGTTTAACGCATAGGCTCTGAATTCTGCATAGATATCCTGCAGGGAGCTCACAAGCTCACCACGTGTATTCACTACAATGGCTGACGACTGTCAGATTCCAGCTTTCCAAACTCATAGTTTCTATGCCTCAGGCAATACATGTCTTACAGTCAACCTACCGGGGTTAGAAAAGAATGTGCAATGAATATCACAGCCCCCCAATTGATGTTAGGAGCTTAGAATGCTAAAGAGTGGTTTTGCTATGAAGCCATAAAACCACAACTGAAATATAAAAATGCCAAGCTGTGGCTCGAAGCTATGCAAATGCGATATATACTTGCTCCAACTTGGACACTGATAAATTAATGTACTACATAAATATTCTACAAACTATCACACTACTCGCATAAAGCCTGTCTAGAACTTCAACCTCTTACAATGTGCGCTGCTGTCTGCTTGTTTTCCTTCAGGTGACACTTTCACTGCCTCTGCAGCATTTTAATGGAAGAATCTCTTCACACAAATTGCGCATGGTTTCATAAACACATGTTCAGGAGGAAGGATTTTTGGTCAGTGGACACTGCCGACTTGCAAATTTAAAAACTAAGCCCCAAAATTGACATATCTACAATTGCCAGTCAGATGAATAAAAATAATAAGATGTAGTACAGTAAGGTCGGGATCATGTATCATGATGCCAGAACAACAACCTGTCCGTTAACATAAACACAAATCTCATATTTTGCTTGGGCAGCTTACAGCCCAGTGGTATGAATATTGAGGGTACACAAAACGCTGGAGAAACTCAGCGGGTGCAGCAGCATCTAAGGAGCGAAGGAGATAGGTGACGTTTCGGGTCGAGACTCTTCTTCAGAATATAATGAATATTGATATTTCTCACCAGGTTGCCCCAGCATTCCCTCTTTCTCTATCCCTCTCCCACCCAAGTTGCACCAGCTTCTCATTTTCACCCTACAAACAGCTAACAATGGCCCGTTTCCTTTATCATCGTTACATTTTTGCATATCTTTCATTCATTGTTCTTTATCTCTCCATGTCTATATCTCTTGTTTCCCTTATCCCTAATTAGTCTGAAGAAGGGTCTCGACCCGACACATCACCCATTCCTTCTCTCCAGAGATGCTGCCTATCTTTGGTTTAAACCAGCATTTGCAGTTTCTTCTTACAATTCAAAACTAAAGAATTGGATGTTAACCTAAGGAAGCAAATCTCTTCTCCTAACTGCATGAATTTGCAATGAGTGGTGAACACAGTCCAGACCATCAAAGACTTGCCACATCCTTCCATTCAATGATTTTCCTTGCATCAGAAAGGCTGTAAGTATCGTCTAAGATGTCTGTCACCCAGGCCATTCCTTTTTCTCTCTTCGTCTTTCTGGGATATGGGACAGGAGCTTGAAAGCCTGGATGTCCAGCTTTAAGACCAGCTTCTTTCTCATGGTCAGCAGACTCCTGAACCAATTACCTCTTTCTCACTCCACACCTGGAAATGCTGCCAAGGGTCTTGACCCAAAATGTCACCCATTCCTTCTCTCCAGAGATGCTGCCTGTCCTGCTGAGTTACTCCAGCATTTTGTGTCTATCTCTTTTTAACTCTACTTCATTCAGTTACTCAGTTATTGTGTTTTATTGCATTGCACTGCAATCACTAAACCATTCTAATCTTTCACACTTTTCATTGTATTTATTGCAGTATCCATCAGTACTGTTTACTCAATGAGCTTCAAGTGAACTAGAAATTTTATTGCACCTGGTGTACATGACAATAAACTAATCTGATATCTGATGATGCTCCGAGTGAGGAGTTGGATTTGAAAGAAGAGCAGGTTGGAAATTCAGGATTGAAGTTTCTGATTTACTCTTATAGTTGAGGCACAGTTTGAATCTAATCTATTTGAATTTATCAGTGATTCACGCAAGTAACTTTCATAATGCTATCTGAACTCAAAATAATACACTTCTCTAAAATGAGCTATTTTAATTTAAGTACTACATTTAAAACTTGTATCTCAGTATTGTGTAACATTGTGTTATCAATGAAAGGATTGCAACTTGTTCAGTTTGATTTTTAAATTTCTGATGCTTGAAATTAAAAAAATTACACTGCAATTCTGTATCTTAGCCAGAGTGAGGCCACACAAAAACTGGAGGAACAGCATTGCCTCTGACCACCTCTACTGCATCCTGTGTTCCTAATGGGTCTCCTGAGACGAAACGAAAATTTGGCAACCGTTTTGTTGAACACTTGCGTTCTGTCCGCCAAGGGCGACTGGATCTCTCAGTTGCTAACCATTTTTATTCCTCTTCTCACTGTTACATTGCCCTTTCTGTCCTGGGTCCCCTCCAGTACCAGAGTGAGGCCACATGTAAACTGGAGGAACAGCACCTCATATTCATTTTGGGTAGCATGCAACCCAATGCTATGAACATTGATTTCTTCACTTTTAGGTAGCTACAACCCCCCTGCTTTGTGTCTTCTTGTGTAATCCAGCATCTGCAGTTTCTTGTTTGTTCAGGAGCTTGAAAGCTTGCACCATCAGAATCAGGAACAGCTTCTTCACCTTTGTCATCAGGGTTCTGAACGGCCCTTCCATAAGCTGGAGTATTGTCCATTTCAACTCTACCTCAATGTGAGCATTGGACTTATGTCCAAGGAATTGATGCACTACAATGCTGAGAACTATATTCTGCGCTCTGTATCTATCCCTTTGCGCTATCTGTTGTACTTGCGTTTAAAATTGTATTTATGTATGGTACAGTGGCTTGCAAAAGTTTTCATACCGCTTGAACTTTTCCACATTTTGTCACGTTACAACCACAAACGTAAATGTATTTTATTGGGATTTTATGTGATAGACCAACACAAAGGGGCGCATAATTGTGAAGTGGAAGGAAAATGATACATGGTTTTCAAATTTTTTTACAAATAAAAAACTGAAATGTGTGGCGTGCAAAAGTATTCAGCCCCTTTACTCTGATACACTTAAATAAAATACAGTGCAACCAATTGCCTTCAGAAGTTACCTAATTAGTAAATAGAGACCACTTGTGTGTAATCTAATCTCAGTATAAATACAGCTGTTCTGTGAAGGCCTCAGAGGTTTGTTAGAGGACATTAGTGAACAAATAGCATCATGAAGCCCAAGGAACACACAAGACAGGTTAGGGATAAAGTTGTGGAGATGTTTAAAGCAGGGTTAGGTTATAAAAAAATATCCGAAGCTTTGAACGTCTCACGGAGCACTGTTCAATCCATCATCCGAAAATGGAAAGAGTATGGCACAACTGCAAACCTACCAAGACATGGCCGTCCACCTAAACTGACAGGCCAGGCAAGGAGAGCATTGATCAGAGAAGCAGCCAAGAGACCCATGGTAACTCTGGAGGAGCTGCAGAGATCCACAGCTCAGGTGGGAGAATCTGTCTACAGGACAACTATTAGTCGTGCACTCCACAAATCGTGCCTTTATGGAAGAGTGGCAAGAAGAAAGCCATTGTTGAAACAAAGCCATAAGAAGTCCCGTTTGCAGTTTGCCACAAGCCATGTGGGGGACACAGCAAACATGTGGAAGAAGGTGCTCTGGTCTGATGAGACCAAAATTGAAGTTTTTGGCCTAAATGCAAAACCATATAACCATATAACAATTACAGCACGGAAACAGGCCCTCTCGGCGCTTCCAGTCCATGCCGAACATTTATTTTCTCCTAGTCCCATCTACCTGCACTCAGACCATACCCCTCCATTCCCTTCCCGTCCATATACCTATCCACTTTACTGTTAAATGTTAAAATTGATCCTGCCTCCACCACTTCTGCTGGAAGCTCATTCTACACAGCCACCACTCTCTGAGTAAAGAAGTTCCCCCTCATGTTACCCCTAAACTTCTGTCCCTTAGTTCTCATGTCATGCCCTCTTGTTTGAATCTTCCCTACCCTCAATGGGAAAAGCTTATCCATGTCAACTCTGTCTACCCTTTCATCATTTTAAAGACCTCAATCAAGTCCCCCCTTAACCTTCTGCGCTCCAAAGAATAAAGTCCTAACTTGTTCAACCTGTGTTGTGCAATGTGTGGCGGAAAACTAACACTGCACATCACCCTGAACACACCATCCCCACTGTGAAACATAGTGGTGGAAGCATCATGCTGCGGGGATGCTTTTCTTCAGCAGGGACAGGGAAGCTGGTCAGAGTTGATGGGAAGATGGATGGAGCCAAATACAGGACAATCTTGGAAGAAAACCTGTTAGAGTCTGCAATAGCCTTGAGACTGGGCGGATGTTCACCTTCCAGCAAGACAATGACCCTAAACATACAGCCAGAGCTACAATGGAATGGTTTAGATCAAAGCATATTCATGTGTTAGAATGGCCCAGTCAAAGTCCAGACCTAAATCCAATTGAGAATCTCTGGCAAGACTTGAAAAGTGCTGTTCAGACACTCACCATCCAATCTGACTGAGCTTGAGCTATTTTGCAAAGAAGAATGGACAAAAATCTCAGACTCTAGATGTGCAAAGCTGGTAGAGACCTACCCCAGAAGACTTGAAGCTGCAATTGCAGCAAAAGGTGGTTCTACAAATTATTGACTCAGGGGGGCTGAAGACTTTTGCACGCCACACTTTTCAGTTTTTTATTTGTAATAAAATTTGGAAACCATGTATCATTTTGCTTCCCCTTCACAATTATGCACCACTTTATGTTGGTCTATCACATAAAATCCCGATAAAATACATTTACGTTTGTGGTTGTAACGTGACAAAATGTGGAAAAGTTCAAGGGGTATGAAAACTTTTGCAAGCCACTGTACATCTGATCTGTTTGGAAAGGATGCAAAACAAAGCTTTTCACTATACCATCGTGCACATGGCAATATAAAACCTAAACCTAAAGTTAATTGTATTTGATGAATATTCCTCCCCTCAATTATTATCCACTGGCCCTATTTGTAAAGTGAATATGTGACGAATTGGGAAAGGATAGAATTGCAACTCCACCCATGCCAATAGTCATTACCATTGATCATGGAAATCTTACTAAGATCATTCAAATCTTACCATTGATCTGCATGCTAGGATCACATACTGCAAAGCAGACAAAACTGTAATGAAAGGGATGAACTGAGGATATTCTGCAGTCGGGCAGCTTCTGTGGAAATAGAAACAGAGTTAATGTCCAGAACTTCAATGTTACTTCAATTGCAAATACATGAGTTTCAAACACAATATGTTGAAGGTCCACTGACAGAAACCAAAGGTAACTGACTATCCACTTTATACAATAATCATTTATCATATTAATTTCTAACAAGTTAGTGTAGTTTGTTTTATTATTGTCACATGTACTGAGATATAGAGAAAATCTTTTGTTTGCATGCTATCCAGTCAAAGAAAAGATGAATACATGATTGCAATCAAGCCTTTCCACACTACGCAGATAAAGGATACAGGTTACAACATTTAGTGCATGATATATCCGATTAGACAATAGACAATAGACAATAGATGCGGGAGTAGGCCCTTTTGGCCCTTCCATTTTCCTAGTCCTCCTCCATTTTCCCCCTTGGTCGGGACCACAACACTCCACATCGCCGCTGCGGGCGTCCAGATGTACAGACAGGGTAAGTCCAGGTAAGTCCTGAATCGGTGCCTCCCCACCGGAGACCGCGGCTTCAGGCTAGTGTAGGCCGCAGGCCGGTGGTTGGAGATTTAAAGTTTGTGCCGCAGCCAGAAGCACCGCAGACTGCAGGGCCGGCGGTCTGGAGCTCCTCTCCAGGGATCCCTGGTGAGGGACCCCGCTCCTGATGGTAAGTAAGCCTCCGCCGTGCCCACGGTAGAAGTAGGCCGCGGGCCGGCAGTTGGAGCTCTTCTTCCCCCGGGTCCCCACGAGGGATCCCAGGCTGTGGACACCGCGCCAGCTGGAGCTCTGCAGACCATGGCTTCAGGCTGCCGGCAGCCGCGGGCCAACGAAACGGAGTGCTCCCCTCCAGCAAGGGCACGCCCGCTCCACGCCGAGAGTCCGCGCTGCGCCCGCCGCTGAAGCCCCGGGCGTGGCTCCACATACTCTGTTACCTCACTCCCCAGATGATGGTGTAACTGTGTAGTAACCTTCCTTGGTGGATGATAACATTGAACAGTACAATTATTAGGCAATTCTCGTTCATGGCTCGTGTTTGGATTCGCCAGACCAATCGCTTGCTTAACCATAGCTCCTAAATATTTTGCATGAGATGGGAAGTTCAGTTTCTTTGTTATATGTGGGGCAACCTCAGAGTCCTGCTTCCACATTTCCGAAGGCACCTCAGCATACACTGCTGTACCCTGTGGTGATTACAAACTGATGCTGTACTGTATGTTACTTCAATTGCATAGAGATGGGGTATTGATAGATCTGTCCTTGGAATCCAGGTAATCTCTGAGTCTTGTCAGATTTGGGGAGGTTGTGAGTGGACTGAATGGATGGCATGGATGACCCTGAACTATGAAGGTACACAGTCTTCCAGCAACTTGTAATACCAGAACTGGTTCCTTAGCAGTGTAGCTCCCATTCACCACTAAGTTGGCTAGTCATTGAGGAAACGGATTAGCCTGGGAGAAGTCCGCTTACCTCCCTTGTCCTCGATCTCCTTGCCAACCTCCCCTTTGTTCTTGCTGATATCCTTCTCTCGCTTGTCTCCGCCATGGGCACTCCTTGCTCAATGGCCATGCTGGGTACAATTAAAGTAACAATTAACTGCACAGGTCATTTGGCTCTGAGAATTGTCTGTCCAGTTGAATATTAGTTTGTATTGCCTCTGCGACAGTGGCTGGGAGACAATGTACTAGGATAGCACAGTACAGGGGTGAATTCTGACCGTCTCGATACCTAGCATCTCCCGACTGACTGAAGTATATCTCTGAAAACCTCTCCAAAAGGTTCTTCTGCCCCTCTCCTTTCCTGGGTTTAGTATCCAGAAATTTGGAGATATCAATAGGTTTTTGCAAAGTGGTAGTAAGGACGGTAAGGATTGCGTCCTCCCGGGCCGGATTCTGGGCATGTTGATTGACCAGCACATCATGAGTTGGGGACCCCAAGTTAGCTTGGAATCTTGCGTGTTCTACTGGGATTAGAACTTGTTGCACCAGGCCCACAATTCTCTGGAATCAGCATTATAGACACGTATAGTGGTTTGGAGGGAGTTTACAAATGAGGAGGGTGATTTATTTTTATTTTGCAGCTGGTTCAGTAAGACTATCATTTTGTTTTGCTTCCAAGGGAGGTATATGTCCATTGTTCATGCATTATTTATACCAACTGCAGCTGCTGGGTCAAAAGCAGGGTTTATCATCTGCCTAACCAGGAATTGGTGACGAACGGATCGTCGCTTGATTACCTCGTCTATCGCTGGCTCTGACTCGGGCTCACATTCTGACAAGTCATCCCAAGAATCCTCATTTTCGTTTTTATAACAAAGCCAATATTTGTCATGGGACTGGTTATCAGCCAATATTTTTTTATTCCCTCTCTTTGGTTTAGGTGGGTCCTCGAATAGGATTCGTGGTATGGGTTGGCTCTTTTTAGTCTTACTCCTGGTACGGAGCACGACTGGGGGTTCCACAAATGCCGGGGATGTTGAAGTCAGGGAACTCTGAGTCGGTGCTGCTGGAACTGGTATAGTGGACGCAGGTGGTGCTGCAAGAACTGCAGGATCAATATTACCGTAGGGTGGGGTCTATACGAATGGGGACAGTTGCTTCTGCACGTGAGCATTAGTACGAATTCTACTTCCCCACTCACTCAAATCCTCATCGTCTCCCACTGTGAGACTAAAGCCAACCATGGAATCACAAAACCCCTTCTGTTTTACATGTTTCTTATGAGCACATTCCTTCTTTAGTACAACCACATATTTGGTCACTCCCCCCTCCGTGAGGTCTATTCCTAGTTTTAGAGCATTATCCTGCCAGCTGGCTAACACGGCAGCTTCTTTTTTATCTTGAACCTGCTGTCTCCAAAGATCAATAAGCCCCTTTGCAACAGCATTTCCATTACGTTTCCAAATTATGAGCTTCTTTTACCCCTTCCTGGGTTCTAGCGCCTCCTAATGGCCACAATTCACTCCCTAACCTCTTTTTCACCAGATAATCCTCTAAATTGTTTTGCTTTATTAGGATAATTATCACACAAATTTATTAATGTGCTCCTGGGGTCGGTCGTAGCATCAATGCAATTTCCAATTTTGGCCAAAGATTCCCACACAACAATTAAATTCCACAACGCAAGATTCCCACACAACAAAATAAATTCCACAATGCCCCCCCACAAAACTCAGATACTTAAAACAACAAAAGTTAACAATGCAAGAACAAAAGCATACAAACTGTAATAAAAGTAATTGACTTTAATACTTTAAATCTGAAGTATCTGAGTCTACTGCTTTAAGTGAAAGCACTCGACCGTAGCATAATTCTTATCAGCTAGAAATGCCAAGAACCGTATCAGAAAAATGCGTGATACTCCTCACTACTTCAAATTCAAAGCAAAATCACACAAACTTAAGCAAAAACATAAGTCACTATACACAAAATTAAACCACACAAACTTAAACAAAAACATTAAAAAAAAAACACTTTGACATCGGAATTTAGAGCAGAAATGTTTTTTCTTTGCAGTCCTGAAATATCACAGACACCCCTTCCCAACCTCTTTTGCACAGTACAGGCTCTCAAAGTAATTTATCAATCAATCTTGTCCGACTTTCTACCTCAGCGCTGATTTTGAGTAATTTGTCAATTTTTACTTCAGCCCGAAACGTATTTCGAATGACCTCAATACTGAAATGCTCCATCAGCTGAACCCCTTTATCAAATATAACCGACCCAATGTCAGTATTCTTCGGACTACTAACCTCAGTCTCTTCGGGAAGCCTCTCGAAGTCCAGCGAATTGCCGAGCAGCTGGATCAGGATAGGTTTACAAGGTTGGCGGGACTGTCATATATTAAGAGAATGGAGCAGCTGGGCTTGTACACTCTGGAGTTTAGTAGGATGAGCGGGGATCTCATTTAAATATATAAGACTGTTAAGAGCTTGGACACACTACAGCCAGGAAACTTGTTCCCGATGTTGGTGGAGTCCAGAACCAGGGGCCACAGTTTAAGGATAAGGAGTAAGCCATTTATAACAGAGACGAGGAAACACTTTTTCTCACAGAGAGTCGTGAGTCTGTGGAATTCTCTGCCTCAGAAGGCGGTGGAGGCAGGTTCTCTGGATGCTTTCAAGAGAGAGCTAGATAGGGCTCTTAAAAATAGCAGAGTCAGGGAATATGGGGAGAAGGCAGGAAAGGGGTACTGATTGGGGATGATCACCCATGATCACATGGAATGCTGGTGCTGGCTCGAAGGGCCAAATGGCCTACTCCTGCACCTATTGTCTATTGTCTATTCCGTTCAGTGAAAACATCGATTAGAATACTTTAAATCTCCTTTATTTCACCAAGTTGACCGTGTTTCTCTGTACCGCCCCGGGAAGCTCTCCCAGCAAGCAATCACAGAGAAACACATGTTCAAACAAAGGAATTAGCATATATATATGATTAATACAGTGGGAGGTAACTTACAAAGGGCGGTAATTCTTGACCAATAACTACAGTACCACATGATTATATTGGTGAGGACAATCTTTCCACTCAATTACTATCATACACAGTATAATACATCTTAGCCAATCACAACAGCATCGAACATCACATGTTTTCCAAGAAAAATGATGTCACAGTAAGGAAAGTGAACTAAACTAAATCAGCCCCTGATCTTCAAAAACAGAATACTTAACCCTTTAATCCCAGAGTATCCCTTGTTCTGCATATTCTCATGTGAATGCTTATTTTCAGTGAATGATGAACAAGGACCCCCAGATCTCTTTGTATTTCCCCTTTTCCCAACTTGACACCATTCAGATAATAATCTGCCTTCCTGGTTTTGCCACCAAAGTGGATAACCTCTCATTTATCCACATTAAACTGCATCTGCCATGCATCCAACCACTCACCCAACCTGTCCAACTCACCCTGCATCCTCATGGCATCCTCTTCACAGTTCACACTGCCACCCAGCTTTGTGACATCTGCAAATTCGCTAATAATACTTTGAATCCCTTCATCTAAATCATTGATGTATATTGTAAATAGCTGCGGTCCCAGCACCGAGCCTTGTGGTACCCAACTAGTCACTGCCTGCCATTCTGAAAGGTAATCCCTACTCTTTGTTCCCTGTCTGCCAACCATTTTCTATCCATGTCAGTACCCTAACCCCAATACCATGTGCTCTAATTTTGCCCACTAATCACTAATCTCCTATGTGGGACCTTATCAAATGCTTTCTGAAAGTCCAGGCACACTGGCTCTCCCTTGTCCATTTTCCTAGTTACATTCTCAAAAAATTCCAGAAGATTAGTCAAGCATGATTTCCCCTTCGTAAATCCATGCTGACTTTAAAGATGGTTCAAAGATTTCCAATGAGGTAGATGTGAGATCAGGACCACCCTCGAGCTGATGAAAGGACCATTCAGTTGGCTGATAATGGCTGAGAAGAAACTATCCCTGTATCTGGAGGTATGTGTTCTCAAGCCTCTAGACCTCTTGCTTGTTGGGAGAGGGGAGAAGAGAGAGTGACCGAGGAGAGAATGGTTCTTGATTGTGTAGGTTGCCTTGCCGAGGCAACATGAAGTGTAGATGGCGTCAATGGATGGGAGGTTGGTTTGTGTGATGATCTAGGCTACGTCCACAACTCTCTGCAATTTATTGCGTTTTTCGATGGAGCTTTTTACAAATCAGGCTATAATGCATTCCAATAAAATGTTTTCTACGACACATCTGTAGAAGTTGGTGAGAGTTGTTGGAGACATGCTAAACTTCCTAAGTCTTCTAAGGAAGTGGAGCCGTTGATATGCTTTCTTGGCCATAGCTTTGATGTGGCTGGTCCAGGACAAATTGCTGGTGATATATATTCCTAGGAACCTGAAGATTTCGACCATCTCTACTTCGGCGCCATCAATGTATACTGGGGTGTGTGTACTGTTTCGCTTCCTGAAGACAATCACAATCTCGTTTATCTTGCTGACATTGAGGAAGAGGTTGTTGTCATGACTCAGTTATAATGCACTCTTTCTGTACTCCATCGTGTCATTATTTATCATCTGGCCCACTATGGTGGTGTCGTTTACGAACTTGTAAATTGAATTGGAATGGTATGTGGGCTGCACAGTTATGAATATATAATGAGTATAGTAGGGGGCTGAGAATGCATCCTTCATTTCATCACATCCTACATTTCAGATGATTTCTATACAACTTGTAGTTAGCAGCTATAGGTCAAGGAATCTAGATTTAAAATTAGATTTATCTAGATTTAACATTATTCCCCAAACAATTCCTCCTAAACAGGAGAAATACAAAAAATGTTGAATAACTTACCTTATCATAACTTACCATATGGTACAAGATTTTGTCAGCAGAATATGTTGGGTTTTTTTCTCTAAATTTTATTTTCCATTTATTTTCACATGGGTGTATAGATTATGTTTCCTTTCACAATGAGGTAAGTAATGCTAATAATTAGTTGCCACACAATTAATATTTTCTGGTTGACAACAACTTGTTAGAATTTAAGGCATTGATTCGTTTAATGGCATAAGTCAATCCTTCCACCGTGATCTGAATGAACATATGCTGTCATTAACAATTGTGTGGAGGTGTCATTAAAAAAATGTGTTTTTCCACCTCACTCGCAATTCGTAGATGAGCCAAATAATCTTTACTCTTTTTATAATGGTCTTCTCTACTAAGATCACCAATACCATTACACCTTAAATCAGTATTCTTTTTCAGCACATGCAACCAGAAATAGCTAATTATTCTTTCTTATCAATAGCAAGTCCACATAATTTGACAATGGCAAAACACATTTTTGTGATGTATTTGTAAATCAAAAGTAATAATAGCCCAAGTGAATATATGTGAAAATATGCATCCATTGCACCAGTTTCCGAATCACATGCCAAGCAGGATGCAAGGTTAAGATAATCATTCAATGAAACCCACGTGTAACTTATACAATGCTGCTCATGCATCAAACTGCGGTACAGAAAAATGTCATGGCTTGAAATTTAAAGGTTTCGTGTAATCACAGTGATGAAATGTTAGTGGGAGCACTGAAGTCAATAATAATAATAATTAACTCGAAAAAATACACTGCAACCTGCTAAAATTACAATGCAGCTCATAAAGAGGTGAGAAACAGATACGATGGTTCTTGTATCTGCAGCTCAGTAATATTCATCACATAAAATTCTGGTTTGGTATTTCATCAAAAACATATACCAAAGGCAGTTTACCCTATCATCAGATGAGTCAACAGTAGGAATTTTACAAGCTTCCACCACTTGTGTGGAGCCTTGCAAGCTGAGTTTTAGGTCACAGGGGTACTCTTGTAGCTTTTTGTATCACTGGCTGAAGATGGACATGTATTTTAGCTGCTGTTTGGAGAAACGTGTGCCAGTGATCCTCATAGAGGGTCATCAACATCTTGGGAAAGGGTTACATCAGCAACATCACTAATATCCAAAACCTACCCGTTACAGTTTTAAGTGAAGCTATAAATGAGTAGAAGGGCGATCATGTGTGCAAATTGGAGCTTCGTGCCACGTGAAAGCTTCATACTAATATATCTTTCTCTGGGTTGATAACAAATTCGACATTAACGGCAACATATTGGCAGGTAATGATGTATCTGTCATTTAATTTATTTTCACATTGTACATGTACATGTACACGGGTACTGCAAATAGCTTTTTTTTTGTTGCGAGCTTTCCAGTCAGCAGAAAGACTATACATGTTTTTGCACTCAAGCTGTCCACAGTGTACAGATGCGGGATAAAGGGAATAATGTTTAGTGCAAGATAAATTTCAGTAAAGCCCAATTAAAACCAATCTGGGCCTCCAACGATGGTAGGTCAGGACCGCTCTCTTGTTGGTGATAGATAGGGTGTTCAGTTGCCTGATAACAGCTGGGAAGAAACTTTCCCTGAATCTGGATGCATGCGTTTTCACACTCCAGTACCTCTTGCCTGATGGGAGAGGGGTGAAGTGGGGGTGTCTGGGATAGGACTCGCCCTTGATATATCTGACAGGAAGAAGCCAAACCAAAAGGTTACTTGTTAGTATTTAAGACAATGATTATTTAAGGCACAAGTCAATCTCTCAAATATGTCCTAAGAAACAGAAATACTTCAAGGAACATTATTATGAATCAAGTGGTGTCACCTGGTTATCGAAGAAAGCTGTAACCCACTACTGGAATATGGTCATGTTCAGTCTCCTCAGGGTCATTCTGCTCTCAGACCTGACCTACTAATCTTCTTGGCAGAGGAGCTGAATGATTTCCCACGCTCCCCACAGCAGCAATGCACATATCTGATGCTTCAGTGCATTGGCAGCATTCAAATGCGATCCAAACCCAAAAAAGGTTAATTTCAAAGCATTTACATACAAATCACAGTCAACTAAATATTTCTGAAGTATAGTTATTATTGTAACTTAGTGAAACAACATAGCTAAATTGCTCACAGTGAATTTCAAATAGCACAATGGCAACTCTATTTTTATTCAAAAGGACACAGTGCTGGAGTAACTCAGCAGGTCTGGCAGCATCTCTGGAGAACATGGACAGGTGACGTTTTGGGTCGAGGCCATTTTTCAGACTCTGATAGAGAGAGTTTCTCCTCTATTGCTATTGTTCAAGGAATAAATATGACCATGACACAGAGAATTCCCCTGTCCTTATGAAAAGTGCTGCGTGTTCTTTTTTATATTGATGTGCCCTGGTGTAAAATTTACAAAATGTATGGGTGTGCATGTACCATAAGTAATTGGGAATGCTAACAGAATGTTAATGTTTATTAGCAGGGGAAGTGAATGTAAAAATAGAAAAGGAAGGGTGCTGATGCATTGGAAGCAGCTGAGAAAAGATTTATTGGACTAATGCTTGGGTTGGGCAGGTTGTCTTATGAGGAAAGCTTGAAAGACCAGATTTCTATTTGATGGAGCCAACCCTGATTGGAGTACATCAGATCCTGAGGAGCCTGAGCTGGATGGATGTAGAGAGGATGTTGCCACTTGTGAGAGATTTAGAAAAATATAGGGTCACTGTGTGAAAACAAGATATAGTCCACGCCAACTACTAATCTACCAATCACACTAGCTCTGTGTCATTCCACTTACACATCCACTCCCTACACACCTGGAGGAAACCCAAGGAGAACGTGCAATCTCCTCACAGGTCAGGATTGAATCCAGGTCTCTGGCGCTGTGAGGCAGCTGCTCTATCAGCTGTGCCACCCTCTACCCTTCAATGATATCTGTACTGTTTCAGTATGTAGCACACGTTTTCAGCAAAACAGTGGCCTAGTCAACACTTGTTCTCGTAAAGGAGGCCACATTAGGAAATTCCGAAAGCAGCAAATTAGGTTATTGGGGAGTGTCGAACACTTGCCCTCGGTCCGTTGGGGCCTGTTCGATCTCCCAGTTGCTAACCATTTTAATTCTCCTTCGTATTCCCTATTGACCTTTCTGCCCCTGGCCTCCTCCATTGCCAGAGTGAAGCCAGACACAAAATGGATGAACAGCACCTCATTTTCCACGGGTAGCTTCCAACTTTAAAGTATAATCATTGAATTCGGCAATTTTAGGTAACTAACCTACAAACAACACCCCCTCTACCAACCCCCTCTTTTTCCCTTTTTGTTCTTGTGCCCCACTTGGATTCACACCTATTTGTCCCCTTCCTCTCCTCTTGCTATTTCCTTCCACCTATATTCCTTCCTCTGGATTCATAATGCTCACATCATCTATCCTTATCTCACATTTTGTGTCTTTTTATCTCTACCTTTTGTCCAACCATCTTTCTATCAAAAAAATCCCCTATCACTTGCCAAATTTGGTTCTGCCCCCATTTCTCTTCCAGCTTTCTCTCAAAATGTCACCTATACATGTTCTCCAGTGCTGCCTGACCCAGAGTTAGTCCAGCACTGTGTGTCTTTTTTTTTATCAACCAGCATCTGCAGTTCATTGTGTCATACAATATGGTACATTAAATTCTGAAAGGTACACTTATTCTTCTCTACGCTACAATTAGCAGTCGTTTTGTTGCACCATTAATCACTGATTTAAGTTTCTGCAGTTAGTTTAACAGACAATGTATGGGCAAATGCAACAAATGCATAAAATTAATGTAGAGGAAGCGATGCCAGTTAAACATGGTAAATTGCCCAGCAACCTGCAGTGATTCATCATTTAAGAATTAGCTCTTTCCTACCATAAGGTGCAAGATGATTTGCAAACTAATAAAGGTTTGTTTCATTGATATGGTGTTAATTTTTCAGCAAATTCTGGTGTAATATATTTTCAAGTCTTAACAACTACTTTATTACAATTAACTTGAAAAGTTCTCTGAACCTTATCTCATGTCCACGAATTGTCCTTGAACAGATTCAAAGCTGGCACGAAGCAATCGTACTACTGCCAATGACAGATGTGAGCAGAATATTTGTGTGGGAAGAGTGAGATCATCCAGTAGCTAAAATTTCATATGCAAAAGTAGAATAAAGAAAACACTAATAAAGCAAACAGAATCCCAAAGCAATTTTCATGTGCATTTTCTAGGTCTGCACAAAATTTGAGTCTTTAATTTACAACAGAAGTCTTTAATGCTTTACTCAATGCTGGCAGCAAGACAAGTCAAAATGGCTGCATACATACTGTCTACAGATAGGATAAACTGTGAACAAAACATCGCTCTTTATCCTGTGCAGCACCATCAAACATCACATTCCCCCTTTCCAGTTTGAACGTCCATTAGCTGGACCTCGCTTCACTCCTTTTGGCCAGCCTTTTTTGCGTTTCACAACTTTTGCTCAAGGCTCAGAATCAACAGAGTTTTCCTCAGTGTTTTCTTTTAAAGAGATATCAGTATTTGCTTTATCTGTACGCTGTTCTTTCTCCACTTGACTGTGGTTTTTCTCGGCGGCGTCAGCGTTTTGGATGCGAAAGCGATTGGTTCTTCCTTGCCATTCGGCGCCGTTTGTGAGATTACAGCTCCATAACCATATGGCGATGCATCGGCAACCAGCGAGATCGGCTTTGATGGGTCATAGTGGACCAAACGCGTCTTCTGGGCGAGCATCTCCTTCAACCTGGTGAATGCATGGCCACACTCTTTGGACCAATGCCATTCGATGTCCTGTTTTCGCAGGTTATTCTCGCACATGCGGACCATGTTGCAATCCGTGGTCGATGACAATGCCATAGTTGATCCATCGTAGATCAAGGCGTTCATGTCAAGCTTGAAAGCATGGATCCAGTCGATGACGCACAGGGATGTACCTTCTTTACCAACGACAATCAGCGGCAACATCTGTGTCAGACCATTATAGGAAACAGCGACAGTGCGTTTGCCTTTCATGGGAATGGGCTGTCGTCCGTATCCGAAAAGGCCGATGTTGACAGGTTTCAGTTTCGGCGATCCGATCCTCTCCCAGATGTCCTGACCCACTAGCGACACAGCTGCACCAGTGTCCACCTGGAACTGTAGATCGACGTTCGAGACCCGCTGCGAAATCCTCAGCTTGTCGGTGATCGTAGACACACCAAGCACTTCAATAGAAATGGTCTCAGCGATTTGGTCGACTGTGTTTTGCGCTCTCTTACCCTTTCCCAGCTTTTCTACGGATTGACACACTGCCTGGAGATGACCTTTTCGGTAACAGGCATAAGAAAACAGACTTGATATATGGGCACTCACGGTGATGATGAGCAGTCGAGCAGGGTTTCGATCTTCCCCCTACAGTGGGACGGCTCTTCTGAAACTGTCCCACCTTCTCCGGATTTGCTCCAAATATGCCGAAAGATTGCAGACAGCTGCAAGACTTATACGGATATCATAGTAGGGGATTTTAACTTTCCCACTATAGAGTGGGATCACCATTGTGCCGAGTGCATACATGGGATGGAAGTTGTCAAGTCAGGAGTCAAGAGTGTATTAGTGTCATATGTCCCGAAACAGAACAATGAAATTCTTACTTGCAGCAGGTCAAGTGACTGAAATATCCATGGGCGAACCATTTTGGAACAGTGACCACAGTCCTATTAGCCTATTAGATGGGCAAGATCCTCTTTGATTATTTCTCCTTTGTTTTTACTGTGGAAAAGGTCATGAAGACACGGGAATTTTGGGAAAGTTAATGGCAATATCTTGTGGGCAGCCATATCACAATCAAAGAAACGCTGGATATACTAAGATATATAAAGGTGCTAAAAGATTAGAGAGTGGCTAATGCTGTGCCTCTTTTTTAGGGGTGAAAGGGGAAAAAATGGGAACTATAGACCAGCAAGCCTCATATCTGTGGTATCAGTTACTGGAGAGGATTCTGAAATATAAGATATTTCTACATGTGGATAGAAGGGGTTAATTAGGCATAGTCAGCATGGTTTGAGCATGGGGCATTGTCCCTCATTAATTTGATTACGTTTTTTGAAGAAGTAATCAAGACTCGCCAACAGTCTATCTGGCCTTTCGTCTGTTTTTGTTATTTTAAGTACGTGCTAAATATAGGCCCCTGTCCCACTTAGGAAACCGGAACGGAAACCTCTGGAGACCTTGCGCCCTATCCAAGGTTTCCGTGAGGTTTTGGTGACTCTCCCTAATGGTGGAAAGGGGTTTCCGCATAGTTTAGGCTTCTTCTATGTTCTTGCGGTTATTTAAAAAAAAAAAAAACGGCCTCGACTAAAAATAGGTTGCCGTTTGGTCGAAGCCAGTGGAGTGGGGTTGCTATTTACTTACAGGCAGTCGAAAGCAATCTCCTTCACTGACCGGCCATTTTGATTGGCTCATTGGAGTTTTCAGCAAAGATCCTGTAGGATATTTGGTTTTCAGGACCTAGAAGATCCGCCGGAAGGTAAAATGCCTGCTAACTTTATTAAACTTCTTAAAACTGTCTCCACTCCATCTCTCTCCCCTTCTTTGCCCATCTTTCCCCTTCTCTCCCTCCCTCCCACACTCTCTAAAGGACTTACCATGCTCTGTGGCAGCCGTTTACCTTCCTCTTCCTCTTTATCGCGCAGTAATTCTTTATGGAGTAATTCTTCAGAAATGTTCTCTAGCTCCGTAATTTTCTCTAATTTTATTTCAAATGATTGACCTCAAGTGCTGCAAATAAAAGTGCTTTATGAAGAAAGGGCTAATGCAATTGCAAAATAAAGAAAACATTTTTTTCCTTTACTTTTCCCTGAAAATATCTTCTATTTTTTTTACTCCTGAAATAACATGGGTAATAGTTCGCTATTTCATACATACTTGTATGTAAAATTGTTTGTTACTTTAAAAATATAGTGCTGGCAACTTATTACTATGTGCCTAAGGTTGCATAAATGGTTTATTTTTAATCTTCATAAGTGGCTTTAGTCTTTCTAACATTATTTATCTCTGTAATAAATTTAAAGAACTCACTTCATTTTCACTCTCACAAAAGAGCTCACTCCCGTGGATTTAGCAAGGTTCACCATTATGTCTTGAAATGCGTTTCGAGATTAAGCCAAAAGAGATAACTTATGTCATGATAACACGACAATTTGGAAACTGCAATTATACAGTGACCTCATTAAACTTTGACCATCCAACCTTTTCTTATATATCATATTCTTAACAAAAAAAAGTTTCATCATGAGCAATGAAAGTCTCAATTAAGTAAGAAACCTGATTAAATTAGCACTTCCATCTTGTACATGCTGTATCTTTAGTAGAATGAAAGAAACGTGAAACAAAGATTTCCTTTTATCTGGAATATTTCATGACCCTTTCAGACCCTCTCAAAGCCCTTTAAAACCAATGAAGTTCTTTAGAAGCTTATTCATTATTGTAATAGAAAATACGCAGTAGCCAATCTGACACCCACAAATAATACAATGTCAATCATTTGTTTTCGTGATGTTATTTAAGGCATGAATGTAAACCAGGACATTGGGGAAATATTCGCTGCTCTTCTCCAGTGTAGCTGCATTGAATCTTTTATGCACACTTGAAAGTGAAACAATTCATTTTAATGTCTCAGGAATACAAAACTCCCTCACCACTCTGCTGGAATGGAACAAACGCTTCAAAAGTCATTATAGAAGATGTTCGGGTACATGCAATGCTTTGTCATATGTGCAGTCTTATTTATCAATACATAACATTTTCAGTTGGTCCCAAATAGTTTAAATATCTGAGACTGAATAGAAGTAATTTAACCCTCTTTTCCCTCCCCAATATGGAGAGATTAAAATCAAGAACCCAGCCTACCGGAAACAAATCTACTTCTGTGTTTAACGGAAGCATGTTGAGATACAGGTGCCCTGTCCACTTACTGGAGGTAGGTTGGCCATTGATATAATTTTGAATGCGTTGACATACATAGATTCTAATTTTAACACACTTATAGTAGCTCCGTGTACCTTAAGAAATTAGGTTTTGGAGGGTTTTTTTGTTTTATTTCGCAAATATTTTAAAGTTATATTATGTTAGTAGGGACTTTACATCAGGGACAAAGCTAGAGCTTCTGATTTTAACAGAGCAACATTAAAAAGCATTTTAAATGGAGGCTCTGATTTATAACGCTTTTTTAACTTTAACCAAAGTTCTCTGTGTGTTTCAGGTCTTGAGGACCTGGCTAATAAAATAAAGTGAGAATGGGTGAGAATGGCTAATAAAAGAAAGTGATAATGGCTGCTGAAAAGAAAGTGAGAATGGCCGGAATGTGCAGATGGGGTCAGGAGCAAAGCTGGAACAACTATATGTGTCAACCTGTAACTCTTCTCTCCAGCATTCCCCATGATATACTATCTGTCCAGTGCAAGATCTGTGATCCTCTGGACTATAATCATGCCAACCCAACACCTGACACATGTTAAACAAGCTCTTCCCTGTTACCACACTGTTGGAAACCAGTCTCTTCTCTGCACCTCCCACTATCATTCCCTCCTAACTGGCTGGCAGCAAGACAGCAAGCAGTCAGTCAGTTAGTGCTGGGGAGGCACTGTGGCACAGCTCCAAAGTCCCAGGTTCAATCCTGGCTTCAGATGCTTTTAGTGTGGAGTTTCTATGTTTGAAGGGGGGGGGGGGGGTAATGAGCATGTGAGAGAGAATAAATTACAGGGAAATAAATGAGGGAGCTGGGTTAATGGGATTGCTATGAGAACGGGCATTAACTCAATGGGCCAAATGGCCTTATTCTATGACATGTGGACATATTAACTATGAGAACCAATAGTCAATCAGGCAGAAAATCAGCAGAAAGAAATTAGAAGACACCCTGTGACATTAAAATTATCGTGAATGCTGTTCTTCCAGTTGATAGATCCTCCTCACATATTCTGAACTAGGCAATCTGGTAAATATCAAACCCACTCCTCTTCCTCCCTTGCAATCAACCCTTTCTGATGTTTACTTTACTTTGCTTCTCGTTCATTGCTATTTTTCCTTCAGCTAGCATGGTTATACATTGGCTGATGAAATGCCAATGGCAGCATTTACTGTAGATTAATCATTGCCCCTAAACCAGGGGTGCAGTGTGAGCCAATCTGATTGATGATCTGGTCACACAGTCAAACAAGTGTGTACGTTTATTAAACTTAGTTTTCTGATATATGTTACCATTGCTGGTTTTTGTGGTAACTGTAACCAGAAACAACTTTTCTTAAAAAATAATCCAAGGTTTTATTTAGTTACTAAATAAATTCTCCAGGTGCCACATTCAATCTCATGTCTCCGGATCACTGGTCCAGAAATCCAGTTGTAAGTCCAGCAAAGGAATTGCCAAGAAATGGGATTTCAGGCATTGTTGGTTTGTTAATTGGATATTGCCTACATCATGAATGCCCCTTTGTTCCCCCAAAATACCATTGGCTAAGCATGTTTTTAAATAGCTACTCTGGTATTTTTTCTCCCAAAAATAGCAATAGATGGGAGCTGTGGTGCTATACAAGGCACATAATTCAATTCTGCTGCAGCTTGCTGTGTACCAATCCCACAAAGACGATGGTGCTTAAAGGCACACTCCCCTGCATGCAATGATGCAGCAACACACACAATGGCAGCAATGGTTGCAGATGTCATGGGGAAAATTGAGACCATTCTTCAATTCAGCTAGTGTGATTTAGAAGCATTAATTAATGCTACAGAGGCAAGGAGTAAGCTTCTGTAATGCAGGTGTGTTGATGGGAGTATCAGTAGGGGAGCTTACGAGTAAGTGATTGGGGTTGTGTCTGGACGCAGTGTTGCAAGATGTTTCACAGTTTGACAAGCTATAAGTTATGATGTGCAAATATAATGAGAACTTCTAAGCTGGCACAGAACCATGCTCGTGCATTCACACATATGCACACACACGCATGCATTCAAGGTGGGAATCCATCAATTCCCCCCTCAACAAATATCTCCCTTTTCTACCCAATCCCCACCCTCAGATCAGCCTTCACATCCATATACCATTATCCCCACATAATGTCAAGCATTCAAAGGGAAACACGTGGGAAGTCTACTGCTGATCTTTCTCTCGTCCATTTAGGAATCAGTTGTCATTGTTGTCCCATAGTAATAGAAGCAAGGCATCACACATAGGAGTGGATTTGTCAGAAAGATGCCCCCCAGATACTGAGACTTATATCAAGGACATGAACAACTGGGAAAGCAGGTGGGACAGCTGCCAGTGCATACTCCAATGTTTCAGGCTGATGACAACCTCCATTCTGAGTTCCACAGCATCACACAATCTCATTGAGACGCATGCAAGGTGGGATTCCATCAATTCCCCCCTCTGCCCCCAATAAATACCTCACTTATCTACCCAATCCCCACTGCTGCGTCAACATGAAGACTAGGATGTGTTTCTTATGTTCATTTGTTTTGCCTTGACAGGTTACTAATAGGTGCCAGAGATCTACCCCTCGTCGGAAGAGGAAGAACAACTGGAGCAGGAACAGCCAAAGGAGATGCTTGGAATGAGAGAGGTGGGCAAAAGAGAGCACTGGTGGGGAGGAATATGAATGAGGGGAGAAGATGAAAAGAAGAGTAAGTGTCTACACATTCTGTCATTAAACGTGACACTACACAGCATCAGAAGAAGACACAAAGTGCTGGAGTAACTCAGCGGGTCAGGATACCTATCTATGTTCTCCAAAGATGCTGCCTGACCCATTAAGTTACATTGTCTTTTTTTGTAAACCAACATATGCAGTCCCTTGTTTCTACTTCATAGCAGCAGGTCAGATCAGCACCACCAGGCGATAAATTAGTGGTCACTGCTTGAAAATAAGGGACCTCCATTTAATTCAGAATCAAGGTGACTTTTCTTCTGCTTAAGCGTCAGGACTCCTTGGAATTCTCTTCCTGATAGGGCAGTGGAAGCAGATTCTTTGAATATTTTTAAGAAACATAGAAATATAGGAAATAGGTTCATGAGGAGGCCATTCGGCCCTTCAAGCCAGCACCGCCATTCATTGTGATCATGGCTGATTGTCCGCTATCAATAACCCGTGCCTGCCTTCCCTCCATATCCCTTGACTCCACTAGCCCCTAGAGCTCTATCCAACTCTCTCTTAAAGACAGAGTTAGATAGAGTCTTGAATGATTATTACTTTTGAACTACAACGCCATGTACTTGTTGAATAGCAGAGTGTTTTGAAAGGCTAAGGGGCTATGATCATATCAATACTGAATGATACATCTCCCTATGTCACAGGCTTTGGCATGTAGTATAAAACATGTGGAGTCTTCTTCCTGCGTATGGCGTGCACAGCCTAAAGTTGTACAACAACTTATTCTATTTGATCTTATTTGATTGTGCACACCAAGTTGATTGCATTCGTCGAAGCAGGGTGGACCACGTGAAGGTTGCAATCTCCCACCCCAGCATGTGGAATTAAATGTGCAGATTCATTGGCGGGGAGTTCAAGTGATTGTACTTCCCTAGAGAAATCGGGTGAATGCTATGACTATGGTGCATGATGATGCCCATGAATTGGTTAGTGCATCATAGGCACATGACACACAAGAGGGTCCATCTGCATGCTCTCACAGTGATTTCTTCAGAGTGAGGCAGCCACGAGTGTCTCCCTGGAGATAGTGATAGTTTCTTTGCAGGTGCTCTCAGCCAAACCCTCACCCAGCACCATGGAATCAGGTGTCAGCATTTGTAGATGCACAGGTAGAGCCCACTTGAACACTAAATGCATCTTTATAATCTTATACTTTATCCAACTGGATATTTGATCTTTCTTGCATGGTTTCAGTTTAATGATCTAATGGAACAGTAACCTGCCACCAGATAACAGCTTGATGGAGCAGAGAGAAGCTTTGGGTTAGTAAAACACTGTCCTCGAGGAGCAATGCGATTCCATTTATGGGCAGATTGCTCTTTTCCCTAGACACAGGGATGATCCCCATGAACAGCTCTGTGTTCTCCTCTGAGTTTTCCTCCACTCTTCACAGTTCTATGGACATTCCTTCCTCCAGAACGTGTTGCTGCCGGCACGTGACTTGAGAGTGCAGCACTCAATGATGAAATCAGAGAAACTGCTTGGACATTATTGGAAGTAGTTCACAAACTGACTCAGACATCAAAATCACACGTTGAGAAAGCCAATGGCATCCATGCAACGATGTAGGGATTTCTTCAGCAGTCTGCAGCTCTGTGAGTGCTACGTACAGGAGTGAAGAACCTGTGTAGGTAGGTCATTGTCTCTCAAATTCCTACCCTTGAGACACTGGTAATGTCTGAAGATGCCTGGTACTTCCTTGAGAATGGATACATGCTTGGTACTAACAGGATGGGTTAGGGGGCACCGTCGAGTATGGCTGCCCTGCCAGCAGCTGTTAGTCTTTTCACCCTTTAAAAAAACATTTTAGTTAGTTAAAAGAGTTTGTTTTTGGAGGTCTTTTAGTCTTTTTATGTGGGGGGAAACTATTTCTCTATTTCCCTACCTGTTCGGAGATGCGGCTTTTCTCCAAGCCGTGTTTTCGCCCCTTCCTCGCGGCCTATCGGCAGTCTGGAGCGGCGTTTCCTGCCGGGACCGGCCAGGACTTCAGCTTCGGCGGTGGCACAGCGCTGGAGCGCCATTGCGGAGCGGGCGATGCCTTACCGAGTCGCCGTGCGGTGGAGCTCCAGAGGGCTGGGACCGCCGACAAAAACATCGCGGAGCTGCGAGTCTGTGGAGCAGCCAGCTGCTGGCGGCAGCGCTGACTTTAACATAGGGAGCCTGGGATTTCTCCCCGAGATCACCAGTGGTGGAGCTCCATCCAGCGCGGCCTGTCGGCTTGGAAGCCGCGGTCTCCGGTAAGGGGGGCAGCTGTTCCTGGCACCCCAAGCCGCTGAGAGGATTCACCCGATGCCGGAGTACCATCACCCGGCGAGAACGGCCTGGAACATCGGGCCTCTGTAAAGGCGACTGCAGAGGCCTAAATAGGCCCAACTATGGGTGGACAAGGAGATGGGTACTGGACATTGTGCCTTCCCTCACAGTGGGAACTATTGTGGGGGGATGTTTTTATGTTTATTGTTACATTTTTAATGTTGTGTCTTTTCTTTATCTGTGTGCTGCAATGGCAAGTCAAATTTCACTACACCAATTGGTGTATGTGACAATAAATCTCCTTTGTTTGTTACATTGATCATGAGAGATAACTTCTGATGATTCACCCTCTGCACATTCAGTGAATGGAATATTTGTTCTGTTGATGGAAATGTTGGGGTCCAGTCAATGGCTGCCATTAGGGATCCACTCATTCTTGCAAATCTCTTTGCCTGAGATGCAACCTCAGACTTTCTGAAATCAAGCAGATTAAGCCACTCCTCTGTGAGTAGTCAGATTAGTTTATTGTCATATACACCAAGGTGCAGTGAAATTTCTGGTTCAATGGAGCTCACAGAGTAAACAGCAAATGCAGTACAATAAATACAACGAAGAATGAAAAGCAGCAGAATGATGCAAAGATGGTAGTGCAACCATTAGTCCAAAACAAACAGAATTACCAAATGAGGCAGATTGAAAGAGTAAGATTTGGTTGCAGTGTCTCCAGGAAGGGTTTGTGAAAGGGTTTGTGATTGGTTCAGGAGTCAGAAAGTTGAGAGGAAGAAACTAATCTTAAGTCTGGATTCCTGAGCTTTGTGTCCTCTGATGCAGTTGGATACAGAAATTGAGAGACTAGGCAGATCTTGAATGAGTTTGTGATAAGGGAGGTTAAACTTTTAAAGTGACTTTGTGCTTGGTGGTGAGAGGAGTTGTAGGTAACACAAGAGCGAAGCACAAGGTAAATATCCTTAATATCACATACATCCCTCATGGGAGTCTTTGAAAACCTGAACTCACAAAGACATTACTCTTCAGGGAGAAACATAGAAAAATAGGTGCAGGAGTACCCTTCAAGCCAGCACCACCATTCAATATGATCATGGCTGATCATCTTAAATCAGGACCCTGTTCATGCTTTTTCCCCATATCCCTTGATTTCTTTAGCACTAAGAGTTAAATCTAACTCTCTCTTGAAAACATCCAATGAATTGGCCTCCACTGCCTTTTGTGGAAGAGAATTCCACAGATTCACAACTCTCAGGGTGAAGAGGTTTTTCCTCATCTCAGTCCTAAATGGCCTTCCCCTTATTCTTAAACTGTGACCCCTGGTTCTGGACTCCCCCAACATCTAGGTATTTATTGGGGGCAGAGGGGGGAACATTTTTCCTGCACCTCGCCTGTCCAATCCTTTAAGAATTTTATATGTTTCTATAACATCCCCTTTCACCCTTCTAAATTTCAGTGAATGCAAGCCCAGTAGACCCACTCTTTCATCATATGTCAGTCCCGCCATCCCAGGGGAATTAACCTAGTGAACTTACTGCACTCCTTCAATAGTAATAATATCCTTCCTCAAATTAGGAGACCAAAATTGCATACAATACTTTGGGTGCGGACTCACCAGGGCCCTGTACAACTGCAGTAGGACCTCCTTGCTTCTAAGCTCAAATCCTCTCACAATGAAGGCCAACATGCCATTGGCTTTTTTCACTGCCTGCTGTACCTACATGCTTGCTTTCAGTGACTGATGTACGAGCACACCCAGGTCTCGTTGCACCTCCCCTTTTCCTAATCTGACACCATTCAGATAATAATCTGCCTTCCTGTTCTTGCCACCAAAGTGGATAATCTCACATTTATCCACAATTCAGAGACCCCATTGTGTTTCCACAGAGTCTTTAGGAATAAGGTCTTCTTTGAGCATGAATGTACTTCCTGAGTCAGGAACCCCAATCCAGCCTGCAAACCCAATGTTAGTCATATCGAATCTCCCAGTAATAAACAGGATCCTGTTCCATTAATATGACTGCTGAGACCCCTATTGCATGAGTGATTGAAGTATTAAATGCAGGGGAAAACATTCATCGTGGGGTTCAGCAGAGTCAATGGCTTTGGATGGTGTTGAACTGTGGGTTTTTTTTTTAAGGTGATCACTCAGATATCTCAATGTCAACATTCTGGCTTGAAATTGCAAAGCAGCAAAGTAATGCAATGTATTCATAGTTGAACTCTGAGTGAATCTTGACAGTAAATGCACCCAAAAATACCAAAGCTGTACAAGGGAGATGTACATGGTGATGGAGTCATTAACACCGTGAATCATTTTCTGCTGCAGGAATTGTGCACTACTAATGCAAAAAAACGGGCACAAATTGCCCAACTTTTACATGACAATCTGGCAACAAAACTGTACATTTGTCAGGTTTTAGAAGAGCATACATGCACATCCTTACTGATTCCTTGCACATGTCTGTAATCGAAAAGTTGGATATATTAAGCAAGTCAGGAGGGACACACGGTGAGGGAAAAAGAGTTTATACTTCAGGTAATTCACCTTTTGTTGGAGCCAAGGAGGCAACAGTTTAAAAATAAATCTCTGATGAAAGGCTATCAACCTCAAACAATAACTCTTTTTCTGTCTTCACAGTTGCTGCCCAATTAGACATAGACATAGAAAATAGGTGCAGGAGGAGGCCATTAGGCTCTTCGAGCCAGCACCGCCATTCATTGTCATCATGGCTGATCGTCCCCAATCAATAACCCGTGCCTGCCTTCTCCCCATATCTCTTGATTCAACTAGCCCCAATTTTCTAAGTATTTCCAGCATTTTGTGTTTTTATTTCAATTTACAGTAGCTGCATTTTAAATTTTGCAATAATGGAATCTGTGATGCTCAATGACAGGCGAGCTCAAATGACAAAAGAGAATGATAATGAAAGGTAAAAGGCAGTGGGAGCAGTGAGGTCCTGGATGTTGAGGGGTTACTGTCAGTATCTTCCCACATGGTCCTGTGTATGTAGCAGCACTATCTGAAATTGCATTGTGCACGTTCAAATGTGCCAGCCTATTGTAGATGTCAGCAGTTCACAACAGGCGAGCAGTCTGCTGTACAAAACTGAACTTTCTACAGCATTTAGCAAAGGGAGCAGGAAACTGTCGTGATTCTCCACTTCCTGGGGAATATTTTGAACAATGCTCTGAAAGTTCTTAATTTGAATGCAGAAGACCATCTGGGAGAAACTGAAGTAAGTATTTAAAATCTTTTAAGTGTTTCAAAGAATCATTAGTTGTTTGCAACAATTTTTTACAGTATTTCATTGCCTTAGTTTTCTGACTTTGGTGATTAAATGGTGATTCTGGTTCAGTCAAGGTGCAGTTTACCAGCCTGTCAAATATTTTGCCAATATTGATGCACATGGTTATTTACTCCTTTCATGTTCTTAGAACACACAACCTTCCATTCAACAGGATCATTCAATCAATGATTTTTGTCAGGCTCAGAGGCCGTGCAGTTGCCTGGCCATGAATCATAACTACTACCCCAAGGCTGGGTCTGGAGAGAATATAAATGACTAGCTCTGAGCCGTTACCAGCACCTGGTGTCTAGGAAAAATGGGAGCAGTGGTTATCATATGATACAGTTAAACGCAAATGTAGAGTCCAGTAGGCTGTATCGTACCTAACTGGTTATGGTCCTTGAGCAGATACTGAGCAAGGTCTAACAGTATAGTTGGCCAAGGACAGAAAGGAGAGTGGAAATGAAGCAGGGAATTAAAATGTCATGTAACAGAATATAGAGATCTTGAGAGGAAGTTCAGAGGATAGTCCAAAGCGAGCAGTGAGTAATGAATCTGTCAACCACAACCTGAATTTGGAAATTATGAAATAGTTACTAGCAGATTTATCACGTCTAACATGAAGTATGACAGTAGAATTATTTCTTTACCCGTATCAAATTAAGATAGGCTTATGACCTTGAATGCTTGTAAGGCGAGTCTGGAGAAATGAGATAAACATTAGGCTTGACTGATGCAACAGTTGGATAAAAGGGACAGTGCAGGGTGTTTTAGAAAGCTCCAAATTAAAATAAAAGGCATAATATTTGCAGTACCACTCTAAGTGCACTGATTGATCTAACGCACATCAAACAAACAAATATGGAAATGGCTTAGCAAAATGATGAAATTGAAATGTATTAATTTAATTGTTTGCCAAATATGGTAAGAAAAAATAGTTGGAATACTGTCAATTCTGCTGAAGGTAAATACTTCTACATAATGGCACTTTGGCAAACTTTGAAATATTGACATTGGCTTCTAAAACGTGTGCAGAGGTGGGGAAATGGTGGGGAGGGGAATATTAAGCTTCACTTGCAGGCCAAGATCTCCAGAGCAGGGATTTTAAATCTCAAGCCTCATTCCATATATTATTTCTCAGCTTCCTATCGAACAAAAGATGGCACTAGCTGACGGATGTGTGTGGAATGGATGATAAAGCAGTTAAGTAGCAGCTTTGGAATGGTCTCCAGGAAGTGGTGGGCATGTTCCGAATGTCTGTGGCTTACGCTGTGCACCATTCATTCCCCTGCGCTCCACAGCAGACCCCAAACTGGCAGTGCCGAAGGTAAACAATATGATCGACTCCTCAGAGGAGAGAAAATCAGAAATACTCCTCCCTCGAGCTCATAAAGCAATCATAACCCGCAGTATACTCAAACCAAGCACGTGCCGTCAGGGTAGGCAAGGTTGGCAATGCCTACCCTGACTAAAATTATGAAATGGCAATTATTAAATATAAATAGTAACGGCATGGGAGAATTATGCCTATCTAATAGATCGATCTCCCAGGTAGTCATAATTCTCCATGCCTTTCATCCGCAGCGCTTGTGACACGGGAAGCTCTGTGCAGCCCACGTGCCGTCAGCGCTGCCTGAAGCCGTCACTTTCAATTGGGGCTGAAGACAGCAGAAATTCTGCCTTTGCAGCACTGCGCATGCGCATCAGTCTACTGCGCATGTGCTGCGCAAGTTTCTTGGCGGGGTTTTCAACCATGGTTTGTCGTGCACCAATGATGTGGTAAGTACATTTTGTGATTTTTTTTAATACCGTATTTCCCGGGGTGTTGGGGTGGGGGGGGGGGAGAGCTCCTTTCACAGCGTTTGGGGAGTCTGGCCCGGGGTAAAGTTGCGGGGAGGGCACGAATGTTATGAATGAGGGGTCGGGAGCATCCACTTGCGAAGTTCCTTGCAAGGGGGCGTGGAATGACACTGCTCTGAGGCCGGGGGGGGAGAGAGAGGGAAGTAGGGTGGCTGAGCTGCCGCCGGGCCGGACAGCGGAACCAGCCGCCGCCTTAGCTCCTTCTGCCGGTCCCCGCTCACCTCTGACAGCTCTCCATCTAAAAACCTCTCTCCTGCCGCACGCTGGCCTCACTCATATCCTTAAATTCCGACAGCGCGATTGAGGTTACTCGGCTGTGGGAATTTAATGATTTGCAGGAAGTCGCTGACATGAACGAAGTCGGCGAACGGCAGGTGACAGGTGTTCCAACGGAGAGCACTGCCAAAGGTGAGCGGGCCGGCAGAAGGCGCTGAAGTGGCGGCCAGTTCAGGTGTCGGGTCCCGGTGGCCGCTCCCCGAGCTGCTTCTATCCCCAGCTACAGTGCGTGGCTTCGCGCCTGGAGAGCAGCGGCAGCGGTGAGTGAGTGAAGATTCCAGTACTTTGTGATAAGTACTTTCTTGCGATTTTCACCATTGCTCCTCACATGTCCAGTCTACACCCTCTATATATCGCTCAGACCCTCTAGTCCTGGCACCTTCCTCGTAAATGTTCTCTGTGTCCTTTCCAGCGCTGGCAGTATCCCCGACACCCTCCTTCTCAACACTCGTGCCCTCCCCACAACTTTACCCCTGGCACAGACTCTACACACACTGTGAAAGTAACTGTCCCCCCAATTGGTCTAGGACTAGGAAGCCTTGGGCAAATTGAAATTTCACTGTTTTTATTTATTTATTTATTTAACGGGGCGAACAATCTGCGCGGTTTAATTTTTTTTTTAGGCAGACTGAGTGCCTACCCTGAGTAATTACTCACGGCACGTGCCTGACTCAAACACAGTTGCACCCTCAATACAGAAAAACAAGCTTCATACACTGGGGGCTTTCTTGATACAATGTTCCATTTTGGATGGGTTGAAGATTGCAACCTTCACATGGTCCGCCCTGTTTCGACTAATGCAATCAACTCGACGTGCACAAACGAAAGATCAAATAGAACAAGTTGTCCAACAACTTTCGGCTGTGCATGCTACACGAAAAAAGAAGTTCCCTTTTGGAAAACCTGTTTTCTGCCCACTGACCAAGCTGAATTTAAAATCCAAGGGTGTCACTAGTCATCATGAGTGTTTAATTGTCATATATTACCGACAAATGAACAATGAAATACTTACTTCCTACAGCAACAAGCATGTAAAGACAATAGACATAGATTATATCTAATAAACAAAAAATGAATAAATTGATAACCACAATACTACAATACTAATGCAAAATCCCAAAGTTCTTAACGCAACCAAAGATAGTCTATATAGGTTCATAATAGAGGTTAGGGCTGTAGTTGGCATATAGAGCCTGATGGTTGTTGGAAAGAAGCTATTCTTGAATCTGGTGGCCACGGTTTTCAGACTGCTATACCTTCTTACCAGTGGTAGGAGTGGATTGTGAGCATGGCTAGGATGATGTGGGTCTTTGTTGACATTAGCTATCTTTTTGAAGTAGTGCCTCCTATAGATCGCTCCAAAGGTGGGAAGGTCAGTACCTGTGTCTACCGCTCCTTGTAATCTCCTTTGTTCCTATGCATTCATGTTGCAGAACTTATGTTAAAGTGAAATTTCGTTCAGACCGAAAGGTCTGAATGACAATAAAGGCATTCAATTCAATTCAATGTACAAACATATATGATGCTTCTGTTTGCTGCCAGTGGCCATTCTGTACACATGCATCACTCCATCTACCATATCAGCCCCTCTCACCGGACAAACATTTAGAAAAATGTCAAGCAATGGCATATTGCTTGACATTCACCACAAAATGCAGACAAAGCAAGCAGAAAAAATGATGGCCGATGTGATTCTGGTGGGACCAAGCCATAAGGTCAATGCCGAATTTTAAAAAGCCCCAATCTGGTTCCAGCTCACTTGGGGAAGGGATTCAAATACTCAGAAAATGTTGGTTCAATACACTTGTCCGACTCTTGAGGTTTAATACATTTTGGTTTTAGAATGCAAGATTGCCAGTTGCAAAGTTGCAGGTGCGATCCCTACAATTGTGATAGGTTCGATTATTTCACCAGAGATTTTCTTGCAGAAAGCACTTTATTATTTTCATGCATACACCAGAGACAGACTTCCCCAGAAGCGCTAGGTCATGAAGGAAAGATATCAACTCAGATTGCTGTTGATGATCGCTACCTAGTGGTGTTCTATGGTATGACATGTGCATAATGCAGACTACTCAGTTATTGTGCCTGCAGAGTGAAATTACCATCAGTTTTGATATTGACAGAGTCACTAATAGTACACTGAGCCTGGAAGCCCTAACATTTATATAAATGAGAAAGATTATGAGGGAAAGAAAATACTTTAAAAACATTTGCAGATGCTGGAAATCTGAAATAGAAATAGGAAGTTCTGGAAACAGTGAGCAGGTCAGGTAACATCTGTGGAAGAAGGAACAGTTAACAGTTCAGGTCTGTGGCTCTTCATGTAGGACAGAAACACAAGTTTGGAAAGAAAAATTGCAGTATCGCTTGATAGGCTAAGTCCAAATTAATAGGAATGGATACCAACATATTAGGCTTTTTTGTTTGTGTAAAGTGTTGCAAATGGTGAGGCTATGGGATATGTTCAGCAGGCCAGATTGGATGAATAGAACAAGGAAAACCGAGTCAGATCTATGACGGGCAGAAATGGTCAAGAAAAAAATGGACAGAGAAAATGGACAGAGAAAAACCGTCAACTGCCTAAAGTTGGGGAATTTGATACTGAGTGTGAAAGGCCGCAACGTGCCCAGATGGAAAATGAGGTGCTGTTCCCCATGTTTGTGTCAGGTTTGCTTGTAGCAGCTCACTAGGTAATTTGGTCAGCTCGTATTCATAGGAAGGCAAGGAGGGTAGTTCTATTCTGAGGCTCTCTCATAATTTAGATATCAAGGCAACCAGACTCCCCTGCCAGGAGTTCCACATCATGGGTCACCATCCACACCATTCAGCTTCAGGCACTGGATTAATAGGCCTGTCCGACTTAGGTGATTTTTCAGGCAACTGCCGGCGACCGTCAAGTTGCCAGCAGTCGCCTGAAAAACCGGCGACTGGAACGGAGACTGTCGGAGTGGAACACACACAAACCCATCGCTTCCTTCACCAGCACGTTATGCAGGCGGGAGACTGGGCAAGCAGGGGCAGCGCTATCGGAGTGAAATTCACACGGTGCAAAGCCAAGGTGATACCGCGATGAACAGGAAGGTTGGCGCTGTAATTAAGATGGCAAAATACAGCGTACGGCAAGTCCTTTAAAAGAGATGGGGAGGGGGGTGGGAGAGGGGGAAGAAGGAGGAAGAAGGAGTGGAGACGACTTTTAATAAGCCAGAGATACACAGTTGTGAAGCTCGGTGGACATTTATCATTACCGGTCGGTTATCCTTGTTTCTGAAAACTACTGCTTTTTTTCCCAATGAGCCAATGAAATTCACCGGTTAGCACCGGCTACAGCTTACAAGAAGCTACGAGAACCTTCGACCTCCTGGCAACCCACTAGGACTTCCTGGGGACCCACCTACGGAACAAGAATTCTCGCTACTCTCCATGGCGGTTTCATTCTAGTCGCCGCTAATTTTTCCACATGCTGAAAAATTCACGGCGACCATAATGAGGCCGCGACCAGTTCCCAGAATACGGGAACTCCTCATGACCATGAAATCGACTCCCCAGCAACCACTCATGAACATGCAGCGAACATGTGGCGATTGCAGTCTCCTGTAGTTGCCTAAAAAGTCACCTAAGTGGGGCAGGCCCATAATAGTCTCACCAACAGCGCATATCCTGAATGTTAGTTTGTTAGCTGGTAGGTCCCAGGTTTCACTGTGCTGCTGGGGATAATTTCAGTCCATGCTCATCATACAAAGAATATGTTTACAATTTTGGGACAAATGACGGATCCTTCCCTTGGATCTTCAGGCCAAGATGGGAAAATACTGGCTCAAACTGTTGCTTTCCCTTCCCCTTCCCAGTTCTCCTACAAGTCCTACTGTCTCCACCCACTTTTTATCTCCCCCCCCCCCCCCCCCACCCCGACATCAGTGTGAAGATGGGCCTCCCATTCCTTCTCTCCATAGATGCCGCCTCACCCGTTGTGATTCTTCAGCATTTTGTAAGTAACCTCACTATCCAAGCTGAGGCAAAGAAGTGTGACACTTGGGCATAATGTCGGAGCATGACAAGAATTAATGGTATCCAAGGAGTTAGCATTCAGGAGCAGAGGTTAACCAGATGGAAAATCTGAATGTGGGAAAATTACACTTTGTGTTGAAATTTGTCTAATGCTTTTGTTGACAATTAGTCTGAAGAAGGGTCCCGACCTGAAACAGAGCCATCCATGTTCTCCAGAGATGCTGCCTGACCTGTTGAGTTACTCTAGCACCTTGTTTTTGTCTAATACTTTTGTTGACAGCCTTACAAAGACCAACTTATCTGTGTTCTGGAGTTTCCAAAGGCAATCAAATTGTGCTTTTGGGTGATAACTGCCATGAATATGAAAATGGCCTACCCAATTTTTTAAATGGAAAGAGAGAAATGTGCTATACTTTGAACAATTTGATCAAGTTCACTAAAAATGAAGAAGACATTGCAAAAATATTTTGTTTGCACCAGAAGCTTCCTGTTCTGCAGATTTCATTACTTTTCACCTCAAAACACAATGATGGCTGTGATGAATGGGGTGATTGTGCTGCATCGTCTGTTAACCCAATATCATTCTTTATATGGAGGAAACTAAGCCATGACTGTCAAAATTAACCATGACCCTGCAACTATGTCTATCACAATGTCATATATTTTCAACCATAAATGATATCACTCATCTCCATTTTTCACCAAAGATAGACTCAAAAAAATGGAGTCACTCAGCGGGCCAGGCAGCATCCCTGGAGAGAAGGAATGGATGACGTTACGGATCGAGACCCTTCTTCACACTGGTTAGGGATAAAGGAAACAAGAGATATAGACAGTGATGTGGAGAGATAAACAACAAAAAGATATGCAGAAAAAGTAACAATGATTGATAAAGGAAACAGGCCATTGTAAGCCATCCTTAACCATCTTGCTGTTTGAAACACTCTTTCATCTCTCTGTTTGGCACCTGCAGCCTCTCTCAATGCTTTCATCATCTGAAATCAACCTTACCCAAACTCCAAGAGGGATATGGGCCAAACACAGGTAGGTGGGACTAGTGTAGATGGGGCCTGTTTATGTGCTGTATAACAATAGACAATAGACAATAGGTGCAGGAGTAGGCCATTCGGCCCTTCGAGCCAGCACTGCCATTCACTGTGATCATGGCTGATCATCCACAATCAGTACCCCTTTCCTGCCTTTCCCCATATCCCTTGACTCCGCTATCTTTAAGAGCTCTATCTAACTATCTATCTGACTTTATGGTTCTGAACAGATCTCTTCCTATTTTACATATCACAATCATCGACCACCAATGCTTCCCAACATTCATTGACTCCTCAGACTAACACCAGAATAAATGTCCTTGTCTTTTCTTCACAGAAAACCAGCAGCAGGATATAAAACAGGGGAAAGGGGGGAAACAGGGCTAAAGTTACAGATCAAAGACCTGATGCATGTCTGATCTAATGAGTATTTCCAGCATTTTATCTTTCTTGATGAGATTTGCAGGGTTTTTTTTTAATTGTCCCTATTTCAGTTTTTACTTCCAGCTACCTTTCATAAACATGAATTCTATATTCTACAATATTCATTTTGGCGAGGACACTGTAGTTTATGACACAAGCAGTCTTTCCAATATTAAACTGGAGGATTCTGCAGTCTATCTGGGCCAGAATGTCACTGTGATAATAAAGAGACAGTGGTTGAACAAACAGCCGAGAGGTAGAATTATCTGAGTACATGTGTAGTCATCTTCACTTTCTACTTTACCACCTACTTTAGTGTCATCTGCCACAATATACACCACAAACAGCATTGGGCTAAACACTATACCCCGAGGCACATCGCTAGTCACAGGACTCCAGTCTGAAAAACACCCTTCCACCACCCTCTGCTTCTTCTTTCCATGAAGCCAATTCTCTATCCAGTTGGCTAGCTCTCTTTGGATCCCATGTGATCAAACCTTCCAGAGGAGTTATCATGCAAAACTTTCTCAAAAGCCTTGCTGAAGTCCATTCAGATGTCTATGGCCTTACCCTCATCAACTCTTTGATTACTTCTTCATCACTTGATAAATGCCCCAGAATTTCTCTGGGAAGTGTGTCATTGTATTGATGGGTGTACACCACTGAAAACATCAGGAAGCATCGCTTGACATAAAGGCAATTGTGGTTTTGGTAGCTTGTGTGTCATTCTGCCATAAGGCTTCTGGTAACACTGGTATTAATTATTATACTTCCCCAAGCCAATTAAGATTGGTGATGATCTCTAATGTCCTGCATCGACAATATTTTTATCACCACGGCTAATGAACTCTAAAATAATGGCACTGAATGTTACCTTGCATCTGTGTGATTTAAGAAAAAATAGATTTTGTCATTAAACCCATATATATTTTCCCAACTCAATTAGTTTGGCTCCCTGCAGATCTGAGACCGATTTTTAGGGATTTATATTACCTTGAAAATCAGTCCATTTTATCATTGTTTTTTGATTTAACCAAAGCATTCAAAATATAACTTATCACTATGATGTTTCAAATCACACAGATGTGTTAAAGTAGTGGCCACCCACTACTTTAAACAAGAAGACCACTTGATTCACAGGGAGGATTATCTTCCAATGAAATGGTGGCAATTATAGGAGTAAGTGTTAACACGTTGGATTTTCTCAGTGGAAGATAGGCACACAGGCTGAGTCGCCTTTTACACTATCTTCAACAAATTAAGTGGTGCAATGGTACATATCGTCTCATGTGAGATACACAGTGAAATTATTTTCTTGCAGTCCATGAATTGCCATGCTTAAAAGTACCCCCGATTAGCAACTTGAACAGAATGATGCCGCATGCAGGAGACACAATGTTTTGGTGCCAATTTGAAAGTCCAAACCTCGCTCTAGTTGTCAGCGATGTCCATTTCAGGCAAGCCCCAGGCCATTGCGGTCCTCCAGCCATCGCCTTCCCTTGGACATGTGGATCGTCCAGTGAACCGATGTCCTCTCCTCACCCATCCACCTTTGTTCCCCAGGATCGCCTCCCACTGCTGACCTTGAGTGTAGGGTTAGGCCAGACCCAGGTCCCTCTCCAAGTGGTTTCCTTCCTTGCTCCTCACCCATCACATCTGTCCTTGTCACAGGCTCTATCCTGACGATATCTGAAATGATCTCCCATTGTGTTATTGGGGCCTCCACTGAAACACTAAATTCTCCACAAGGTCAGCAACATTGCACAATTGTCTGCTTCTGCATCATTTTTTCCAATTGGGGATTTGCACCCAATGCAACAGGAACCTCTGAACTTTCCTCTTCTACTCCAGCTGAACACTAAATCTCTCAAACATTTTCGACCTCTCTGTTTTTCCAGGCACTGTCCTGGTACACTAAAACATGTGAGAGTGATAGTGAATTGGGGAATAAAGATTGCTGCTTTCACAAGTTCTATAAAGATTGCAATATTCCCTGATGATGTTTTAACAACAGAACTATCATGCTCCCTCAATTAGTACCTCAATTCCATTGCATGCCATTTTAATAATGTGCTGAATATCGTATTTACTGTCAACACCAATAACGTCTGCAGTAACCGCAGCCACCCCTCAAAGGTTAATGTATGCAATGTGACCAGCATACGTCAAGCTAATAGTGAATGATACTTTATCTTAAATGGCCTGGTTTTCCATGAGGAACCGAGTGACATTGGTTGAAAACAAAATCACTGGAGGAACGTTACATGTGAGGAGATTATGCAGATTCTCTGTCGCCAGAGTCAGGCATTTGCAAGGTTGGTCTGTAAGAGTAATAATATTCCTCGGGTTGCAGTCCCTCCTGATCCCTGGGACATGTCACAGTGAAAGCTCAGTACTTGATCTCTTCATAAATATCAAGTCATACCATGCTAACAAATATAGACTCTCTTTCACAAGAGACAATAGACAATAGGTGCAGGAGTAGGCCATTTGGCCCTTCGAGCCAGCACTGTCATTCAATGTGATCATGGCTGATCATCCCCAATCAGAACCCCGTTCCTGCCTTCTCCCCATATCCTTGATACTGCTATCTTTAAGAGCCCTATTTAACTCTCTCTTGAAAGAATCCAGAGAACCGCACCCTCTGAGGCACAGAATTCCACAGATTCACAACTCTCTGTGAGAAAAATTCTCCTCGTCGCTGTTCTAAATGGCTCCTCCAACATCGGGAACATGTTTCCTGCCTCTAGCGTGTCCAAACCCTTAATAATCTTATCTGTTTCAATAAGATCCCCTCTCATCCTTTTAAACTCCAGAGTGTACAAGCCCAACCGCTCCATTCTCTCAGCATATGACAGTCCCGCCATCCCGGGAATTAACCTTGTAAACCTACGCTGCACTCCCTCAATAGCAAGAATGTCCTTCACTAAGATTCACTCTCATCCTTCTAAACTCCAGAGTATTCAAGCCCAGCTGCTCCATTCTCTCAGCATTTTCTCACACATGCAAGATGCATCTAGCACTGTTATGGCACCTCTCCTTGTTCACTGGTTTCCTTCCTTGACTTTCTCTAACTCTGCCACCTGCATATGTCTCTCACTGTTTCTTCTGCACACAGTAATCATTCCTAAAAGAAGGTGGAAGCCTCAAGAGGAATAACGTGCACTGATTGTAGGAAGTCTGCAGCTAGATTATGGGCTAAGTTCTGAAGGGCAGAGCTGTGGGGAGAATTGTGATTTGAGCAGTAGAGATCTGGAGGCAGTGGAGGGCTTCCTGGGATGTGGGGGAATAGATTGTGGTTTGGGAAGTGATGATAATGGATTGCACAGCATGGAGTCAGGTCAGGGAGTGGGGGGTTGCATTTGATGGTGCAGGTGGGTGAGCAGTGGTGTGTTGCACAAAAAGCTGCAAGGTCTGGGGAGCAGTTGTGAGATGCTCAACACAGAGCTTGTGGTTGGGGGTGATGATGGTGAAGTTTATATTGCTGGGACTCAGCTGGGGTCGATCAGACAGGGTTATGTTTGTAAGGTCAGGAATTCTCAAACCAGGAAGAAGAAAGGTTCAACATTTGAAATTCGCACACCATTATTTTTCTCCATCTCTCAGGGAGAAATCCTTTCACTCTCTTCCTCCTTTAACAACCCCCAACTGTGTGCTTCTCTGACATTCTCTCTCACACACACTTTCATGCAGCTGAATCTGGCACTAACTCTCATGCCTCCAATATGTATCTCAAATGTGTACCATGATAATAAATCCTGATGCAAGGTCTCGACCCGAAATGCCGACCATCTCTTGGTCTCCGCAGATGCTCCTTATCCCTCTGAATTCCACCAGTGGTGCCTTTGTCTCTATATACATTAACAATGACTATCCCTGCACCACTACACTCAGTCTAAACACTGTCCCTCACCCCATTAAAAACTGATGAAGGGATTTTAACTCAATTGACATAGCATATTTTTATTCAGCAATTTTTATTCTTCAATTCCTTAGTCTTATTTAAACAAGAGACTGCATTGGAATAGTTTTGCAGGTATAACTGCAGAACACAAGATCAATGCATCTGCACATGAATGCAATTTGCACCTTTATGGTCATGCGCTGCCATAATGGAAGATTATATTCCAGTGCGGTCCTTGAACATTTCTCTTGTATGATTAATGTGCATTGTTAACATTGCTAATGATTTTTATTCTTTCGCTCCTTAGTCTTGTTTCACTAAGTGACTGCATTGAAATTATTATGCAGGTGTGATTGCAGAACACAGGATGAATGCATTTACATATGAATGCAATTTGCATCTTGCATCCCTGTCCCGCCTGCAACTGATCCAAAACGCCGCAGCGAGTCTCCTGACGGGCACCCGAAAAAGGGACCACATCACCCCGATTCTGGCCTCTCTCCACTGGCTCCCTGTGTGGTTCTGAATACATTTCAAGATCCTTCTTTATGTGTACAAAGCCCTAAACAGGCTTGCACCCACCTACATCAAAAATCTGCTCACCCACCACACCACCTCCAGGTCCCTCAGATCGGCCGACTTGGGGGTTACTGAACTCATCGTTACCCTCAAGCCTTTCTTGACGTCCTCTGAGGGAGGTCTATATGTATGTATTTATGTATGTACTTAATCTATGAACCACTATTGTATAATGTTGTAGGCCAAATCACTGAATGGATTTAAGAGAGTTAGATAGAGCTCTAGGCGCTAGTGAAATCAAGGGATATGGGGAGAAGGCAGGAACAGGTTATTGATAGGGAACGATCAGCCATGATCACAATGAATGGTGGTGCTGGCTCAAAGGGCCGAATGGCCTCCTCCTGCACCTATTTTCTATGTTTCTATGTTAGTACCTCCACCAATCTAAAGCACTTTGGTCAACGAGAGTTGTTTTTTAAATGTGCTATAGAAATAAAAGTGACTTGACCTTATGGTACATGACTGTAAAGTTTGATCCAGAGATCATAGTGGAGCTCCGCTCTATGATCTTTGGTCTGATCCTTGTGTGATCGTTGAGCATTCCACTGGTACATTTAATGGGATTTTTCAATTGAGAATAGGATAGCAATTGTACTCTATGCAATCATTCAGTGCCAAGAGCCCACTTTGAGTAACCAAAGCTACATTATGGAAACAGGCAGCAGGATACAATCAAGGTCATCAGAACCAGCTTTCTTTTTTAAACTCTCCTGGGTCACTATTATTTAACAATGACAATAACAGTGAACTGATGCAGATGCTTGAAGATTTATGATGGGAATTTACTATAGGTCATGTGTCCTTAACAATCTTACAGTGTATAGAGTGGCACATTCATGAAACTGACCTCGTAAACAAGACACATTATTTATTGAGTTAATGTGCCTTTGGAAATGAGGGATTGATTTTCATTACACCAACATATTGCAAGATGCCATATATCAGAATGTTCTTTCCAGTCGATTAAAGTTTATCAGATTCACAGAAGCAGAGAGTAGATATAGGGTCGGATTCACATATAAGCTTCACAAGCTTAAGCTTAGGGCCTTGAGATCTAAGGGGGTCTTGGCAGGGCCGGATTTACCTATAGGCTTCATAGGCTGAAGCCTAGGGCCTCAAAATCTAGGGGATCTCCGGCCAAGGTTTTTTTTCCCCAGAGTAAAAAAAATCGAGAGGAAAAAAAAATTGGAGCGCTATCAGCGTTTCCAATTATTTTCTTGATAACAATACTGAAAAATATGTATTCCATAGTTTGCGAATTTTATTTTGCATCATTTTTTCAGGGCTGCCAACATTGGGTGAGAGTTGAGAGTGAGAAATTGCGAGGGGGTGTAGCGACCGAGTTGGGGGGGGTTGGTAGGGAGCTTTTGCATTTTTTTGCTTGAAATTGTGCAATCTGGTGCATTCTGTTGTGAGTCTTTTAACTTACACTTGAATGCAACATTTATGCTTCAAATTCGATTAGGTATGAATAAGGTTAGGGTAAATTACATTCCTAACTACATTCCTAACAAAAACCTAGAAACAAGGCAAGAGGAGTTGGACTTCCACCACTGCTCTGCACAAATAAATCAATCAACCTTACCCTTTGACTATAGAAACAAGACAAAAATAATGCCACATATTCAACCGTATATGGTTCAATGAAATTAAGATATATATGTAAAACATATATATGGAAACAGGCCATTTGGCCCACCAAGTCCACATCGACCAGCAATCTACCTTACACCAGTTGTATCCTATACGCCACGGACAATTTACAGAAGCCAATTAACCTACAAACCTGCACTTCTTTCGGATGTGGGAGAAACCGGAATATCCAGAGAAAACCATGTGGTCATTAGGAAAATGTAGAAATACTGTACAGACAGCACCCGTAGTCAGGATCAAATCTGGGTCGGTGGTGCTGCAAGACATCAACTGTACCGCTGCACCACCGTGCCACCCCATTACATTCTTTTTTCTGTAATATATTTATTATCGTGTCACGTCAATAAAGATGAACACATTATTATAATTTCTGCCCTTAGTTGGATAACACACATCCCTAGTCATTGTGTTTTATGGCTGGTTTTCAACCTCTTCAGTCTGAAGGTTTCAACCTGAAACATCACCAATTCTTTCGCTCCAGAGATGCCGCATGTCCTGCTGAGTTATTCCACCTTTTAGTGTCTATCTTCAGTTTAAACCACCATCTGCAGTTCCTTCTTACACTCTTTGTTAAGCGAAACAGGTCCTATTCTCATAATATTATTCACCTCAACTAAGTATTTTCTTCACCTCCGTTGCTACAGAGAATACAATCCCAGTTATCAAATCTTTTTTCAAAGTGAAAACAAAATTCCAGCCCCGCCAATATGTTCATAAATCGCCCCTGGATCCTCTCCAGAGCAATTGAACCATTTCTACAGTGTGTCACAGTCTTACAGCATGGAAACAGGCCATTTATCCCAACTTGTCCATGCAGATCAAGATGCTCCATCTAAACTAGTCCCATTTATCCGCTTTTGGCCCATATCCCTTTAAACCTTGTGTGTGTGTAAGGGCGTGTTAGGTTGTGTGTGAGAGTGTGTGTTAGGTTGTGTGTGAGAGTGTGTGTCAGTGAAGTGGTGACAACACCCGGAGTGAGCGGAGTCTTGGCGATGTCCAGGGAACATTTCCCTCTCTCCCCCCCTCCCCGGGAATGCGGGCCAGCCTAGATGCTCTGTGTCTAGCTGGGATCCGGGGGAGGTGAAGGTCAGTGACCCGGGGGTCCGGAGAAGGTGAGGGACAGAGACCCGGGGGTCAGGCATCGGAGCGGAGCTATAGCCCGAGATTCGCTCCTGGCAACTCCATGCGGTGTGGACAGAGCTGCTGATGGACACAGAGCCACCGCCGAGGGTGGGAGGTGTGAGCGGTGCCTTGGGGGGGGGGGGGGGGGGGAGGGGGGGTGTCAGTGCTGGGACCACCGCCGCGTCTCACCTGTCATACCATCTGAATGTGGGTGAGGCAGCATCTAGAGCGGTGGACAAAAATGCTGGCGAAGTGCTTGAGTCTGAAGAAGGGTCAAACTCAGACATAGATTCTGCCTCACCCGCTGAGTTTCTTCAGCATTGTTGTCTACATTGCCATTTTAAATAGTGTGCGATGGGCTTCAGCCAATTAAATTGCTCGTTCTTTACGGGGAACCCGCCGACAAAAAAAACTATTCTCATTGGTGAGAGTGGAGGAGTGTGCCTTTATTTATTTAGTCATATATATTTTTTAATGTTTTTTGAGTGTGAGAACTTTTGTCAACAGCGGGAGAGCGGGAGAATTTCCTCAAATGTGTGAGAGTTGGCAGCCCTGATCATTTTAATGTGCACACACTAACACAATCAAACAGTAACAGGCAATCAAACCAACACAAATCATTTTCTAAATAAAGGTTTTATTTACTGCAAAAACATTCCTTCTTCTCCCCTCTCCCATCTGGCAGAAGATACAATGGCTTGAAAGCACATACCATTAAATTCAGGAACAGCTCCTTCACTGCAGTGGTTGTTAGACGACTGCATGTTAGACGTTAGAGTGTGGTCCTGATCTTCCAACCTACCTCATTGCAGACCTTGCACTGTTTTTTTTTCTAATCTGCACTTTCTTTGTAACGATTACACTATAATGCTGAAACATCAAATTCTGAATGTTGTACTTTTCTCTTTGCACTGCCTATTGTTCTTGTGCATGGCTTGATTGTACTCACCTGCCGTACGACGTGATTTGACTGGATAGCACACAAAGAAAGCTTTTCCTGGTAACTCAGGACATGTGACAATAATAAACGTAGATAGTTTTATCAGCTAAGTGAGTTGCAATGCAATGTTAAATTGCAATTTATACACTGACCAATATTGTAGATATATGTTAATGTAGACCAATAATGTAAATATATCATACGACATGAACCAGACAGTCCTATTCATCTATGCCGACCAAGATGCCTGTCTACGTTTGTCCCAGTTGCCCGCGTTATAAATATGGTAATCGCCATTGTTTTGAAGACGTGTTTGACCAAATAAGTTAAGAAAATGCTGCCGAATTTTGTGGACTTGCTATGCATGTTTTCAGTGGGCTTGTGAACTAAATCCAAGTGTGCATAAAGTAGGTATGTTACAAAACTTACCTTGACCAGCGCTGCAGTTCTGCCGCTCCCCGTGTGCGCGACTTTGGCGCCTTTCAGAGGGGGGTGGGCTTAAAGTGCCGTTTTTCCACAGGCAGGGCAAATCGATCAATGTCGGGCGATTTCGTTGCGGAAGAAAAATCGCTCCGACATTTCATGAATTAAGGTATTTTTAAATTACTCTAAATTATTTATTAACTAGAGTAATTTAAAAATCACCTTCAAACCTTCAAAAGCCATGAGCGCCGACAACCGGAAGGATTTTGCGTAGGGGAAATAAAAGGTAAGTAGTTTATTTTTATATTAAAAGTTGGTTTTTCGGGAGGCTTTAATAATATTTTCATGTTGCGAAATGGGGTCCAAAAAAAATGTATGAACCGGCTGCGTTTTTTATACCGACTTCACCGCTAACCGCAACGTTCCAATCCATCGCATTCTATTAAAACCCACTCGCTAGTTGATTTAAATGGCCATTAATTTACAGGAATCAAACACTAAATTCCTTCCATTTGTCCCAGAAATTCATGAAAATGAGATTTAAAAATTATGTTATATTGTGGATTATTGTGTGAATGTTATTTGGACACTTAGGCAATTTAAAAAAAGTTTATGTTTTCTTAAGAAATGGGTAGATGTTTAGATCTACTCATTGAATTTTGTAATTAGCTACAATTAGATAACTAACTAATTATATGCTTTAATTTCTGGTCATCCAAGTAAGATTGTTTCATATTTGTTTCAGAATGCTTCAATCTATAATAACTGAGAATTTCATTGAGTTCTCTTAATTTTTAAGAAAGTTATGGGCTTTTAACTGTTCCAGATCACAGCTTTTGAGTTAAGTCAATTGAAAGGCAATGGGGAACAAGATGCTAATTTCCGAGTATGAAAATTGCCATAACTTTCTAATACTGAAGATATGAAAGTGAAGTAGGTGTCAAATTAAACTTCTTTTTATGCTTTATCTGATGGGATAAATTGCAGACTTGATTTTTAAAATCTCAAAATTTTGTAACATTGCTACATAAAGCGATCATCTGTCCAATTGTAACCTTGAGTAAAAACCGTAACTTTATTTTCCGCTGGCCACATTTTTCACTTGTTGTCAATTCCTCTCGCTTTCTCTACCTTCGAGCCGCTTACCACGATTGGTGGAGGTCCCGGGGTGGACATCCCGGAGCTGGGCGCCAGGTGGCCGTGACCGTGGCCGGCTTGGGAGGGAGGCAGGCAAGCAGGTCTCCAATAGCGACGGTAAACAAGCTACAGCTGCTCCCGCCACCTGCCTGCATCTATCTATCTCCATGCAGCGGCTCGTCGCAGATGGTCGGGTGAAATCACGGCCAGGCCGCCTCTCTGAGGTTGCAGCTGAGCAGGATGGGTGACTTTAACAGGACCACTTCGGCCGGCTACCGCTTGGCGGAGGCACCGACGGCCGCTGCCTTTGTCCCCCCGAGCAAAGCGGCGGCTGGAGTCCGCGCAGCCCCGGGGAAGACCGGGCAGTTGGAAGGGCAGGATGTGGTGAGAAACGACCAAGTGTGGAGGGAGTTCGTGCGGGCGGAGCGGCAAGGGGCGAGGCAGTGGTGAGTTTCTCCCACCAACTTTCTTGTTGTGAAAGCAAACTTTGTGGAGAGAAAAGGGAACAAAGTGTTGAAAGAACTTAGCGGTGCTGGCAGCGTCTGTGGAGGGAAAGGAATGGTCAGGACTGAACTTATTAAGGCAGGAGCAAACGCTCTATGGTCTTTGGGCAGGAGAGTCCCGATTATGTGTCATTTCAACCCCTTTCTCATTGCCGTTCCCACAACGATCCGTCCGTCCTTGGCTTTCTCCTCAGCCAGGGTGAGAGCAAACGCAAACTAGGGTAACACCTCACATTCCCCATGGGTCAACGAGTTGCTGCCTCGCAACGCCAGAGACGCGGGTTCGACCCTGAGTACGGGTACACGATGTGGAGTTTACAAGTTTTCCCTTTGACTACGTTACAAAGATGTGCCCAGCCTCCAGTGTGTCGGACGCACTGTGGTCCAACATAGAACCTGTATGAACGGGTGATTGATGGTCGGCGTGCACTCTGTGGGTCGGAGGACCTGTTTCAACGCTGTATCTCTGAACTAAAATCTAATGGTATAACACTGAGCGCTCCAACGTCAGATAATCCTTATTCACCCCCTTCCCTCCTGAGAGGAGCTCTCAGTAGTATGAAGTAGTATGAAGCTTCTAAATTATTTCTCTTCATGCCTTCACCCCCACACGGTGTTCTATTTTTACCCTTATTAGTTCCATCCACTTCTCAGCCACACAATCTTTTCGCCAATACCATCAATATATATATATATATATATCTATATCTATATCTATATATATATCTATCTCTCTCTCTATATATATATATCTATCTCTCTCTATATATATATATATATATATATATATATATATATATATATATATATATATCTATCTCCTACTTGGGTCCTGCTAACACCTACTTGCCTCGCCCGTTTCCTCTTTATACAGACCATCTCCCTGGTATTCTCAATCTTGATGCAGGGTTTCGATCAAAAACACGACGGTTCCTTTCGTCAGCAATTTGCTTTTTCTTTGCTCCAGATTCCAGCATCTGCATTATTTTGTATCTCCCTATTTTGTACGTTATATTGGGCTGGATTTTGCCTTGCAGCAATTCAAGAAGGTAGTGACTCACCAGGATCTCTTAATCAATTAGGGAATGAGCAGTAAAAGCTGGGTTTGCCAGCGGTGCAGTTATCCCAGAGTGAATCTTTAAAACAAACTTTGAATGGGAACTACAGGGCTGTGAGGATTAATGGTAAGAATAACGTATGTTATATTTTCTAATATGATTTAACAGATTTTTAAAATTATTTAATGTACTTCAATGTTCTTTTTGTACTTTGTCTTTAATGTACTTTTATAACTTAAGCTAAAGGGCTGGTAAATGTTTGGATTTCCAAAGGTTCAGTCAGCAACTGTGCAGAAACCTGACCTTGTTTGTCGAGCATGCTGACTATGAAATATATTAGTTTAGTTTAGAGATACAGCGCGGAAACAGGCTCAAGGGCCCACCGAGGCCGCACCGACCAGCGATCCCCGTACACTAGCACTAAACTAGGGATAACTTACAATTTTCACACTAGGGACAATTTACAATTTTCACCTAAGCCACTTAACCTACAACCTGAAGGTAAACAAAAATGCTGGATAAACTCAGCGGGTGAGGCAGCAACTATGGAGCAGGTGGCGTTTCGAGTCGAAACCCTTCTTCAGACTGATGTGGAGGGGGGGGGGGGGGGGGGTGGAAGAAGAAGGGAAATGGCGGAGACAGTGGGCTGTGGGAGAGCTGGGAAGGGGAGAGGTAGGGAGAAAGCAAGGACTACCTGCAATTGCAGAAGTCAATGTTCATACCGCTGTGGTGTAAACTACCCAAGCGCAATATGAGGTGCTGCACCTCTAATTTGCGCAGGCTTGGCGATCGCTTCGTCCAATACCTCCGCTCAGTTCGTATTAACCAACTCATTCGCATCAGTTCAATCTGACAGTGTTGAAAATGCCCAGTGAAGGGTTAAAAAGTGAAACCTTTGGGCATGGTGGACAGGACAGCTTTGATATCTTTGAGGATGAGGATGCTGTTACACAGGCTGGAAGCAGTAAGTATTAAATCTTGTATATGTAATGAAGGTAGGTATTTGATTGAAGGATAATATAACAATCCAAAGATATGTATGGTATCTATTGCATCCGCTGCTCTACATCGGTGAGATCAAGCGTAGGCTTGGCGATCGCTTCGCCAAACACCTCCGCTTGGTTTGTAATAACCAACCTGATCTCCCGGTGGCTCAGCACTTCAACTCCCCCTCCCATTCTGAATCCGACCTTTCTGTCCTGGGCCTCCTCCATGGCCAGAGTGAGCACCACCGTAAATTGGAGGAGCAGCACCTCATATTTCACTTGGGTAGTTTAGAGTTAAGGTGCTGGAGACCCAGGTTCGATCCCGACTACGTGTGCTGTCTGTACGGAGTTTCCATGTGGGTTTTCTCCCAGATCTTCGGTTTCCTCCATTAACCCAAAGACGTACAGGTTTGTGGGTTATTTGGCTTGGTATAATTGAAATTGTCCCCAGTGTGTGTAGGACAGTGTTACTGTGATCACTGATCGGTCATAGGTGATCGGAACAGAATTAGGCCATTCGTCCCATCAAGTCTACTCTGCCGTTCAATCATGGCGCCCTCCTAGCCCCATTCCCCTGGCTTCTCCCCATAACCTCCTGATTTGTGCCATGGAAAATACTCATAGAAAATAGGTGCAGGAGGCCATTCGGCCCTTCGATCCAGCATTGTGGAACATTTATGGGAGCCCATTATACCATGTGGTCCCATGTTCCTCACCAGTAATATTATGATGTATTATAACGTATTAATATATTATTGATTTCCATTAATATTGGGAAATTATCACTGACTGGAAAGCCAACCACACTAGTTGCCACAACAGATTGGGTATCCTGTTGAGAGTGGTACACCTCTGACACCCCTAAGTCTTCCCTCCTCTGTCCACTTGCTGGGATAAATGCTGCAACAACTCTCAAGGAGATGGACAATATCCTGGTTGATATCCTGGTTTCATTGGCACCTCTGCCACTGCTTTGAACGTTACTGTCACCAGTACGGAGTGACTGCAGTGGGTACCGGTTACAAAATGCACTGCAATTACTCACTCAAGGTACTATATAGCCCCTCCCAAACCTGCAACAAATTTGAAAACTAACATGGACAGGAAGTGCATGGAATCACCATCACTATATATGTTCCCCTTAAAGGTGCAGATATCATCCTCCTTGGAAATATACAGTATTACTGGCCCGTCGTTGCTCCTGTTGCTTCCTTCCCGATAGCACTGTGGGAATCCCTTTACTAGAAGGGCTGCAGCAATTCAAGAAGGTAGTGACTCGCCACTATCTCTCAAGCAATTAGAGATGAGCAATAAAAGCCGGGATTGCCAGTGGTGCTATTGCCCCAAAGTGAACTTTTAACAATTATTTTGAATGGGGATTGCAGGGCTGTGAGGATAAGGAATACCGTATGTTGTAATTTATGTTTTTGAAATTCTTCGAGGATTGGACAGGGTAGATGTAGGAAAAATGTTCCCGATGTTGGGGGAGTCCAGAACCAGGAGTCACAGTTTAAAAATAAGGGGTAGGCCATTTAGGACTGAGATGAGGAAAAACCTTTTGACCCAGAGAGTTGTGAATCTGTGGAATTCTCTGCCACAGAAACATAGAACATAAGTGCAGGAGTAGGCCATTCGGCCCTTCGAGCCTGCACCACCATTCAATATCATGGCTGATCATCCAACTCAGTATCCTGTACCTGCCTTCTCTCCATACCCCCTGATCCCTTTAGCCACAAGGGCCACATCTAACTCCCTCTTAAATATAGCCAATGAACTGGCCTCAACTACATGCTGTGGCAGAGAATTCCACAGATTCACCACTTTCTGTGTGAAAAATGATTTTCTCACCTCGGTCCTAAAAGACTTCCCTCTTATCCTTAAACTGTGACCCCTTGTTCTGGCCTTCCCCAACTTCGGGAACAATCTTCCTGCATCTAGTCCAACCCCTTAAGAAGTCTCTATAAGATCCCCCCTCAATCTTGTAATTCCAGCGAGTACAAGCCGAGTCTATCCAGTCTTTCATCATATGCAAGACCTGCCATCCCAGGAATCAGTCTAGTCAACCTTCTCTGTACTCCCTCTATGGCAATGGAGGCCAAATCACTGGATGTTTTCAAGAGAGTTACTCTTAACGCCAAGGGAATTAAGGGATATGGGAAAAAGCTGGAACGGGATACTGATTTTGGACGATTGGGCATGATCATATGGAATGGCGGTGCTGACTCGAAGGGCCAAATGGCCTACTCCTGCACCTATTTTCTATGTTTCTATGAATACCTTTAATTATTTATCTCTAATGTACTTTTAAAGCTGATTTAATTGCTTTGCTGTATTAGTTTTTAAATGTTTCTATTCACAAAGACATTCAGAAACATTGAAGGACTGTGGTTGGTTTAGTAGACAGGACAACTGAGGTACGAGTTTGCCTTTTGTCAATGGTTTTCAGTGTGGGAGGTTTAATCTGTTGTGTTCAATTCACCCTTTATATCTTTTGAGGTCCAATTATGGCTGAGAGCTCATGACTCAGACCTATCCGAGTCAGTGAAGTCGGCTGTCTGCATCCTGAGTTCAGGAGAATGGGGAAACGGCCATGATTTTGAGTAGCAGACCCCACTCGGGAAAACCGAGCCTTTAAAAATTATAATTCAAATAATTTTTGCTAGAGGAGGACTATTACATTGGATCTCTTTATTTCCTTGTTCAGAAGAGAAATTCAGCACAATTGTTTGGAGCATTGTACTGGCTGTTTGTTACAGCTATATACATCGTTATTGGTTTATTATTGTCATGTGTACTGAGATGCAGGGAAAAGCTTTTGTTTGCATGCTATCCGGTCACATCAAATCATACTATACTGGAGTACAATTAAGCTATACACAAGTACAACAGGTCGTGCAAAGAGAAAAATACCAGAGTGCAGAATAAATTTACAGCATTGTAGCATTACAGTTACAGAGAGAAAGTCCAAAGCTCGCAATGAGGTAGGTTGGAAGATCGGGACTACACTCTAGCTTGTGGGAAAACCATTCAATATTCTGATAACAGTGAGGAAGAAGCTGTGACTGAATCTGGTGGTATCTGCTTTCAACTTTTGTACCTTCTGGCTGCTGGGAGAGATGAGAAGAGGGAATGATTGGGGTAAAAAAGGTCCTTGGTTTTGTTGGCTGCCTTCCCAAGGCAATGTGAAATGTACATGGGGTCGATGGTGGTGAGACTGGCCCGTGTGAAGGACTGGACTACATCCACAGTTGTCTGCAATTTCTTGTGGTCTTGGGCAAACCGAGCAATCCAACAGTATGCTTTCTACAGTGCATCAGTATGTTAAGAGTTTAGTTTAGAAATGCCACATGGAAACTGGCCCTCTGGCTTCCTCCAAGTGCTCGTTTCCTCCCACATCCAAAAGACGTGCGGGTTTGTAAGTTAAAGGACCTCTGTAAATTGATCAGAGTGTGTGGACGGTGGATGAGAAAGTGGGATAATGTAGAACTGGTGAGAAAAGATTTTCGATGGTTGGTGGGACAAAGTGGCTGTTTCCATGCTGTACGGAAATGAGTTTGATTGGAATTATGGTGTTAAATGCTGAGCTATAGTCCATAAATAGGAGTCTGTGGGTGTTATCTAGATGTTACCAAGGCTCAAGAAGGCCCAGAGTAATGCTATCTGCTGTAGAGACGGACTGCAGTGGATCAAGGCTGTCTGGGAGGCTGGATTTGATGTGCATCATGATGAGCCTCTCGAAGAACAATGAAGAACATAAGATGAGAAATGGATCTTTTAACCCCTCCACAATGTTACTCTGTGCTGTGATACTGTGACTGAATTATTCCATGTACCTAACTTTCCACAAATAACATTTTTGGAGCCAAAATTATTAGTTCAACAAATACTAGTCTTTAGCGATAGAAAGTTCAGACTTTTATAGTTGGATTGGATTGTTTCCAAATTTTCAATAATTGGATTGTTTCCAAATTTCACTCCTGAAAGGCCAGCCTTGACTCACTAACCAAAATAAATAATTTCTGTACTTCCACCCTAATGAAAGTTTCCATTAAATCACTTATTCATCTTCTAAATTCAATGGAAAACAATCCTAGCTCATGTCATCTTTCTGAATAATTTATCTCTGATTCCTACTCCTCTTTTGCACCAAATCTTCAGATTTTTCCTGTTTAATGCTATTGCTTTTTGTTGTACAGATTCTCCATCTGTGCAACAGTAGCCCAAAGTACAGAACTTGAAATGTTTCAAAGAGATAAAAAAATAAAACCAACTGGTTCATCAAGCCCATTTTAGGCTATCATTTTACCAGTGATTCTTTGCCTTTATGTAGCTATCCATGGCTGGCAAATCACCTGGCAAATAATAGAGAGAAAAAAGGAAATTCTTATTTGATAACAAGATTAATTAAGACCACTCAAAGACACAAGAGTGACTGGAAAACGTACCTACTAATATTCCAGCTGCCCTCTAATCACGCTGCTCACAATCCAGAACTCATTCAGCTGCTTTTTTTATGTTTGCAGTGCATGTCTTTGTAATGCTTTCACATTGCCCCTTAATAGTTCTAAAATAGAATATTTCTAACCCCAATTAAGTCTGGTTTGCATGTTGATGTGGCTACCTATAAACTGCAGGAATGATTAGTGGGAATATAGATTTTAAATTATGGTGTTTGTCTGGAGCCTCATACAGGCACCTGGGTGGGTGGGAATTTACATTGGGTATATGAATTAATGAAATAAAATTGAGGGGTGTGACCAAATTCCTAATAAAGTCTTGTGGCAGAGTGGATATCACCTCTTGAATGCAAACTTGTAAAATTTCGTATCACAAAATACATGACTAAGTAGGTGTCAAATAGATTTATAGGCCATAAATCTGCATGATCTAATGTCAACACAGGTTTTGTTGGTTTACCCTGCCATACAGGTGTTTCTTTTGTTTTTTTACACCTGCTATGATGATTATCAACTTAATACATAACATATTTTCATTATGCAATGCATAGTGTTTTCATAATGACTCTGGTAACAACACCTGAATGTACTATTTGTATTGTTATATGATATCATTAAACTTCATAATTCATTGTGAATTTGCATGGTGCGTGCCTCTAATTACAAAACGATTCCTTCCTCGTGTTGCTATATGGGTTCCTATGATTGGTAATTATCTGAGAGAATGTGATCTTTAGGCTTTATTGCAAACTATTGTATTTTATGCAATTAGATTCTAATAACCTACTCTTCTGTTGCTTGGATATCATTGAAACACTTTCTCATTATCCCTCTCTTAATGAAGAAAACTAACGTCTGAACGAGTGTTTTACTATTTGCATATACAATAAATCACATTGAAGTCTTTTCCATCTGCAATAATGTTTCACTCTTTGTCTTGCCAGGGAAAGCAAGTGGGATTTTCTTAAAGATTACGATGCCAAGGTAAGGACTGCAACTAATCAGTGATAATTTGTAGTACGAAAGCTATAAATTATTTTCCATACATTTGCTTCTGTTGCAATTTCAATTGCACTATATTAGTGTTGATAAGGTATTCCCATTCTTGGGAATCTTAATTGAGTGAGATAACATATAGCAAGTGTGACCAGGTGATTAGTGGTCAGTGTGGGCTGAAGGACCATTTTCCATGCTGTATTTCTTTCTGATGACCTGCATGGTTGGGGACTGTTCCATGTTGAATGACTATGAAAATTGAAGAGCCTGTAATTGGTGAAATTATCTCATTTTAATTCTTCCTAAACTCCATTTTCACACCTTCTCATCTTACAGTAACTCCAATGAACCTTCCTTGTGATGTCTCAGCATAATAGTGGACTAGTATTCTACCCATTCTAGGCTCACCAGACCATCGCTTTACTCAACAATCCATGGAAGAACTTTAAACCGTTCCAATGCAGCGATACTTTGGCAAACTTAGCTCTGCACTATACATAATCAACTCTGATGGATATGGTCCAACAAACATCACAAAACAACCAGTTGAAAAGTATCATTATTCTACCCCTATGTGTAAGAAATGTAGTGGATTTTATTTAAACCTTTTGTTTTCTAGGGTGCATTAAAAATACATGAACCTCTTCCAGAGTACGTGCCTGTGTTCTCTGACAATATTCCAAACACTGAAAACAGAACATTTGGCAGCAGGATGGATACTTGTCTTGGTCAAGCATTAATAAGGATGGATTATCAGCTTCAGAGAGACAACCGGAAGAAAAAAATGGACAATGAGCTTGTTCCGTATTAAATGAAAGCAAAGTTAAATTTCAAAAGCCAGGAAAATACTTGAATCAAACCTAGTAGGCAGCTGAGTATTAATATTGACTTGGAGATAGAATGGGGGAAGGAAGCCTGTTGGGAATTCAGGAAACTTAAAATGGTTTCCCTCAAACTCTCCCAGATGTAACCATGGGGCTTGATGAACCCTTTCTCTTCATTTTTTTGTTGCAGTCTGATGGGTTGATGAGTCATCTGGCCAGTCACCAGGTAGGAAGGTCTGCTGTGTTTGGGGAGCAGAAAATGTTGGGGATTGTGGTTGAATCAGTGAGTTTGCGACACATTGGAAATGCGAGCTCGATGGAGATCAGGTCACCGAGAGGTTGTAACCTGGGTGTAGTTCCATCATGGGTTTGAATGAGCAATGCAAGTAAGCTATATCCTGCAGAAAAGCAATTAAAAGATACTTGCTTGGTTATCTCCCTTTAGCTGAAGGGTGTCTGTAAAACTCTGCCATCCACAATGAAATTTAAGAATGATATGAAATCTGGAACATGTGCCATAATAATATTGAAATCTCACCGTGAAACCTGAGGATTGTACATTCCAGTCCAGCTGCCCACTCTTACCTCATTGTGTTAAGAATTCCCCTCCGCAGCCAAAAATAAACTTGAATTTCAAGCAGGCAAACCTTTTTCTCCTCAATGCTAATTAGGTTTTCTATTTCTCGGGTTTCAATTGATTTCTTAAAGTAGAATTAATAAAATGGAGTGAAATCATCCACTCTAAATTTTCAGATTAAAATTATCAGATCTAACCAGCAACATTTTGTTTAATAAAGCGAAGTAAATAATATGTTTCCACAAAGCATTAATCTACAATGGGCTTTAGACTTTAGAAATACAGCACAGAAATAGGCCCTTCGGCCCAACGAGTCCACACCAACCTACACAAATACTATCCAACACTTGGGCCAATTTACAATTTGTACCAAAGCTAATGAACCTACAAACCTGTACGTCTTTGGAGTGTGGGTCACAGAGAGAATATACAGACAGTCAGGATCAAACCCAAGTCTCTGGTGCTGTAAGGTAGCAACTGTGGCACTGAGGTTGATTAACCCTAATACCTGCATTCTGAGTGACACTTTTGTGCCACAAAGAGCTTTGTTCATCTACCTTTACAGGACTTGTGACTGAAGGTGTACTCTATGCCAACCTCGCGCATGAATGAGAAAGATGTAGTGGTCCCTACAAAAAATAGAAAATGCAGCTGTGTACATCAGCCTAGAACTACTCTTCACCAAGCAGTTGATATTTTAGGCTTTATTACATTTAGCTCTAATTTTAGAAGAATGAATTGCACTAAATATAGCCGTGATGAGATAAAATGTAAATAAATGCAGACTTGCTACATTTTCTGTTTAATTGTCTTTTTATTCCGTTTCTGGCAAGGTAATTTATATTTCTAATAACAATGTTTCATAATTAATTGGTAACAGCATTATCTTTGCAGATTACACTGATTGGACTCCTCTCTCTTCCATATGTGTGTCTTCTTAACTCTTAAAAATATAACAACAATTTAAACGTTAAAGATGAGATTTATTCAGTTAAGTTATTTCTTGTTGTGTCTCTTGCTCCCTCTGTTTAAATCTGGAAACTGACATTGGAGTGCCCCTCCCGCCCCGAATGGCCAGTCGTGCTTTGCAAACTGACGTTGTAGCACTGGAGTGCCCCTCCCTCCCGGAGTGGGCCATTGTGACGTCATTCTTTTTTTTAATCTGGAAATTGCCATTGGAGTGCTCCTTCCGCCTGGAGTGGACCATTGTGACGTCTTTTATTTCTGAAATGGGTGAGGTTCCGTGCTATTTTTAGTTCTGGAAACAGCCGTTGGAGTGCTGGAGTGCTCCTCCCGCCTGGAGTGGGCTGTCGTGCTTTGCAAACTGCCGTTGGGGCGCTGGAGTGTCCCTCCCTGCCGGAGTGGGGCATTGTGATGTTATTTTTTTCCGAAATGGGTAGTTTTCGTGCTGTTTTTAAAACTTTAATTGATTCATAACTTCAGAAATATAGGTGGGAATGCGACGTGAAGATGTTTATCGCCTCAACGGGAAAAATGTGACTTTTAGTTATATAGAGATAAGGCATGGTTACCATATTGAATGATTTTGGTGTATTTTCCAAGTAATACACAAAGTCACCGTGGACACTAGTCTCGGACACTGTTCTTTACACAGGGATGGTCTGAATTGGGGTAATAAAGTGTCCCTCTCAGTATCTGACAAATAGCATGCTCCTCTATTTCCTCAACATCAAGTAAGTAGAAATTGATCATGTAATACTCAGTATCAGGCCAAATCTGGGATGACAATAATTGAAGGTTGATGCCCTGCACCCCAACATCTGAAAAACAACCAACACAGAGGAAAGTGAGAAATAAATGGGCTTGCTCCCGAGGAAGAAAATTGTTCTTTTATCATTTAAAAAATGTTGTTAAAAGAATAAGAACTTAAAGTTGTACTCGTATGTGCACTGCTAGTCAATAATATCACAGATGAACCTCAATCACTCTCCATTCCAATATACATGTCCCTTATTAGTATTCAAAAGTATCACATCTGAGCATTCATGCTCAAAGATGCAGAATCCAAAGAATCACAATTCTGTGACCCATCTCGTATTTTATCCCCCACCCCCCTCCCCAATGGTCTGTGCCTGTAACTGTGTCTATGTCCCACACCTCCAGTTGTGTCCACACCCTGCAGTCTGTGTACAACACTCCTCCACCCCCTCCCTGCCCCCAACCCTGTCCATGTGCTATTCTTAGCAATCCCTTTTGTAATCTTATCGCATAACTTTTGTTCTTTTAAACACACAAATAGGTTTTTAAAAAGAATAATAAACAAGGTGAGTTGCAGAAAAGGAATTGCAGATACTAGAATCTTGCACAGAACAAAGTGCTGGAGTACTTTAGCAGGTCAGGCAGCACCTCTGGAGATCTCTGGATCTCGCCTCCAACTCTTCACCCTTCCACCCCCTACTTTCAGTCTGAAGAAGGGTCCCAACCTAAAATATTGCCTGTCCTTTTCCTCTCAACGACCTGCTGAGTTCCTCCAGAACTTTGTGTTATTCACAAGGTGAGATGCATAACGTTTGTATATTGTTTAGTTACAGTAACAGCAGATGGCGCTCATTGTTGAGAAAAGGTGCAGAATATTCTTTTGGCATTGATACATGATTATAGAGCGACAAGTGACGGCAACTGCTAGAATCTGCGGCAAAAAATAAACTGCTAGCAGAAGGCAGATGGTAGAGCAGTATTTGTAGAGGCAAAGGGGTGGTCGACGCTTTAGATTGAGAGCCCCACATCAGGCCTGAACGTATAGAGGGAAGAAGAGCGGTATATCGAAGTAAGAGGCGAGGGGTGTGATTATTTTCATCTTCAGTTGAAAATATTTGAATAAAATATTTTTATCAACTCTCTGGATTCCAAACAAAACAATGGAATGGTTTTTACAATATTTGCGCAGAAAGCATTTGGTCAGATACTAAAGCAGTGGTATTAATTAGAAACAACAAAATAATGGTTTACTAACCAGGACAAAGTGATGAGTAACAATGGGTCAGACAGCATTCTCCAGAAATACTCCCTGACTTGCTGAGTTACTCCAATATCTGTCCTTTCCAGTGGTATTATTTATTTTACAGTAATGCTCTCAAAAGTTAATTATGTTATTACCTGGGATATCTTGTATAAACATGCTGAAGTAAAAGCCACAAAATTATTGTTGTTTACCTCTGGAGAGGTGTACAACTAGTAACTTTCCGAAGAAGGGTCTTGACCCGAAACGTCACCGATTTCTTCACTCCAGAGATGCTGCCTGTCCCGCTGAGTTACTCCAGCTTTTTGTGTCTATCTTCGGTTTAAACCAGCATCTGCAGTTCCTTCCCACACATGGTGACTTCCTCTATTTATATATCACCTTGTTAAAACCACAACAGGCTTTCCCCTTGATAAATGAAGTAATTGACCAGAACAGTAGATTCACATTGTGAGTGTACAGAATCAAATGAAAGTAACACAATTGCACTTTGTTCGGGTTCCAGGCTGTCTCATTATACACAAAGTAGGAAAACCTTTATATCCCTGCGCGGAATTTTTGGACAGTCAGTTTTTCGGAGCCCCGCGCGGTGTCGGGACGAATTCTGCACGGCTCCGGCGATCGAAGTGGGACCGGCCCCGCGACGCCGGACGGCTCAAGCGACCACGTTGGGTCGCGCTAATCGCATAGTTGCATGCTTGTAGGACAGGCCCTTAACACATGGATGTACATTGAGAGCCAGAGAAAATGTCAGTGTGATTCAAATGTGACAGGCCATGATGAAGGAAATAAAGTTTTCTGGGTCTCTAGAATTTCAGGCAGATAATGCAAGTAAAAAAAAGACAGTGACAGGAAGAGTTCACATTGTATATTGGGCTGGCTATTAATTATACCACATAAACGAAACAATGTTGGTCTCAAGATGGGTCTCAACCCGAAACGTCACCTATTCCGTTTTTCCAGAGATAATGCCTGACCAACTGAGTTACTCCAACATTGTGTGTCTATCCTCAATGTATTGCATTAGTCACAAGGGGTGAAAATTGCATCATACAAGTCTTCCCCAGATACGTGACCTACAGATATCCTGTACATACGAGCATGGCCTTCAGTAAGGCCTTTGACAAGGCTCCCCATGGAAGGTTGGTTAAGAAGGTTCAATCTTTGGGTGTTAATGGCGGAGTAGCAAGATGGATTCAACAGTGGCTGAATGGGAGATGCCAGAGAGTAATGGTGGATGGCTGTTTGTCATGTACATCAATGATCTAGATGATGGGGTTGAAAATTGGATAAGTAAGTATGCAGATGATACTAAGATAGGGGGTGCTGTGGATAATGAAGTAGATTTTCAAAGTCTACAGAGAGATTTGGGCCATTTGGAAGAGTGGGCTGAAAGATGGCAGATGGAGTTTAATGCTGATAAGTGTGAGGTGCTACATCATGGCAGGACAAATCAAAATAGGACGTAAATGGTAGGGAATTGAGGAATGCTGTGGAACAGAGGGATCTAGGAATAACTGTGCATAGTTCCCTGAAGGTGGAATCGCATGTAGATAGGGTGGTAAAGAAAGCTTTTGGTGTGCTGGCCTTTATAAATCAGAGCATTGAATATAGGAGTAGGGAAGTAATGTTAAAATTGTACAAGGCATTGGTAAGACCAATTCTGGAGTATGGTGTACAATTTTGGTCACCTAATTATAGGAAGGATGTCAACAAAATAGAGAGAGTACAGAGGAGATTTACTAGAATGTTGCCTGGGTTCCAGCAACTAAGTTACAGAGAAAGGTTGCACAAGTTAGGTCTTTATTCTTTGGAGCGCAGAAGGTTAAGGGGGGACTTGATTGAGGTCTTTAAAATGATGAAAAGGATAGACAGAATTGACGTGGATAAGCTTTTCCCATTGAGGGTAGGAAAGATTGAGGGTAGGAAACAAGAGGGCATGACATGAGAATTAAGGGACAGAAGTTTAGGGGTAACATGAGGGGGAACTTCTTTACTCAGATTGGTGGCTGTGTGGAATGATCTTCCTGCAGAAGTGGTGGAGGCAGGATCGATTTTAACATTTAAATGTAAAGTGGATAGGTATATGGAAGGGAATGGAGGGGTATGGTCTGAGTGCAGGTAGATGGGACTAGGGGCAAATAAATGGTCGGCACGGACTGGAAGTGCCGAGAAGGCCTATTTCCGTGCTGTAATTGTTATATGGTTACATGGTTATGTATTTTTGGAGACTGATGGGATGGACTTGGTGGCTGCTGTGAGGGAATTTCCACATGCCTTCGCTTTCTCCACCTCCAACCAGAGCTGCAACGTTCAGGGAGCTGGAACAAGTTAAACAGAGTTGAGTAGGTTCACTTGGTTATTCACTGAGTCAGTGAGGCTGGCAGGTTACTGTTGTTCCCAGGCCTGTTTGCTCTCCTATCACAGCTGTTTCTGGGCTCCTTTCCCACACACTGTCCTTATTAATTTTGAGCAGTTCAGGTTGCAAACAGTTCTCAGAAATCTAACAATTATAACGTGCATTCGGCTAATACTGTAAAGTCTGCAAATGAGATTGTAGAACATTCATTTGATAGATTGGATGCAATCTATCAATCTATTGTAACTCATAGCAGACATTCGTTCTTTACATGTAGTAAGGAGCTGGAAGAATCTTTTGATACTCTGAGTTTGTTTGCAAATAAGAGCATTTTCACAGATTTAATGACTTGTTCATCGGAGATTTGTTATTTAGGGAAACAAGGTCCAGCATAAGGAAATGGTAACTACATAAGAGAGTTAATTCTTTGCAAGCGTTTGAAACATTCAAAGCTGTGGAGTTACCCAAAGTCAGAAAAGTTGAATGAACAACAGAAAAAGCTCATGTGACAAAGGGGAACCCTGAGGCTGTTTAGAAAGGAGAAATGAAATCAGCCAGACAATCTCTGGGATGGGATTTGTTTAAAATAGCATCAGGACAGCACATTGTGGGCCGAAGGCCTTTTCCAGTGCTGAACTGTTCTATATTCAACACTGAAAGATGCTGTTACCACCTTCCCCCTCAACTTGGCCAATAACCAGTGACATGCCTGCATTCTCATCATGGAAATGACACGCAGCACCAGGACCACCTTGAATCATAACTGCAAAGGCCTGTTAAAGCAAAACGCTGACAATACTGGAGCAAGTGAGGAAACATAAGTGTAAAGAAATGCAGAGTTAATATCTCAGGTCATAGACATCTTCATCACAACCGGAACAGAGTGCTTGCTTTAAATTGCAGAAAAAACAGGAGGTAGAGGGGTGTATAGATAGGACAAATAAAGTATATGTGAGAAATTGTTGCCATGAGAACGAGTTGTTCCCAATGGCAGGTCAGGTGTGTTAATGAAGAGGGAAGAATGTGCCAATATCACAGCCAGATGAGAAAGCAAGTTGTCAGACACAAGGGAATGCACTGAGCTTTGTTATAACATTATAGATAACATAAACTGGTTAGAGTGGGTGTGGAGTGGAGCATTAAAATAGGAAGCTGAAGATCACACTGAGACCTCCCCACCGCACTTCCATGTCTTGTTTGTAGACACAGCTGTGTCGGTAGCCTCCAGTCTACTAGGCTCCTTTGATTTTGTGGTAATTTAGGAGACTTTCAGCGCTGGAACTAAAGATGATCATAAAAAGCTATTTTAAGAGGAGCTTTATGTAAAATGTCACCACTCTTCTGTGCATATTTTTTATGTTTAAAGATAGAGGGAATAGATATATGGCAGGTACCTTGTCAAATAATCTTGTCTGAGTTGGGTAAAATTGCAAATAAAATGACCCATTGATTAGCGATGTTACAAAAATTACCTTCAGCGGCACTGCAGTTCTGACACTGGCCGTGTGCGTGACTTTGGGGGGGAGGGGGTGGGAATAAAATGCCGTTTTCTACTGCTTTTCGGAGGCAGATTTTCTCGGGCTGCTGGCTGCTGAAGAATAATAGACTGGATTTCCATTCCCTTTTTTTTTTAAATCGCGAGACAATTTAATAATTACATTAAAATGAAAAGCGACTTCTAACGCCCTCAATGTGATGGATCGCATGAACGGGACAAAACAAAATGTAAGTCGTTTATTTTACATATAATCTTGTTTCTTGGGATGGCTTTAATCAAATTTTACGATGCAAAAATGTGATTTGGGCCCGATACGAACCGGCAGTGTTTTTCCTGTCGATATGGGGTTCAAATTGACTGCAAATGCAACGTTCCAATCAATCGCATTCCAGAAAAACCCACTCGCAAGATGATTTAAATGCTCTTTTTTTTGGACAATCATGTCATAAGAGCATCTAAATCGTATGTATTTTGTGTTATTCTCTATCCATAGTCAATATTTTTATACTAAATATCAGTTTTAGTTCCATGTATTGTGCAAAAAAAAAATATATATATTGAGTGGATGTTTCTAGATTAATTTATGGGAATTAAACATTAAATTCCTTCCATCTGGCATATAAATTCATGACAGTGAGATTTAAAAATCATGTAAAATTGTGAATTCTTGTGTGAATGGGATTAGTTTGTTATTTGGATACATAGGCTATTTAAAAAATATATCATTTTCTTAAGAAATGGAATCTACAGGACATTCTTAATGGGAAAGTAGTGAGTACAAAGGCATGTCATGCATGGTTTGAGGAGCAAAAACTTGTTGTTTACTATGCCAAAATTGAAAAGTTGAGGAAAAACAAGGTGTCCAGAGTTGCTTATTGGTTACAATCTGAGGAGTATGATATGCTACTGATTATGATATGCCAATGTACCAGCTAGCAACTGATCATGTCCATAAAGACTTGGTCTATTGCTAGAAATTGTAATGTATTTACCTATCTGTTATGGACTTGCAGCATATAGTACAATCATATTAAAGTTCTGATCTTGAGAATATCACATTTTTGAATTTTCAAGGCAGTCTGGGTGTTTATTACAATTTCCATCACAATGGTCAATTTTGTAATAAACTAATTTTATGCTTTAATTTCAGGTCATCCAAGTAAGATGTTTTATATTTGTTTCAGAATGCTTCAATCTATAATAACTGACAATTTATCTTGATTTTTAAGAAAGTTATGGGCTTCTGACTGTCCTCGATCACAGCTTTTGTGTTAAGTCAATGGAAAAGCAATAGGGAACAAAATGCTAATTTCCCAGTATGAAAATGGCCATAACCTTTTTAATACGGAAGATATGAAAGTGAATTAGGTGTCAAATTAAACTTATTTTTATGCTTTATCTGAAGGGATAAATTGCAGATTTGATTTTTAAAATCTGAACATTTTGTAACATTGCTACATTGACGTGAAGTCTGTTGACGAAAGGGGTTGAGGGCAGAGTTGTGGGAACCAGAGAAGATTGAGCCTGCCTACTATAGAGATACAAGCTTCTGTAAGGAAAAAGGAAAACGTTTCAGAGGCACCTGTGCGGAATGAAATACGATGAACACCGATGACTCCTTACAGGTGTTTTAGAAAGTAACCCCCGCTAAAAGTTGGTTACAACTACAAAAGACGCCCCAGGGAGTCCACCTTGCCTTGGATCGAGCGCTCAGCTGCAGAGACCGACACAGCCGCCGCTCGGAGCCACTGAGCCGGATTCAGGTTCAGATCTTACCCCCTCCGTCCTCAGCGCCAGAAAAGTTCGCGTTTTTTCTCCTCCTCCTCCCCGACTGAGTACGGATCGCGTTAGAGGCCGGAATTCGTTTCAAGGCGTATCCGGAACACCTTCTTTATTTCCATATTTTTTTTTAGGGGCGAAAAAAAAGGGAAGGAGCTCGTCATCGGGCGGTTTTCGGCTTTTCAGGTTCCGGGATGGAGCTGGAGGCCGTGCTGATGCTGGCCAACTCCTCCACTTTAATAGTGTGCATGGTGCTGAAGTTCCCGCAAATTGTCACCGTCATCGCTGCAAAGAATGCGTGGGGACTGAGCGTCCGCAGCCTGGTGCTGGAGCTGGTCGGGTGAGTGACAGGTGGCGGCGGGCAGTCCGAATCCTGGCCCGGGAACCCGCCCGCCCGCCCGCCGGCCGGCACACAGACAGGCAGGCAGGCAGGCAGCTGCTGGTCCCGGGAACCGACCGGTGCCAAACGATAGAAGCTCCATTTATCCCAGGAGGGAAATAGGTCTGCCATCAGTCATAAAACACAGCAAGATACATGAAACATGAAAGTAAAGTGACGAGTGGAAAGTTCAGGATTGGGTGATGTGCAAAGATTGGGGAGGGGGAAGGGTTAGTCAGTCTACCCCAGGACAGATGGGGGAGGAGTTGTACAGTTTGATGGCCACGGTGGGGAAAGGATCTCTTGTGGCATCCGTTACTTGTCATTGTCTATAACTCGTTTCCACGCAGCTAACAGTGGCCTGTTTACTTTATCGTTGTCACTTTTTTTTTTGCATATCTTTCATTCATTTGTTCTGCATCGCTCTATATCGCCGTCTATATCTCGTTTCCCTTTTCGCTGACTCAGTCTGAAGAAGGGTCTCGACCCGAAACGCCACCTATTCCCTTTCTCCAGAGATGCTCATGCTGCCTGCCCGCTGAGTTACTCCAGCTTTTTGTGTCTACCCCGGGACTGACGGGCTGACTGAGGGAGAAAACCTGAGCTGCTCTTTGCCCATGCCCACAAGCTCTGAGGCAAAGTGGTCCTGGCAAACCTACAAAGACTGGCTACGATTTAATTCTCACGAAAACTAACAGAAATGTACTTTTCTTCAAATGCATGTTGTTTCTGAACTTAAATAGGTCATATTGATACATACTTACAAATTGATTGATTTTACACATCATTCCCTTTTCCCTTTTTTATATTTCTGAGATCTGCTCTACTAGCTCATATCTGCAGGCTGTTACATTAATGTCTGCACATGAATCTAAGTGTTGCTTTTTTAAAGTTACACATCAAAAACATGGCGATAAGTTTGTTGGAACATCTTTTGTTAAGGATAGAGGTTTGAATATGCGTTCATTTTATTCTGCAATGCAAGACTTCGCATTTTATTTTTGTCCCTTTGGAACAAATAGGTTTTAATAATAAATAAGTTGCCTGTTTAATCTAACCAATGCTACCTTAGTTAAACAGGAATGATATACCTCACAAAGAAATTGCCACATACTGTTTTGGTAATGAGTCAAGCTGAGGCAGGCTGAAGAATAAAATTGGCTCTGTTTCGCAATTAGAAATATTTAGAAGATCACATGCCATAAAAGCAAAAGTGGCTCTGTTTTCTGTATGAGATCCATATCACACTGCTGCACCAAAATCTGATGAATTTGGCAAGTTCAGGCTTTGGTAGTAACAGACAGCAGATTTTCTGGACTATTGGATGCTATTACAATGAATATACCAACACAATTTAAATTAACTTTACTGAGATGTTACACAATAGCATAAGTTCCAGTGAAGTTGGTAGGTTTAGGCATTAGGAGTTGCAGATGCTGGCTTACAAAAGGTCAACGGAAATGTGGTATTCAAGGCCCCCAGAATATTGTAAGGATTGAGGGAAACAGGACCACGTAACATTCAAAGAAGTGCTAGAACCTTGGTGAGTTGAAATTGTAGAAATGTACAGCACAATAAAAGATTGAAGGTAGTACTGGAATAATTGTCGATTTACCTATAATAGGCAGGTAAAGGTGATGGAAACAGCCAATAAAGAAAAAGAGTGCTTAAAAAAAACAGCCCTCCATTGGTTTTGAAGTGTATCTTATTTTTGTTACCAATTAATAATTTGTTGTGCTATTCTGTTGGGACAGGTTAATTGATTACTACTAATAATGCACACCTGTGGATAGTGTTCTCACGTTTAGATCAGGTTGTTTATGCAGAACACTCCTTCAAGATAATGTGTGTAGGAGAAGTCTAGGGGGTTATTAATGACAAAGGAAGGGCAGGTTTTCCTATACTCAATGATTTCGTACAATCCCTGCTTCCATATTTACTCCAGAACACTTTTGTTTGCAGTTTCAATTATATAAATTAAAAAATATATTTTTATATCTGGAGGTTTGTTTATGGAAGATTGAAAAGGCTGTTGACATGTCAAAAGTGGAAAAGTTTCAGCTAAATTTAGAAGAGTACAGTTTATTTAAAGCACCAAGATGAGTGCTCTTGTGTGTTATCCGGTTAGACAATTTTAATAATTCACTTTGAATTTTTCTCATAACAAACTCTTCTGTCCACATGAAGTTGGCGATGGGGGAGGTTGGAAAGCTGAAAGAGAGTGATTGGAGGGAAGTTTGAGGAAGGAAGTAGAGGCTGGAGGGGGAAAAGGTGTAGAGAGGGAGAGAGGTAGGATTGAGGGTGTGCCCAGATTGTGGAAGAGAAGAACAGTTTAAAACATTTGATGATTTGATAGAAGCAATAACATGGAAAAAGGAAAAACAGCAGCTAATGGATACAGATTGTATCCCATGATTCATCATATCAAAGATTATCTTCTCCTATTTCTCGTATCTTAGAAAGCAGAATAAGGCAACGTAATTCATAATATTAATTCTATAGAACATTGGACAGTGCAGGAATGGGCCCTTCGGCCAACCAATGCCAGTATAAATAATCACATCTCCTGGTGTATATCCCTCCATTTCTTCCCTGTTCATGTGCCTACCTAAATGGCTCTTGAATGTTACCAACATACCAGCCTCCACCATGCCTGACAGTGCCTCAGAAATCCCCTTTCTGTGTGTAAAAAAACTATTGCCTCAGAAATCCCCTTTAAACTTTCCTCCTCTCACCAAATCTATGATTGTCTAGTATTTGACAATGCCATCAGATATATAGACAGTGATATGCTACCCTATCTATGCCCTCGGCATGCCATCCATTGCCCTCTGACTTTCCAGAGAAAACAATCCAAGCTTATCCAACTTCTCTATAACTGATGCAGTCCAATCCAGGTAACATCTTGGTGTACCTCGTCTGAATCCTCTCCACAGCACCCACATCTTTGCTGCAATATGGCAACCAAAACTCCAAATGTGGCCTAACTAAAGTTTTATACAGCTGCGACATCCCAACTTTTATATTCAACGCATTGAGTCATGCCAGATTTCTTCTTTTCCATTTATGTTGCTACTTTCATGGAACGACAGAGTTGCACCTCAAGATCCCTCTGCACATCCATGATTCTTGGTGATCATAAGACCACATTTACTCCAGATCACTTTAGTTTGCAGTTTCAATTATATTAATTTTTATGACCAAGTTCTGCCATGTCATATGATCATGTTCTGCCATTTTAAGGTATACTTTCCTCACGCATTTGACATCCCAAAACGCAACACCCCCCCACACATGTGTGGATTAAACTCTATCTGCCATTTGTCCACTCAAATTTCCAGCTGACCTATATCCTGCTGTATCCTTTGACAACCTTCTTCAATATGCACACCTCCACTAATTTTTATGCAGCCATTCTGAAGCGAAAATGTATGTTTAATTTTTGTCACATCTTCTCCCATAAGGATGAATTAGAGAACATATTACAACTTTCATTTACATAGTGCTTTTAACAGAAAATGTCTGTTACTCGAGGCACTTCATATGAGTGCTGTTAAACAAAATTGACATTTTGTTTCAGGCAGAAATCTTAATGTGGATAACCAAAGTTGTTCGAAGAATGATTTTTAAGGAGCATTATGAAAGAGGAAGGGTGGGTAGACAAGAGGGGGAGAGAGGAGTCCTTTCCCAACCGTGGACTGAATGAAACTGGCGAGGCATCCAGTAATTTACACATCTCAAGAATTTCAGGCTGGAGGGACCTTTTCGTGTTATTTCAAAACAGGTGTGATCATTTTAAAGAAGTCCCTTGATCAGTGACAGAAATGTGGAAATGTCTCCTGGAAATCTCCAGCTATCAGAGTTCTCTCTGGCTGCACCTTGGTTTCTCACTGAAACTGCTATCTATGATGCTTTCAGAATCTCAGATGATTCTGATCGTGCCCAGCTCTAGCTCCGATTCCTGGAAGTGGTCCATCAGGAGCTGCACCAGGACACACCTCCTACGGATGTACTCACCAGGAACGCTGGGAAGTTTCCCAGTTCTCCCACATCCTGCGGGATAAACATACCTCAGTGCTAACTGCCTCCACAGACACACTAGGCCTAAAGAGTATAGTTTGAAGACCTTACCCAGTTTCTACCTACACCTCTGCTCAGCCTCCTCGCCAAAGCCTCTCAAGCCAAAGTCTCAACACTTGCTACTGATTGGAGCTGAAACGCAGTCACTCTCACAATCGCTGCACCAAAACGGCCACTCTGTTAAAGCCTGACACCCTTCTATTTTGAAACTAACAGCCCTTACCTTAACAGATACTCCCACATTTCTCCTGTTCCCAGCACTGCAATTTCTTGGGAAATGACCAAGCCCTAATGGCTGATTTTTAAATCTCCATACAGTCCACTGCAATATTGCTTGCGTTGACCTGTTCGCATTGTCAGGGTCTCCTTTGGATGGCTCTTAAATTCGTGGAATTTGAAGTGACAATAGAGGTCAATAGATTATTAAACATCAGGGGAATTGAGGGCTGGAGACAGTGCAGAATAATAAAATGGAGGGGTCCATTGGCTTATCAGCTGCTTGTATTTCTTATATTTAGTAGTTGCATTAACGAATCACATGGCTGTTCATTAATTAACCTCTAATTAACATTAGGGTGAACAGCCTTTGTTTTATGCTGTAAATAAAATAATTGCAATGCCTCCACATTCAGTGCTTTCCCAATTAAGAGGCATATAATTGTTTTTTTTAATGTTACCTTAAGTCCACAGGCCTGATGGTGAAACATATACTGCTCTTGAAATTAAAGTGCTGCATTGCTGTTCCTGAAACATGAGAGATTTTATTCAATTATTGACATGATATAGTTAACAGAAGCACAGCTCTACATGGTTTACTGTCCATTTCCCAACACTACATTGATTGAAGCCTCCAAAGTTAACAAATAAACTAGACAGATGGTCTTAAGTAGCCAAAGCCACCCTTTTTATCAATAACTATTGATGGCTTTGAAGGAGATGATAGTTTAATGGGTCAATGATTCCGGTATTATCACCTATACCAAGGTACAGTGAAATACTTTTTTTGCATACAGATCAGCAGACTATCACCATACATAAGCACAGTCCCCAGTTAGTACAAATGGTACTGAACAGCCCACTGAGTCCAAATACAAGAGTCACAATTTTGGCACAATTTCACAGTCCCAGCTGCAGCTTGCCTCAATGGCCCATTGCAGCCGTCATCTCCATTTCTGGTGTCCCCTGAACTGACGTCCCTCTCCTTGCTAGGCCCTCTTCAGCCCTTGTTCCCTGGGGGCACCCCCCCCCCCCCCCCCCCCCCCAATAGCTGACCTTGAGGGAACAGAAGGCAAGACTCCCCCTTCATACCAGGCCTTTAGTCCAGGATCGGCCGCCAACTCCCCTCCTTCCTACTCTCTGTGGCTTCCCTCTCTGGGCAGGTTCTCGGTTCTGCAGCAGGCGAGCCTGGCCTGCTATTGGGATATGGTCGCTGCTCACCGAGAGTAGTTCTTGTCGTCTGCGGTTCGGCGGGAGTGCTAATCCTTGATGGAGGTATAATCAGAGTTGCATATCTCAGAAGAAATGTTTTGGAAACCTAAATGGATCAGGTACACAACTCAGCTCTAGAGCCCAAGATAAACATGTCCCTGACTGCCTTAGAGCATGGCCGTCAGGAGATGAGGGGGAGAACCAGATTAATTTCCTCTAACTATTGCATGGTATGGGAGCACTAAGCCAATTAAGGACCCATTCATCTAAAGGAATGAGCCTTCCACTTAATCAAAAACACTGCAGTAAAATAGAAAATCTGAAGTAGAAACAGAAAAGGCGAGATGAACTCACAAGGTCAGGCAGCTTGTATGGACAGAGAAACAGTTAACATTCCAGATCGAAGAGCCTTAAAACTGGAAACATTTCCACATAGATGCTGGCTGTTAATTCTGCATTATCTATTTATATTTGTGCCTTCCACATAGATCACCCAGCAGCACATTATACTTTGAGTATTTGCCAAGAGTAAAAACCTCCACTACCAAACGCACCAGCTTCTATTCAAGTGCAATGGTATTCCATAGCATCCACCGGGGAAACCTGGAGAATATAAACATGGTCCAGCTCAGTGTTAATGTTTGAATTAGCTTTTTGAAGATTTTCTTTTAAATACCTGAAACTGCAATTGCTTTGAATGAATCTTGTGTAACTGTTCATGTTTATGGAAGCCACCACTTCCACCCAGCAGTCGATTGCCTTTCCTCCTACACCTCTGGCATGCTTAGCCATTCTCGAAAAGCCTTACACATTTTGCTTTTATTGGCTCCAAGGTTATTATTGCATTGATTTTTTCAGCCTGTTGTACTCCGAATTATGCTTGGTTTTAAATGGCTGATGAAGTAGTTCAGGAAATTTTACATACCCTCATCCATTTTTGAGTTCCCAGCGGTGGTATACATTCATTTAGCTCAGATGATGTGCCATCCACTGGAAGATAGGTTGCCATGCATAATTTAGCTAATTGTTTCAACTATCCTGCTCTATCTTTGCGCACCTTGGAAAACCAGCTCTTACCTTTCTTAGAATAGGGTTTAGTTATTAATATTTTTATTTCATACCACCAAGCTACTATTCTTGTTACTGTGTCAGAATAATCCTCGGTCTGAATGACAATCCCAATTGTCTGATGTGAATTGTGTTTGTTTTATCCTATTATTATTATTAAACTAGTGAAGCTTTCTTGAGGAGAATAAAATCTACATGGAAGTGGCACCTTCCTGTCTGGATTATATTCTGTTCTAGAAGCCAAAAGATTTGCATGGATTGTCTTGGGCATTACAATGTACAACCAGAATAGTTTTTAGAGTTAAAGTATAACTTTTGTTGACTGGCTTAAATTGCAGAAGTGTTGGAGGCAGATTTAGTGATCAGTATGTAAAGTTGTTTAGAGTGAGGATATACACAATTTGTTTTGCTACCACTGGTGGTCAACATAATTCATGCAACATTTATGACCCAATGTTTATGGCTAGAAGACACACAGGTCGAAGGACTCAATAGTGCAAAGGATTTAACAGTAAGAGCCATGGGAGGGAAATGGAATGACAGAATATGGATAAAGAAATGAAAAACATGTTATAGGGACCAACTTTCCTACTAACTTCCATCACACCGTCAAATTAACTTGGGCCATTCCTAACACCTTCATTGCTTTCTTGACCTCATCTCAGAAGACAACCAATCCATTTACTATTCACCCACTAATTCCCACCACAATCTAGACTAGATCTTTCCAATCCTGTCTCTTATGAGGATGCCGTTTCTTTATTTCAGTTTCTTTGTCTCCACCCATTGCTCTTAGGTTGAGGCCATCTATTGGAAATGTCCTTTTTCAGGAAGTGTGGCTTCCCACCAACTATGCTTGAAGGAGTCGTCTACAACTCCTCTATTTCCCACACTTCTCTCAGACTGCTTCTACCCAGCCAAAACGGATATTGAGTTCCCTAGGTCCTGACCTCAACTTATCAGATTCCGCTTGGGGAGTCTGCATCCTCTTAGCATGAACATTGAATTCTCTCAATTCTGTTAATCCTTGCTGCCCCTTCCCCTTCCTACCTCTCCCTCAGCCCTCGGGCTCCTCCTCTTTCTTTTCTTCCCCCCCGCCTCCCCCCACCCCCAATCAGTCTGAAGAAGGGTTTCGGCCCGAAACGTTGCCTATCTCCTTCGCTCCATAGATGCTGCTGCACCCGCTGAGTTTCTCCAGTATTTTGTGTACCCTCAACTTATCAGCCTCCGCATCTGACACGCCACTCTTCATTATTTTAGCCCGCTGCTACACGGTTCAACCACCATTCATCTCTTCTCCAAGCTACCTTTAACTGTCTTCCCCAGGAAACTCTCTCTCCGTGACTCCCTGGTTACCTCATCACTCTCTATCCACCCTTCCCTGACCCTCGGCAATTCCCCAGTAACTGTAGGAGGTGCAACACCACTCCCTACACTTCCTCTCTCATCACCATTCTGTGACCTAAACAGCCCTTCGAGGTGAGGCAGAGATTTCCATGCACTTCTTTCAATTTTATCCATTGTGTTCACTGCTTTCAATGTGGCCTCCTCTACATTGGTGAGACCAAGCGTAGACTAAGCAACTGCTAGACACCTGCACTTTGTCTGCAGTGACTATCCTGAGTTGGATATCATGTCAGTTATCCTGTCCATTTCCACAGGGCTGTCCTACGTTCTCCCCACTGCCAGGGTGAAGCCAAACACATAATAGAAGAATAGTACCTCATGTTCTGCCTGCATAGACTGCAACCCATTGGGATTAACATTGAATTTTCAATTTCGGTTAACCTGCAGACCCTGTGCCCTTTTTCTCTTTCTGAACCACCCAGATTCTCTCAACCTCCCATTCTTTCCACAGCACCCAGCCACCCCCCCCCCCCCCCCCAATTATTTAGTCTATTTCTCCTCCCCCAGCTATTTCCATCTGCCCGTCACCCACACACTTATCCCATTGAGTCTCCTAACCCCTCCCCACTAGTTCCATCTGTTCATCATCCCTCCCTTGCGTGATTCTATTTATCACCCTCCACATCCGATCACAGAAACTGCAGCCCATTGTTATCTCCTCATCACCTTCCAGCCTCTGTCTTGATCTCCACTCTCCCTCCCCATACCTGACATCATCATCTCCATCCTCACCTGCCTCCATCTTTTGCCTAAAATAGACCAGCATCTCGGGGTCTTCAGGGTCAGACAGCATCTCAGGTGCCTGTGTCTGCTTCACATCTCTCTTTACACTGGCTATTTCAGTAACTTGAAATGGAATACGGTCAATTAAAGCACTCAAATTTCCCCTCAGTCTTTAATATTTTACATCCACCCATTGAAGTTCATTGATGATATTATTTTAACAGTGGCTTCACTGTTGAAGGTAGATAAATCTCCCGGGTCTGATCAGATATATTCAAGGACATGATGGGAAACTAGAGAAGAAATTACAGGAGCCCTGGCCTTCATCAATCATAGGATTGAGTATAGAAGATGGGACATTATGTTACAATTGTTCAAGTTGTTGGTGAGACCTCACTTGGAATATTGTGTTCAGTTTCGATCACCCTGTTATATAAAGATGTCATTAAGATGGGAAGAATGCAGAGAAGATTTTCAAGGATTCTGAGGGGACGCAAGAGCCTGAGTTATAGCGAGAGTTTGGGCAGGCTTTATTACCTAGAGTACAGAAGGCTGGAAGATGATCTTATAGAGGTGTATAAAATCATGAGGGGAATAGAGAGGAATCTAGCGAATACACAGTCTTTTTAGTGGGTAGGAGAATCATGAACAGCGAGGTAGAGGTTTAAGTGTAAAGGGGAAAGATATAATAGGAATGAGGGTGACAATTGTTTTCTCCACATAAGGTTGAGCAGAGGTAGGTACAATAAACCATTCAAAAGACATTTGGACAAGTAACGTAGATAGGAAAGGTTTAGAGGGACATGGGAAAAATGCAGGCAATTGGGACTAACTAAGTTGGTCAGCATAGTAAGTTTGCCATATCTTGCCCAGCTGATCAATCCCACTGTGATTGTTGATTACACTTTCTATGATATCACCAATTTTAGTGTCGCCGGCAAGCCGACTTACCATGCCTTGCACATTCTCATCCAAATTGTCGATGTATATGGGACCAGTACCGATCCCTGAAGCACTCCACTCGTCATAGACCTTCAGACCGAATAACAACCGTCCACCATACCCTCTGCTTCCTACCATGAAGCCAATCCTGTATCCAGTTAGCTAGCTCCCCCTGTATCCCATGCAATCTAATCTTCCAGAGCCTCGGATGTAGAACCTTATCAAAGGCCTTGCTGAAGTCCATATAGACTGTGATTTCGGCCCTGTCTCATCTACCTTTTTGGTTACTTCTTCCATAGAAAGTGTAATCAAGAATTATAGTGGGATTGATCAATTGGGTAAGATAGGTGAGGAATGGCAAACTTGCTACGCTGACCAAGGTGCTCCATCTTAGTTAGTCAATTTTAAGGTACGACTTCCTATGCACAACACCATGCTGACTATCCATAATTAACCCATCTTTCCAAATGCTTGTCTATCTTATTCATCAGAAACCTCCCCAATAACCGTCCGATTACAAATGTTAGGATTGCTGGTCTACAGCTCCCAGATTTTTCTTTGCAGCTCTTCTTAAATAGGAACACAACATTAGCTACCCTCCAGTTTTCCGACGCCTCACCAGTGTCTAATCATGATTCATTTATCTCAATCAGAGCTCCTGCAATTCCTTATCTAACTTCCCACAGTGCCCTTAGCTATATCTGATTAGGCCCAGAAGATTTATCTACCTTACAGATGGCTTAGGAAATTCAGCACGTCCTCAGCTGTAATACCAACTGTCGTCAAGACATCGAAGACTATGACAAGGCCCTTAAGTATTTATGTCTACCTCCGAGGCAAAAGCAGGAGAAATAGAATAGAATAGAATAGTTTCTTTATTGTCATTGTAACATGGACCATGTACAACGAAATTAAAAAATGTCAACCAGTCAGTGCAACATTCAAACCATAAAAGCTAACGATACATACAAGGTAAAATATTAAAAAAAGATAAATAACTAAAATAATTATGAAATATGAAAATGTCACGCATATACACCCAACCCTACATCCTTCTGTCGATTTCACAGTGTACCAACCACAGTCCCTTAGTCCCCCCGTTCCTTGGCGGCTACATTTAGTGCCTTTATAGCAGTGGGGTAAAAAATGTTTTAAAATCTGTTTGTCCTTGTCCTTGTAGATCTGTACCGTCTGCCTGACGGCAACAGTTCAAACAGGGAGTGTCCGGGGTGGGAAATGTCCTTTATAATATTCTGGGATTTTTTGATGCAGCGGGAACTGTGTAAGTCTTCCAAGGTAAGGAGAGGGCAGCCGACAATCCTCTGGGCGTTGTCAATGGCCCTCTGGAGCGCTTTCCTCTGAGCCGCTGTGCAGCTGGTGTACCACACGCATACACAGTATGTTAGGATGCTCTCAATGGAGCACCGATAAAGGGACAGCAGCAGTCTCTGTGTGATGTTATTCTTCCTGAGCACCCTCAGGAAGTGCAGTCTCTGCTGGACCTTTTTCAGCAGCGCAGAGGTGTTCAAATATTAATTGAGGCCTTGTAAATCTCCTGCGGTTCCACACGTTCATGACCACTTTGGTTTCTGATGGACCCTTTTCCCCTTAACGTATTTATAAAATCTCTCCAGTGCCATTGTTTTGTTTAACAGCAAAGGGCATATCCTGTGATCATTCAATTAAACAATCAACACCAGAGGCATTCTACAGTTTGAGGCTTCTGTGTACTGCTTACTGCAGCTCCTTGATCTCTGGAAGAAAGCAGATGGTGGGGGCTTGGGGTGACCTGGCCACAGTGCATTTTCAGATTGATTTGTACTCTGGATCACACCTGTTAATCTGGATGGTATTTTAATTCCACCCGTGATATAATAAATGTCAGTAATTTGTTGTGCCATCTCATCATGGCAATCTTGGAGATTTAATGAGAGGATCAAATAAAGAGAAAGCAGTGAAGGTTGGTATTCTATTAAATGTTTTTACCAATCAAAACAGAAGGGTGAGAAAATATATGAAGAATGTAGATGTTGACCAGAAATAATGTGTTTATATTTAAATCGTGTTTGAACTTCAGGCTATCTGTGTGACACGGAGGTGGACACTTTTTAGCTAGTTATTGCTAATCATTTAAGGAAGTGAAGTGTTTCTGTACTTGGTATGGAAAATATTTTGGGCTTTCAAACTGGCAAATACAAATTAACTGACCAGAAAAAAATGATTTGATCTATTTTAGGTTTCTGGTGTTCCTGACTTACCAAACTTATTATGAGTACCCACTGGCAACGTACTTGGAGTATCCAATCCTAATTGCTCAAGGTAATCTATAATTTGGCAAACTACAAGACTGAAAAACAATGTGCTGAGCGGGGTCAGAGTGATGAAGAAACTATCCTATTGTTGATTATGTGAAAAAGTAAAAAAGGATACCTACAGTGTATGTGGGATTAAATGGATCCATTTGAGAATGTGGCAGAGCTGCTGCTGCCTCTACTGCTGGGACTATTGAGGTTAAACAAGTTTAGCAGGTAGTGTAACACTGAACCCTACAGGTTCTAAGTCTGACCCTTAGCAACTAAGGAGGTAGTATATGAGGTACTGTGAATAGATTTTGTGTTAGGAATAGATAAAGCACCACCCCTCATTTCATGTTTAAGAAGGAACTGCAGATGCTGGAAAATCGAAGGTAGACAAAAATGCTGGAGAAACTCAGAGGGTGTGGCAGCATCTATGGAGTGAAGGAAATAGGTGACATTTCGGGTCTGAAGAAAGGTTTCGACCCGAAACATCACCTATTTCCTTCGCTCCATAGATGCTGCCTCATCCGCTGACTTTCTCCAGCATTTTTGTCTACCCCTCATTTCATGTTACTTCTAGTAACCCAGGTTCAATGATTCTTTCGTCGATGAAAGCAGATGCCCACTTGATAACCCCAATGACGTGTCTGCCCAGCCTTTCTCAACATCGGAGGAGCATAGGTGAGTGCAGAACCACCGCCACCCATCACCACCGAGAGTAAATTGATACTTGGCACTTTGGACTTTTAACATCTAGTCCTGTGTATTTGTAAACATTGGTTGGATTGAGTTGGGTTCCTGGGCGTGCATATTTCCAAAGATCTCTCCTGATCCCAGAACACTGATGCAATTATAAAGAAAGCACATCAGCGCCTCTACTTCTCGAGAAGATTACGGAGAGTCGGTATGTCAAGTACTCTCTCTCTTGAACTTCTACAGTTTTACAGTAGAGAGCATGCTGACTGGTTGCATCGTGGCTTGGTTCGGCAACTTGACCGTCCAGGAGCAGACAAGGCTGTAAAAGGTTGTAAGCACTGCCCAGTCCATCATCGGCTCAGATCCCCTCAATGGTAGGGAAGTCGATCACAGTTGCTGCCTCAAAAAGGCTGCCAACATCATCAAGGACCCACACCATCTTGGTCACACACTCATCTCTCCGCTGCCATCAGGTAGAAGGTACAGGAGCCTGAAATCTGCAACATCCAGGTTCAGGAACGGCTTCTTCCCCACAGCCATCAGACTATTGAACACAACTTCAAACAAACTCATTAACTAAGTATAACAGCCTATTGCACTTTATCTGTTTATTTATATGTGTGTTTATATACCATATATTCTATGTGTGTGTGTCCATATACCATATATTCTATGGTATATGGACACACTGATCTGTTCTATATTTATGCCTACAATATTCTGTTGTGCTGCAGCAAGCAAGAATTTCATTGTCCTATCCGGAACACATGACAATAAACTCTCTTGACTTGACTTGACTAGGTTGGCTTTGCCATGCTCCCAGATGCCTGATAATGACTAGGCAGCCTTTTATCTGCAGAGGTGCCAGCATGTAGGAGAAAAGGAAAAAGGACGTTGAATATAGCATGTGATGCATAAGATCTGACCAAAAAACTCATAAGCTGAATAAATCTTTTGGCCTGCTTTCAGTGTCCAGATGGTTGAAAGAGAATAAAATATTGTGGAGATACAATATATTAAAAAAAATAAAAATTGGCTGTCGTTGCATGAAATCTGGAAAATAATCTGGAAAACATCCCAGAGTACTCAAGGAGGTAGCCACAGAAATAGTGGATGCATTAGTGATAATTTTTCAAAATTCCTTAGATTCTGGAGTAGTTCCTGAGGATTGGAGGGTAGCTAATGTAACCCCACTTTTTAAAAAAGGAGGGAGAGAGAAAGCGGGGAATTACAGACCAGTTAGTCTAACATCGGTAGTGGGGAAACTGCTAGAGTCAGTTATTAAAGATGGGATAGCAGCGCATTTGGAAAGTGGTGAAATCATTGGACAAAGTCAGCATGGATTTACGAAAGGTAAATCATGTCTGACAAATCTGATAGAATTTTTCGAGGATGTAACTAGTAGAGTGGATAAGGGAGAACCAGTGGATGTGTTATATCTAGACTTTCAGAAGGCTTTCGACAAGGTCCCGCATAAGAGATTAGCATACAAACTTAAAGCACACGGTATTGGGGGTTCAGTATTGATGTGGATAGAGAACTGGCTAGCAGACAGGAGGCAAAGGGTAGGAGTAAACGGGTCCTTTTCAGAATGGCAGGCAGTGACTAGTGGGGTGCCGCAAGGCTCAGTGCTGGGACCCCAGCTATTTACAATATATATTAATGATTTGGACGAGGGAATTCAATGCAACATCTCCAAATTTGCAGATGATACCAAGCTGGGGGGTATAGTTAGGTGTGAGGAGGATGCTTGGAGGCTGCAGGGTGATTTGGATAGGCTGAGTGAATGGGCAGATGCATGGCAGATGCAGTACAATGTGGATAAATGTGAGGTTATCCACTTTGGTGGCAAAAACATGAGGGTAGACTATTATCTGAATGGTGGCAGATTAGGTAAGGGGGAGATGCAACGAGACCTGGGTGTCATGGTACACCAGTCATTGAAAGTAGGCATGCAGGTGCAGCAGGCAGTGAAGAAAGCAAATGGTATGTTAGCATTCATAGCGAAAGGATTTGAGTATAGGAGCAGGGAGGTTCTACTGCAGTTGTACAGGGTTTTGGTGAGGCCACACCTGGAGTACTGCGTACAGTTTTGGTCTCCAAATCTGAGGAAAGACATCCTTGCCATAGAGGGGGTACAGAGAAGATTCACCAGACTGATTCCTGGGATGTCAGGACTTTCATATGAGGAAAGATTGGATAGACTCGGTTTGTACTCGATGGAATTTAGAAGATTGAGGGGGGATCTTATAGAAACCTACAAAATTCTTAAGGGGTTGGACAAGCTAGATGCTGGAAGATTGTTCCCGATGTTGGGGGAGTCCAGAACAAGGGGTCACAGTCTAAGGATAAGGGGGAATTCCTTTAGGACCGAAATGAGGAAAACATTCTTTACACAGAGAGTGGTGAGTCTCTGGAATTCTCTGCCACAGAAGGTAGTTGAGGCCAGTTCATTGGCTATATTTAAGAGGGCGTTAGATGTGGCACTTGTGGCTAAAGGGATCAGGGGGTATGGAGAGAAGGCAGGTACGGGATACTGAGTTGGATGATCAGCCATGATCACATTGAATGGCGGTGCAGGCTCGAAGGGCCGAATGGCCTACTCCTGCACCTATTTTCTATGTTTCTATGTTTCTAAAAAGTTAATGATCAGTCAACATTTGAAAGAGCAAAGATTGGTTACAGTTTTACTTGATGTTCATCAATGAAGATTATCGCCACTTGTTGGTTGGATAACTTCAATCCAAATGTTAATAAGTAGCTGACCATCAAGAGAGCCAATAATTAATTTGTGACAATTTTGACCATTACGTGCATTACTAATGCTGATATCTTTTCCTTTGGCAGATGCTATTTTGTTGATGTGCATTCTCTTTTTCAATGGAAACATAGGGACAGCCTTACCCTATGCAATGCTGTATCCTTTCAATTTTATTCACATCAAGAAATCCTAATGTAACTCTATCTTTCCTTTTAGCCAATCCTTGTGGTTCAAGTCGATACCTGATGACCATTTTAACTACTGGTAGATCTAGAAATTTTGTTGCAAAAACAGGCTAGTCTCTGAGACATTCACAACCTCAGGACCTCCCAAAATATTTTAGCACTTCTGTGTTGACAGTTTTGTAATGCAGTTAACCAGATGTTGGGGGGCGGGGGGGGAGGGGATAATATTACCTAAAGTTAGAGAATTGAATGTTCATACCATTGGGTTGTAAACTTCACAAATTAACAATTCGCAACACAACTCCTTTTGTCCCACACTTTGTCTTTCCGATCACCCCTTGCTAATCAAAACCTCCCTCGCCTGCATCAGCCTATTACCTGCCAGGCTTTGTCCTGCCTCTCCTCTCCAGCTTTCTTCCTCCCCTTCCTCCTTCTTCCAATCAATCTGAAAAAGGGTCTCGCCCGAAACATCACCTATCAATTTTTTCATGTTCTCCAGAGATGCCTCCCGACCCCCTGAGATATTACTTGTCCCAGGAGATTTATCTATGTTCATATGCACGTTAACTGCACCAAGTTCTCTAGCCTTCATTTCTTTCTCCATGGTAAAAACAGAAGATAAGTACTTATTGAGGACTTTGTATTTCTCCTGCGGTTCAGAGATGACAGCTTTGGTTTGAGAGGGGTTCCATTCTCTCCCTAGTTACCCATTTTCCTAAATGTACTTATAAAATCTCTTTGGATTCTCCTTCACTCAGGACTTTGGGCTTTGTTTTGTTTTGCACTAAATTTGGATTTGAATTTATTCAACTTTTTGGTTTGTTTGTTATTTATTGAGTACTGTGATTACAAACATGTTGTGTTGCTGCAAGTAAGAATTTCATAGTTCCATTTTGGTATATATGACAATTAAACACACTTGACTCTCTCTTGAGTCTTAATTCTATCTGCCAGAGCTATCTTCAGCCCTCTTTTTGCTCTTCTGATTTCCTTCTTAAGTATGCTCGCCAATCCCTAAAACTCATTTGGGGATACAATTGATCCCAGCTGTCCATCTCTGGCCCATGCCCACTTTTCCCTGACCAGAACTTCAATTCTTCTTGTTGTCCAGGGTTCCTTACTCCCAGCCCATCACTCTAACAGGAACATGCATGCCTGGAAGCATTAAATACTTTGAAAATGTCAGGCGTTTAAAAAAACTCTTTAAATTCTCCATACATTCTTCCATATAATGTTTTAGTGACATTTGATGGAGCCCTGGCTTCTATTTTAAGAATAATTCTTTGCACTAGCTAATATATCATGGCAGACCTTGGCTAAACATATTAACATAATATCATGGCAGTCCTTGGCTAAACATATTAACATAATTTACATTGGGTTTTTTTATGGAACATTGCTGAATAAAAAAAGTGCTTACTGTGTTTGGCGCTGATACAAGAGTAACTTCAACAAAATTACTATCTCTGCTGTGAAATGGGTTTGCTGAGTGAATAATACTTGATCAACGCAAACATGTTATTTATCATGTGGAATTATTATCAATGCATAATATAAAAATATTGATATCAATTGGGACATTTCATTATCGGATACATTGCAAATTGTTACTCGTTGAAATGTTAATACATGGTGGATAATGGAGGGCCTTCACTTACCATGCAAAGTACCTTTTTGGACCTTGTGCCAAGATAAAGAACATTCACATTGTGTGCAGAATAGCATGGTAAGGGTGAATTCTGCAAATGTAGGAGAGGGGTTAACGAACATGTACAAAGTATCTGCAGGAGAACAATTGAAAAAATAATAGAAAACGAATTACAAAGGAAAGGGCATGGAAACAGACAGTGGAGGATGGATTGGTGGAACAACAAGCCTTCCGCCGTTGTATGCAGCAAATGGAAAAAAAGCATGTGATTCCTGATAAATGAAGCAGCGGGCAAATTGGGTTTGAATTTGTGCTTTATCAGCTTGTGGCTATTGCAATAAAGACTGCAATTAGTCTTTTTTACAAAGCAATACCAAACTTGGAGACTGAGGATAGACACAAGATGCTGGAGTAACTCAACAGGTCAGGCAACATTTCTGGAGAAAAGTAATACGTTACATTTTGAGTCGAGACCCTTCTTCACACCGAGACTCGGGGGAGAGGGAATCTAGAGGTATGAAAAGGTGCAGACTGCAGGTTAGATTCATGGGTGTTTCGCTAATAAATTAGAAACCCAATACGAATAATCCAGAAAATGCGAGTTCAAATTATTCCCACTGATGGTTGTACAGCTTGTAGCAAGCAGCATAAGTAACCACATTGCTGCTGATTTATATATATATATATTATATATATATTCTATATATATATGTATATAAACTATTCATATACATCTTACAGGAAATTCAGACAGCCTAACTCCATATCCATTCCAATTCCACATTGTGCATGGTCTTGGGAATGGCCAATATATGGCAGAAATGGATAAAGGAAATCAAACCATGCTCAACTTTGTGATGATAACTTGTTCAGAAGTACATGTGCCAGATTCTCTCAGTGATAGTGCCCAGGCAAAGCCAGAGTTCATTTAAATATTAATATTGTTCAAAATGTGTAGAGTTCAACAGATGAATATTTACAATTATTAATTCAGACCCTCAGGCTGATAATTGGAAAGTTAAAGATATCTATTGTAATTTTAAAGATAAAGCGACACTTAGAATGGAATGTTCCTGGAATTGAAGCAAATGCAAAGAACAAAATAAGCACAGTGTACATAAGGAAAAGATTCGTCAAAACAGAAACAATTAATATTACCTCTAAGCTTGAATTGAATCAATCTTTGATTTGTTTTTGTTGCTTTTTTCTCGATCTTAAAGAGGAAATTAACTTTGATTGCTTAATATCGTAGTCTGCCTGGTGTTATTTAAAACTTTAATTTGTATAGTGTCTTCACAACATTTGGGGGAAAAAAACTGTCTTTGTTGGGTATTTGATAATAAAATATCTCTGCCTAATATTCTACATGCAAAATATGATCGATTTGAATTCCATTTTTAGTTTCTACCTAAACAACGTTCAGATTTATCGTTGGTTGGCGACTCTTAACCATCCATAGGTTAATTATAGACTTGGCTATGGTAAGTATTTTTTAAGTGTTTGTGTTTGTTTGGGCTAGCATTTGGGAAGGGGCTCTTTGCAAAATATATTTGTTTGGGAATATAATCTGTTTATTTCTAGTATATTGTTTATTTAAGAGTACATCCAATCACCTGTCATCATAAATCATTGCCTGGAAAAGGTAGTTCATAGCCCCTTTACAACTGAAACACCAATGCTTCTTGCAGAATTAATTTGGGTAACATTTAATGTTGACACTAAGCAATGCTATTCTTTATCACTTTTGCACTACGCTGTGAGGTGACCATGTATGTGTGCAACACTGTATACAGACACAGATGTTTGTGGCTTTGTGTTTTTGGTTTGCAAAACAGTAGCCCCTCATAAATGGCACAAGTACCATTTGTGGTAAGCTATAAATTAATATAAATTCTTATATTATATTCTTATACCCAAGTATACTGTTACCCCTGGTTTAACCAACTTGTTGCCTTGATCTTGTTCATAGTGCTGGCAATGCAGCCAAAATAAACCAAGCTGTGAATATTATTATTCTTGTTTGAAATTTATGAAGCCACTTGTAGTGTAAGTACTAAATTTAGTATGGTAGTGTTAGCTGTCTCTAAAGCGCCACTGTATTTGTGTCTCGCTTTAAGATTATTGATAAAGAGGAAAGAGGAGGATGCCAGCATGAAGTGAGTCAAGAACTTGGCATGTGAGGGTAAAAAATATAGGAGATGGAAGAACTAGGTATGTTACAATACCTACCTTTAGCGATGCTGCAGTTCTGCCACTCCCCGTGTGCATGACTTTGGCGCCTTCCAGTGGGGGGCGGGTTTAAAATGCCGTTTTTCCCTAGACAGCCCAAATTGATCCATTTCAGGCGTGGAGAAAATAAAGTGCAGAGTTTGTTTTTACATTAAAACTTGGTTTTTAGGAAGCCTTTAATCACATTTTCATGTTGCGAAAAGGGGACAAAAAAAATGTATGAACCGGCTGTATTTTTCATACCGACTTCACCGCAAACCGCAATGTTCTAATCCACCGCATTCCACTAAAACCCACTCGCCAGTTGATTTAAATGGCCATTAATTTACAGGCATTAAACACTAAATTCCTTCCATTTGGCCTATCAATTCATGAAAATTAGATTTAAAAATCATGTTATATTGTGGATTTTTGTGTGAATGTTATTTGGACACTAAGACAATTTTAAAAAGTCTATCTTTTCTTAAGAAATGGATAGATGTTTAGATCTAGTAATTGAATTTTGTAATTAGCTCCAATTAGATAACTAATTATATGTTTTAATTTCAAGTCGTCCAAGTAAGATTGTTTCATATTTGTTTCAGAATGCTTCAATCTATAATAACTGAAAATGTAATTGAGTTCTCTTAATTTTTAAGAACGTTATGGGCTTTTGACTGTTCTAGATCACAGCTTTTGCATTAAGTCAATGGAAAGGCAATGGGGAACAAGTTGCTAATTTCAGAGTATGAAAATGGCCATAACCTTTTTAATACTGAAGATATGAAAGTGAATTAGGTGTCAAATTAAACTTTTTATGCTTTATCTGATGGGATAAATTGCAGACTTGATTTTTAAAATCGCAAAATTTTGTAACATTGCTAGAAGAACAAATCGGAGGTGCCAGTGATATCCAGAAGGATGTCAAAGTAGTTTATGGAAAAGTAGCAATATGTAATTGAAACAGAATCGTGTTAAATCTTGCAATGTTTTTTTAAATTTTAGGCAATGTCCAATATTTATACCTCCAACAATAGTTAACGAAAAACTTGATATCAGCATTGGGGTTTGTGAGAGTATGATGTGAAAAACATATGTACACCTACAAGAGTGGCTGCATTATAAAAGAACTACATTGCCATTTGAAAGCTTTAGGTCATTGTGCGTTTGATAAAGATGCTATATAAATTTTTTTTTTTCCAGTGGAAGTTTCTGATAAATGTATAATTGTTAGTAATAATCTAAACTGCCTTACCTGGTATTTCAATGGAATGGAATACTTTATTGTCACATGACAAGGCAGAGTGAAATTCTATGCTTGCATACCCAGGGTATGCAAATAGCTAACAAAGTTACAAAGTACCCCTGCCGCCACCTCCTTTGCTCTCCCCCTCTCTCACATTCCCCCCCCCCCCCCCCCCCCCAAGGTGGGTCCTTCATTGTTCCAACGGAGGATGTAATCGAATATTGAGCTGTTCTGTCCAAGTACATTACTTACAATCAGTAAATGTGCCAATCTCCAACTTACTTAAACAATTTCTGCCTCTTTAAATCAGTAACCAAACAATATTGGGCCATTGCAATGTCTTCCAGAAATGTATTTTAATATTTTTTAAGCATATTTGCTACTGTTGGCTGTCCACTTATTTTTGTTACCATGCTCCTTGGTTGCTTGTCCCTGAGATTTGGGCAGCTAGTCCAAGCAGATGTTCCTGTGCTGTGCAATGAGGGGTACCATCATTCAGAGAGAATATTAACCCAAGACCCTGCTGTCCCTACAGGCCAGTAGCTGTTATTTAGTAAGGCATTTGACAAATTGTGTCCAAAACTGGTTTGGTAAAAGGAGCAGAGGGTAGTGGTGGAAGGGTGTTTTTATGATTTAGAGACTGTGACAAGTGTTGTACCATAGTGACCTTCACTGTATATGAAATATATTAATAACTTGGATGTCAATGTGGAAGATATGATTAAATCTGCAGATTACATGAAAATTTTTGGTGTTCTGGATGGTGATGGAGGTTGTCTGAGGCTACAGCCAGAAAAAGATCAGTTGGACAATTGGGCAGAAGATAGGCAGACGTAGTTTAAATCTGACAGACGCAACATGATGCATTTTCAGAAGTCAAATAGAGGTAGGACACGTAGTAAATGGCAAGGCAATAAAGACCATCATTGAACAGAGACTTCACAGTTCCTCTTTTGAGGGTGAGAAAGGCGGCATGAAAAGAGTCCTTGGGGTTCAACTTCAGTGGTTCTTGTAAGTGGCACCTTTCCTCATCTATAGTTGATAGGGTGAGGAAGAAGGCATATAGCATTACTGCCTTCAGACGTTGGGCCATAGTCAAGTCAAGAGAGTTTATTGTCATGTGTCCCAGATAGGACAATTAATTTCTTGCTTGCTGCAGCACAACAGAACATTGTAGGCATAAATAGGAGTTGTAGGCATAAATAGGAATTGTAGCAGATAGGAGTTGTGAAGTATTGCAATCCTGGAGAAAATGCACAGAGGAGTCACCAGAATGTTTTTTGGGCTGAAGACTTAAGTTACGGGGAGAGATTGGATAGACTGACCTTGTTTTCTCTGAGTGTAGGATGACCTGAAAGAAGTATATAAGATTACGGGAGGATAGTCAAATTTGTTCTCGCATGATAGGGGTATCACAAACAAGAGGGCATGGGGTTAAAGTGAGAAGGAAGATTTTTAAAGGGCATCTGAGAGACAACTTTTTTTCCCCACACATGGCAGCTGATATCTGGAACACCCTGCCAGAGGAGACGGTGAAATCAGATACAAAAAGTACATTTTAGAGGAATTTGGACAGACACTTAAATAGATAGGGCATGGAAGGATATGGTCCCTTAATAGGCAAATGGGATTAGTGTAGTTGGCAAAAAGGTCTAGTTCATAAGTCATAGGAGCTGAAGTAGGCCATTCGTCCCATCGAGGCTACTCCGCCATTCAATCGTGGCTGATTTATCTTTCCCTCTCAACCCCATTCTCCTCAACATAGACATGATCAGATGAGGGGCCCATTGCTGTGCTTAACAAGTCTCTAACTTATACAGCAGTCAAACATAACCCCCTTAATCTTCCTGAAGGCATTTTGGAACAGGTGGGTCTCATAACTGAAGGATGTCCATCCTACATACAGACTTTTCCTTTTACTGTTGGCCTTCTCCACAGGGAGGCCAACAGTAAAGAAGCAGAAAGTAAATACAAAAGATATAAAAACAAATTGACTAGTATTATGAGGATATGTAAGAAAGATTATTATAATAAAATATTAAACGATAATAAAATAATATCAAGGGCATATGGAATGTGTTAAATAATATCAGGAATGGATCAATGAATATAAACTACCCTCAGTACTTTAAAAACAATGATACAACTGTAAGTGATATGAATGATGTGGTTAATGGGTTTAACACATTTTTTGTAAGTGTGGGACGAAAATTGCAGAAGAAATCGATAATCCACAGTCAGAAGAAGGAGAAGGGAAGGTTGTGGATTTGTTAGACAGCATCCCAAACTCAATGTTTTTTAAAGCAGCCGATGAAAAGGAGATTATTGACATTGTTAGTAATTGTAAGAATAAAAGGTCTACAGACTGGAATGAAATTGATATGGCTTTAATCAAGGTAGTCATTGTAAAACCCTTAACTTATATTTGCAATTTATCTTTCAAAACTGATGTATTTCCATGTAAAATGAAAACTGCCAAAGTCATCCCACTATACAAAGCTGGAGACAGAAATCAATTTACAAATTACAGGCCGGTGTCGTTACTCTCTCAGTTCTCACAAATAGTAGAAAAACTGTATGTAAGTAGATTAGATAATTTTATCGAGAAGCACGAAATGCAAGTTGATAGTCAATATGGATTCAGGTCAAACAGATCGACATCCATGGCATTAATGGAGTTAATTGAAGACATCAGTTCTATAGAAAACGAGATATATGCAGTGGGTGTATTTATAGATTTGAAAAAAGCATTTGATACAATTGATCATCATTTGCTAATCAAAAAACTGGAAAAGTATGGAATCAGAGGGGTTGTACTAGAGTGGCTGAGAAGCTACATAAGTAAAATACATCAGTTTGTGCAACTAGGGGACTGCAAATCAACATGCTTAGAAATAACTTGTGGAGTCCCACAGGGGTCGATTTTGGGCCCCAAATTATTTATTTTGTATATTAATTATATATGTAGGGTGTCAAACCTCTTGAAATTTGTGTTATTTGCAGATGACACTAATATTTTCCGTGATGGGGACAATTTGCAGCAGCTTGTGGTCACAGCAGAAATGAGTAAACTAAAAACATGGTTTGATTTGAATAAATTATCATTACATTTAAACAAAACCAAACTTGTGCTGTTTGGAAAACGCAAAATAAATACACAAGTAAAAGTAATAATAAATAATGTTGAAATAGAAAGAGTGTATGAAAATAAATTTCTGGGTGTGATTCTTGATCACAAAATCTGCTGGAAACCCCATATAAAATATGTGAGAGCAAAAGTAGCACGGAGTATTTGGGAAAGCAAGGCATATTCTGTACAGCTCACTTGTGTTACCGTATTTGATTACTGTGTGGAAGTATGGGGCAACACCTACAAAACCACCTTACAATCACTAAGCACACTACAAAAAAGAACTATTCGTATAGTAAACAGTGTAGGATATCATGACCACACCAATATACTGTATTTAAAATTGCACACGTTAAAGATTAAGGATCTGGTAGAATTTAAGACGACACAAATAATTTATAAAGCAAAAAATAAACTGCTACCTGTAAACATATAAAAAACTGTTTAAAGACAGAGAGGGGGGTTATAACTTTAGAGGGAATCTAAACTTGAAACAGCATTATGCTCGGACCCATTTAAAAAGTATGTGTATTTCCATTTGTGGGGTGGTTTTGTGGAATGGTCTTGACGAAACGATTAAACAAAGTATGAATATAATGCAATTTAAAAAAAATGTACAAAAGATATATCCTTGAAAAGTACAGTAATAAGGAAGGAGAATGGAAATCTCACAGATGTTAATGGTGCTTGTTCTTTTGTTTCATTGTTCTTTTTTTTTTAATTAATAGCTTGTAGTTTTATTTGAATTGTCTGTTTAGTTTATTTTATTGAATTTTGCATTTGTTAATGGTGAAGAATGGGGGTAGGACTTGACAAGCATAGGCTTCTTCCTATCCCTTTTCGAACTAGTCTAATGTGTATTATGTTGAAATTGGCTTTTTATTTTTTAATTTATGTATGTACATACATGTAAATGTGTATATGTATATATAATTTTCCTTTTATTCATTTTCATCTTTTCTCTTTTTTTAATCGTTCAAAATAAAGATATATCATATCAATTAAAATCTGCATGTTAGAAGTGCAAACATCTATTTTTGTTAACATATGATTGTCAGATGCAGCTTTATAAAAGAGTGTTTTGAATCAATATTACTATACTCTGCCAAATAATTAATTAGCAATCAAATCATCCATCCATATATGATAGTTTAACCATAGCTAGTACTGGGATAATTTGGTTCCATTCATTAGAAAATCATTCTAACCAGTCTGGTTATATGTTATAATTTTCTTTTGTTTCTACAAGTGCTCATTTCACATAACATTGGTTCAGTGTAAATTATAAATGGTGCAGAACAAGCGGTACAGAAAATTATGATGTAGCAAAAAGTGGACGCTTTCCTTTTGTTATCCCAGAATCCTAATGCATTATCTTTGATTAATGATTCTGTCCTTGAGAGACTATATAAAGTAGCATTGAAAATTACTCGGGACACTACCTCTGTCATGAAAGTCATCATGGTTAATGCCAAGAAAATCTGACATGCTGCAGAAAATAATAAGATTTAATTAAGTTTTTAAAATAATTTCTCCTTGTATCATCAATGACAGAATGCAAAATTACCAGAGTAATTTGCATTATAGGTTGCAATTCTAGAGTACTTTTATACAAGATGAACTCTAAATGTAAGACCAGAACATTAATTGATTAATTATTTCAATAGGATTCAAAGCTGTGTAAAACATTGCTGTTCCACACAAATCTTATTTTAATGAATCAAGAATATCAGGATGATTGGTAATCAAACATCAATACAACTGTTTGTTTCAGTTAAAACAGGAAACTAGAAAAAAAACAGGTTAACAAATGTTTAGAAATTGAGTTTCACCACATTTTTATTTTACAATCTGTCCTCACCAGTTTTTTTTTTCTTGCATGCAGTTTTTTTCTATTATTCTTGTCTTAACCTTTTCTTGTTTTTTTTTTGTTCACTATTCTCTGCACACGAAGCCTAAAAAGCTGATGTGGACTTTGGAAGATGGGGGAAGCTCTGAAGTGGAATGCAAGTGACGATGTCAGGTTTCAAATGTAGCAAGTTGGATATCAAACAATGGGGTTGCCTGGGGTTTCATTACATCACATTTGGCTCAGTGTTAGAAACCTTGCCCTGGAATCCCAAGGTTATCGGCTCATGTCCTTGCGTCCCAGTCCAGCAATGTGAGCATGCGAGCCAAAGTCCTGTTCTGAATGAGCACCTGTCCCCCTCATGTTACATGAAATATCCCATGGCTTTATTTTTTACAAAAGAGTAGTTTAAAAAAATGTATAGTCCTTAATTGACAGCACATAAAATTAACTGTTGGTCTGGCTACTTGTGAGATTTTGTGGAAAAAATAACTCATTTTCAAAGGTGGGTCTTGAAATCCAAGTGGTTATCCTTTTTCACTTTAGGGTTTAAAAATAACTTTTTAAGAATTGTTTAATTTCAATTGTCAAAGTAGACTATAAGATAAATAAACTGCTGAGTATGTTTCTCATTGGAATTTTCCAAATTGTCAATTTGAGTCCTGTGGATTATCATGATCAGTACCAAAGTAATGTTTTTACAAATATCCAATATAGCCTATGGTAAAGGCACTTTACTGATTGAACATATTGTGTCAATTAGTAAACAGTTGGAATGAACTGATTTTCATCTCATTATTTAGAATAAGAATAACATTCCTGAAGGTATTCTTCATTCTCCCTTGACTTAGAATTAATTTGCAGGCAGAGTCAGCCTTAAAGAATGAATAAGAAAAAAATACTGCATTTAGTATTGAAATATGTAAATGCCATGGGTTCTGATTTGATTTGAACAGGGATGGTACTTGGGGATTAGCTAGTTACTTTCTTTTTGATCAACTCTTTTATTATAGAATCTATCTACATATATCAGTGCATTAAGTAAATATGCACAACTTCAGTCCTTGTGGAAGGCCCAGAACTCTGATCAAGTTAATGCCTTGACATGGAGCTTCGCAATCTACACTACTTGCAGTAAGTGTGACGTTGAACTAAATCTCATTTCTCAGCAGATAAATTCAATAATGCTGTTATTTGTTGCATAGAGAGCAAGAAATTACACATTGTCAATGACAATTATTAAACTTGTCAGAAGTACAAGACAACAATTAGATTTAGTGGGCCACAGGATAACTAATGATGATGGGAACTCGCTGGATTGCTTCCACAAAATCAGTTGGGCTAAATAATCTGGAGGAACTCAGCGGGTGCAGCAACATCTAAGGAGCGAAGGAGATAGGCGACGTTTCGGGTCGAGACCCTTCTTCAGACTGGTCAGGGATCGGGGAAACGAGAGATATAGACAGTGATGTGGAGAGATAAAGAACAATGAATGAGAGATATGCAAGAAAGTATTGATGATAAAGGAAACAGGCCATTGTAAGCTGTTTGTGGTGTGAAAATGAGAAGCTAGTGCGACTGGGGTGGGGGGGGGGGGGGGAGATGGAGAAGGAATGTCAGGGCCCGAGGGCTGAGGGAGAGGTGGGGAGGGGGTGGGGGCAGTCTGGGCTAACAGAATTGAGAAAATTCAATGTTTAAGCCCAGAGGATGCAGACTCCCCAAGTGGAATATGAGGTGCTGTTCCTCCAACTTGCGGTGTTGCTCACTCTGGCCGTGGAGGAGGCCCAGGACCGAGAGGTCGGATACGGACTTGCAGGGGGAGTTGAAATGCTGAGCTACCGGGAGGTCGGGTTGGTTATTGCGGACCGAGCGGAGGTGTTCGGCGAAACGATCGCCCAGCCTCCGCTTGGTCTCACTGATGTAGATCAGCTGGCATCTGGAGCAACGGATGCAGTAGACGAGGTTGGAGGAGGTGCAGGTGAACCTCTGTCGGAATTGGAATGACTGCTTGGGTCCCTGAAAGGAGTGGATGGGGGAGGTGAAGGGACAAGTGTAGCATCTCTTGCGGTTGCAAGGGAAAGTGCCCGGGGAAGCAGTGGAGCGGGAGGGAAGGGAAGAATTGACAAGGGAGTTGCGGAGGGAGCGGTCTTTGCGGAAGGCAGACGGGGGGGGAGATGGGAAGATGTGGCGAGTGGAGGGGTCACGTTGGAGGTGGCGAAACTGGCGGAGGACTATCTGTTGTATGCGCTGGCTGGTGGGGTGAAAGGTGAGAACCAGGGGGACTCGGCCCTTGTTGTGAGTGGGGGAATGGGGAGAGAGGGCAGTGTTGCGGGGTATGGAGGAGACCCTGGTGCGAGCCTCATCTATAGTGGGGGAGGGGAAACCCCGTTCTCTGAAGAACGAGGACATTTGTGATGACCTGGTGTGGAACACCTCATCCTGGGAGCAGATGCGGCGTAGACGGAGGAATTGGGAATAGGGGATGGAGTCCTTACAGGAAGCAGGGTGGGAGGAAGAGTAGTCCAGGTAGCTGTGGTAGTCAGTTGGTTTGTAGTGGATGTCAGTCAGGAGTGTATCACCTGCAATAGAGATGGTGAGGTCAAGGAATGGTAGGGAAATGTCGGAAATGGTCCAAGTATATTTGAGTGCCGGATGGAAGTTGGTGGTGAAATGGATGAAGTCAGTCAGTTGTGTGTGGGTGCAGGAGGTGACACCAAAACAGTCGTCAATGTAGCGGAGGTAAAGGTCGGGGGTGGGGCCCTGGTACGCCGAGAACAAAGATTGTTCGACGTGCCCGACAAAGAGGCAGGCGGTCCGCAATAACCAAATCGACCTCCCGGTGGCTCAGCACTTCAACTCCCCCTCCCATTCCGTATCCGACCTCTCGGTCCTGGGCCTCCTCCACAGCCAGAGTGAGCAACACCACAAGTTGGAGGAACAGCACCTCATATTCCGCTTGGGGAGTCTGCATCCTCTGGGCTTAAACATTGAATTTTCTCAATTCTGTTAGCCCAGACTGCCCCCTCCCCCTCCCCACCTCTCCCTCAGCCCTCGGGCCCTGACATTCCTTCTCCATCTCCCACCCCAGTCGCACTAGCTTCTCTTTTTCACACCACAAACAGCTTACAATGGCCTGTTTCCTTTATCATCAATACTTTTTTGCATATCTTTCATTCATTGTTCTTTATCTCTCCACATCACTGTCTATATCTCTCGTTCCCTGATCCCTGACCAGTCTGAAGAAGGGTCTCGACTCGAAACGTCGCCTATCGCCTTCGCTCCTTAGATGCTGCTGCACCCGCTGAGTTTCTCCAGCTTTTTGTGTAACCCTCGATTCTCCAGCATCTGCAGTTCCTTCTTTAACATGGGCTAAATAATCTCCTGTGCTGTGATAATTCTTTGGTTTAGTTATTGCAATGAGTATTAGCAGAGCAACATGGGTCAATTAAGGTTAATAAATGCAGGGATTTGAGCGTTTGTAAAACTATGGCTGACCATGGCAGTCAGAACATTAGATTAGACAATTCTCGAGGCAAGAAGTTACTGCAGCAGAATGTTAAAACACTTAATCATATGGTGCATGTTTTTTCTAAATATTCATTTGTTGATTGTCTTTTAAATGGAATTAAATCTGAATTGTAATTTTATTATTACTCTTATACAGTGCGAGTCTTTACTACATTGATGACCACCCAAGACACTGCAGGTGAATAGGCTTTTTGATACATATGCAGTCTCCTGATGGTAATCCAAATTCTCAGAATGACTACATTTTAATAGATAACTCTAACGTAGGGAAAACATTACTTTTACCCAAAAAGCAATCACTTTGTAGAACGGTTCTTTGAATGGAAGCAATTTTCATGTATTGTTAAGGGCAAAGGTCCCAGATGAGAAAAGTTGTTTCTGAATATCATAACTAACCATGGCGATTTATATGAAAATTGCTATAACTATTTAAATCCGGTCTACTAAAAGTATGCTTTCTCATTCAGTATACAACTAAGTTGTCTGCTATTTGAGGACAAGTGTGTAATTCTGCATTGAAATGACTCCTTGGAGGATAATTCACAGGAAATGCTAGCAAGGTCAGCATGTATTGTGAATCCCTAATTGCTCTTGAAAAGAGTTTCTTACTGAGCAATTTTGGAAGTCAGTTAAGAGTCACTTTGAAGGGTTTTGGTCATGTAGGCTAGATCAGGAGTAAAGGCAGCAGATTTCATGTCCAAACGGTATTAGTAAAACAGACGAGCTTTGACAGTAGTCTTTGACATTTCCACTCTGGGGGCGAAAAAGATTCTGACTGTCTATTCTATCTATGCCTCTTATAATTTTATATAGTTTACCAGGTGTCTTCTCATCCTCCAATATTCCAGAAAAAAACTCTTCTGCACTCTCTTCAAAGCTTCACATTCTTCCTGTAATGGGGCAATCAGAACTGCACATAATACTCCAAATGCAACCTAACCAGTCCTTTAAAGATACATTATGACTTGCTGACTCACATAACGTCTCCACCAATGAAGGCAAACACACTGTACTTTATTTCCTGGGACAGCTTACAACCCAGTGGTATGAACATTAATTTCTCTAACTTCAAGTAACCATGGAAGTTACTTGAAGTTAACCTCCATCCCTCCCCCACCAAATTTGTTGTATTAGGTCCAAAGTAGTTGAGTTTCATTGTCTAACTCATTTTCACTTAGCCCACAGCTAACAATGGCCTGTATCATCATAACTTTTTGCATATTTCATTCATTTGTTCTATATCTCTCAATATCACCATCTATCTCGTGTTTCCCCTTCCCTGAATCTGAAAAAGGGCCTTGACCCGAAACGTCACCTATTCCTGACCCATGTAGTTAATTCAGATTTTTGTGTCTACCTTCTTTACCTCTCTCTCTCTACTTGTGTTATCACTTTCATGGAGTCATGGACTAGGACCCCAAGATCTCTCAAAATTAATGCTGCCCAATCCCTGTCCCCAATGTCTATATATATATATATGTGTGTGTGTGTGTGTGTATATATATATGTGTATATGTATATACTAATGGCAACGGAAAGGAGGACACAGGAAGGATTGGAAATTTGCCATTACAAACCTTTTTAAATAAAGCACCCTTATTTCAGAAAGCTTAACACTCAATGCTAATGGGAAGAATCAATCTCACTACAGGTATTGAGGGAGATTCTCTGAACTTCAAATGAATGCAAATAAAAAGTGATTTGGATAATTACGAACATCTGTAATAAAATCACAATGTGATTGGTATGCATTTGGTCAGAAGGTAGTTAACTAAAAATGCCCATCTTATATAATAGTTCTGATTTCCTTTCCAGTGATTATACGTTATGTGGTTATGTGTTTGTTGAACATATGGGTTTTGATGACGATCATCTACTACAGGAAGACTGGAAAGAAAGAAGAGTGAACATGGTGAGGAGCCATGTCTCAGCTAGAATTGCACAGCTGGTTTTATGGAAGGAATCAAAATCCTCCAGAAAACTTCTGATTGTTTGATTCTAATATGATGCAAAGACAATCAACCTAAATATCCTCAAAAATGCTTCTTCAAAAAAAGGCTGGTGTTGGCAAGACATTTTGTAGCCCAATGCAATTGTGTAGTCTCTGTTCTGGAACAAGGCTAGTTATTGATTAAAATAGTTGGCAGGGCATCTTTTTATTCAGTTCAGCACTTAATCTTTAGTCAATGCCACTCAGTTGCATTGTAGCCAGCAAGTGGATGAGAATAAATCCTGATAAGTGTTTTTTTTTAAAGTCTTTTTGATTCATACAGATAATTACACCCATAATAACAAGCCAAACAAAATGAAGATAATGTTCTTACTCGCATTGATCCAGCAAAATTATTAGTATAATCACATACTGATTTGTATCAATCAATCCTCAAAAGACAGGACTAACTCTAACCTGTGGCTTATTGTAATTTATCACAGAATCCCCCCCCAAAGCAATTATAATGCAAAACTAACTTTAGATTGTTTATTATATCTTATTATCTCTGCACTAATGATACTAATACGCAGGGTTTTATTTCTGTAAGAGCACTTGGTGTGAGGTCAACTGCAGTATAATTAATGTGAAACACAGACGAATAGGCCATTCGGCCCCCACGAGCCAGCACCGCCATTCAATATGATCATGGCTGGTCATCCAAAATCAGTACCCTGTTCCTGCTTTCTCCCCATATCTCTTGATTCCATTAGCCCTGAGAACCATATCTAACTCTTAAACATCCAGTGAATTGGCTTCCACTGCTTTCTGTGGCAGAGAATTCCACAGATTCACAACTGTCTGGGTGAAAATGTTTTTCTTCATCTCAGTCCTGAATGGCCTATCCCTCATTCTTACACTGTGACCCCTGGTTTTGGACTCCCCCAACATCGGAAACATTCTTCCTGCATCTAGCCTGTCACTAGATGTCCAATCCCTTAAGAATTTTACATGTGACTATAAGATCCCCTCTCATCCTTCTAAATTCCAGTGAATATTACCCCAGTCGATCCATTCTTTCAACACACCAAGATAACCTGTTCTAACCATGATCTTTCATCAAGCTGAGCCATGCAACCATATTCCTGCATTTGTGATCTCACTTTTAATTCTTTCCTTTTCTCTGTACATATGGTTCCAAAGGCTGCCCATGCTGTCAGTCACCATCCCACTTTAGCAGCCAGTGATCAGAGAACTGAGGCAAAAACACTCTCTTCCAGATTTCTGAAGTATGGAACTCTGCCCCTTGCTCCTTCAGCTCAATTGAAAGCAGATCCAGGACTCTGAATATTACCAGTCTGGCCTGTGGCAGCTCCATTTTAAGTAACAAGAGTGATAACTACCAGGGTTTCTTTGGAAGAGATGCTGGAGCCATATCTGCAATGTGTAACTTGTTTGGGAAGGGTGATTGACAAAAAGAAAACATTTCAGGAACAAGTGCGGTCACTCGCCCTCACCGTCTTCACAAAGTCACAAAGTCGGGAGACATGGGTATAATGTGTCTGCTTACTGCAATAAGTGAATTACATACTTAATTGCAGATGGAAAAACAGAACTGATAGAAGATAAATTGGGACCAAAACAGAACTGAAAGAAATTTAACTCGGAAATATTTTACTCTGAGCCTATTTGCACTTAAACAAAATAAATGCACAGATGATATAAGGAATAGTGCAATGATGGGAGAAGATGTACATGGTTTTACTTTTCACAAATGTTATTTTACAATGTTAAACATTAAAGTATAACAAAACAAGTTATAACATTTATTAATTTAGGAAAGTGGAGATTTGGTGGATAAAGATTGATTTTTTTTTTAAGGCCGTTTCTTCATTATTTCAAATAGATTATTTTACTACAGCTCTATCTAATCTTAAAACCATATAATTTGAACTTTAATTTAAGAGAATAGGGTTTGACTTAATTCATATTTAAAATTCTATGTTTCACCTCTTCAAAACATTGTTTTGCTTACAAAATTTTCATTTCAGTGAGGCTCTCAGAGAGTTAAGGGGAAGTTTATTGATGTGACATCAGTTGGGGAAAAAATCCCTAGAGAAGCAAATAAGTTATATTGTTAAACATTTAATTCTACAATGTAATTTCTTGTTCCATTGCCACCATTCTCATTTAACAATTTGAAGTCTGTGTTCAAGTGCTTCATAAGCATGGAAATCCAGACTGATATTCCGAGTCAACTACACTGTTGAACATGTTTTTTTTGGAACCATCATCACCCCTTCCAATTTCTCAAGTGTATGCAAAAGATACCACAGCTAATGTGTATAGTCTCATCTTGACCAATGTCTATTCTTGCAATTTGGTGAAGCGTACTAAGCCCATATTGGCTGCTGCATTTCATGCATAATACCATTTAAAAATAATGAAGTCGCAAATACTAGGCTTATATTGTTTTCAATAAAGCCATTTAAAAAATATTTTATAGCTTTCTGCTTTTAATTGATTGGAGCAGTTTTCAATTTTACTGTGTATTGAAATCGTGGAAGTGAAGACAATTTTGTATAAAACACCTCAATAACATTTTAATTAACAGATTTAGAGATGGGGGCAAATAAGAACTTTTCACAGCTTTGTGCAATGATTAATATTTTTTAATTTTTTTCTATTGCTTGGCATTTGTAGTTGGCCAAATTGGATGAAAATATATATACAGTAGACTCACTTTGGGGAAAGACTTTGGATGAGTAAATCAGATATCTAGGGTTTTCATTCATTTATGCTGTATGTATGCATATCCTGTACTTGCTATTTGGTTTAGGATGAAAATTGTCTATATGCTGGGTCACCAGCTTGTGATTAAACAAGCAATACTTCATTCCATTTCCACAGGTGCAGATAAAGCTATATATAATATATATAGGTCAATGATCTTGTGTAAACTACTCTTACTATTTTCCCCTAATGGCATGTTAAACTGGGATTTGGGCAAACTACCCAAAGGACAGCTTTTAATGTAGTTTATGTTTGGATTCCTGTAAATATTTTTACACTTTAACACGGAGTGCAGATTTGGAAATAGTATTTGATTTGTAACAGTTTTCGACATCTGGAAAACAAATGCAATGAATGATAAATATGGAGTTTATATATCTGTGTTGGATCATATTGTATGGAAACTCACCCGTCCAATGTAATTTTTCATCTGACAATGCAATTTTTTACATAAATGTATAATTTTGACTAAAGCAAAACACTGTATGCTTTTTTTGTTCACCAATACCATCTGCATCAATAGCTCACATTTGCTGAACTGGTTATAGTGATATATTTTCTCTTCCTAGATTATGCCAGCAAACGGTTTAGCTGCATATCACAATTCTCTCTGCCATAATGGAAAATAAATCAGCACTGTTTGCTTGACATGGGACCAATGCAGGCATGGGCAAAGTAGGTCAAAGAGGCATTTTTTTTCACTGTGAGAGTGGCGAGTATATGGAACAACCTGCCAGAGAAAGTAATTACGACAGATACAGTAACAACATTTAAAATACATTTGGACAGGTACATGGATAAGAAAGAGTTAGAGGATATGGACCAATCTGGGAGACATGGACAAGTTGGGCCAAAGAACCTGTTTCCGTGCTCTAGGACTCCAGTCCTCAGAATGCAATGTACCTTAGGAATGGATGGCATGCTTTCGTCTTTCTCTACCTTATAGGGTAAATATTTCCTCAACATGTCCACCATTAGCTTATTTTAATTTACATAGGCCAGGATCTGCCAGTCAATGTTATTACTTACTCTATGTTCATATAAGAGGGTGGCTGCATTAACAGAGTTGTCTGCTGCACTCTTGTGACCATCCACCTGTTCACTGGCCTCTCATGAACTTTTTGTCCCTTGATGTGCCATTGGTAGAATTTCAAGGTTTTTGCAGTAATCCATCCTTACACCTGGACTACTAAATGGTGGATGAGCGAGACCCTGGGAAGGAACGAGGTCCCAAGCCCCAACTGGGTCCTGGGTGGGACGAGACAATTAATAATTGATGATTTCGTGACAGAGATGGTTTATTATCATCTAATAAACCATGCACACCAGAGACAAACTGGGCTGAAAAAGTTAATAAAAAATTAGTATTGCTCTTTGCTCCGTTTTGAACAGTGTCAATCTGTAGAATATCCGGACATAGAATATTCAAATCGGGAGCAACTCCCTGGAATAAAAGGTGGTGATATATTAACACGGTTCAGGAACTTTTTTCCCCCTCGGATGTTACATTGCTGAATACCCACAACAGGTTTTGTCACCATCTGTCACTGGGAGTCTGAGTGGTGGAGGAAAATGGTAGAAATACTATAGTTTAAGGCTAGGTAAATTAATTTACTTGATGGAAAACCCAAGAAGTTACATATTGAAAACTAAAAATATAAACTTGGTGCTCCCAGCTGTTTCCTTCCGACTTTCATAACCGTATCACTTTCAGAAGCAAAGAAATTGATACTCTGAATAGACTGGAAATTAAATTTCCCTAAACTAAAGCAGTTTGCCTCCAAAGGACCTTGATATAAAGTATTACACTTGAAGTAGGACTCAGCCATGATATAATTTATGGACTGGCTATCAAGCACAGCTTCATTCTGGTTGTAGGCTACTTAATTGTTTCACCAAATGAAGAAACGTTGCCTTTCGAGGGTTACACAAAAAGCTGGAGAAACTCAGCGGGTGCAGCAGCATCTAAGGAGCAAAGGAGATAGGCGACGTTTCGGGTCGAGACCCTTCTACAGACTGGTCAGGGATCAGGGAAACAAGAGACATAGACGGTGATGTGGAGAGATAAAGAACAATGGATGAAAGATATGCAAAAAAGTATCGATGATAAAGGAAACAGGCCATTGTAAGCTGTTTGTAGTGTGAAAATGAGAAGCTAGTGCGACTTGGGTGGGGGAAGAGATAGAGAAAGAAGGAATGCCAGGGCCCGTGGGCTGAGGGAGAGGTGGGAAGGGGAGGAGGCAGCCAGGGTTAACAGAATTCAGAAAATTCAATGTTTAAGCCCAGAAGATGCAGACTCCCCAAGCGGAATATGAGGCGCTGTGAGGAGGCCCAGGACCGAGAGGTCGGATACGGAATATGAGGCGCCGTGGAGGAGGCCCAGGACCGAGAGGTCGGATACGGAATGGGTGGGGGAGTTGAAGTGCTGAGCCACAAACGTTGCCTTTCCATGTTTTTCAGAGATGTTGCCTGAACCTCTGAGTTACTCCAGCAATTTGTGTCCTCTTTTTGTAAAGCAGCATCTGCAGTTCCTTGTGTCTCCAGGAATAAACAAGACCGTCTCATGTTCCTATTGTAAATATGTATTTCCATGGAACCACACATCTACACAGACTGCTAAAGTAAACAGTAATTATTACTATTAAACATGTATTAACCTAAAGAGTATTAAACCTCTATGCTGAGAGTTGGGGAGATCCTACTTTGTTTCGCCCCAGAGTTGGTTGTCTACCACAAAATGCCTGCTTGTGGAGTGTATCAAGACTTTTACATCAGTCTCCAGTGGCTTCTTCACAGTCAAAATAACCACCATCAAGACAGATCTTAGCAATCTTCACTCTCACAAGGTAGAGGCACAGTGAACCAAAGTCTATTGATGAAGCTATAATATTGTAAATAGTTTTACCAATTGTTTGTCCAGCACCAAGCTAGTTTATTTGTTCATTTGAAGTGAGTATTAATTGGGAAATCGCATCCTTAAGGGATTTTATATGCAGAGAACCAGTAGCAGTATTCCCAGAAGATGTATTTGGTATGTCTACACAAGAAACCCAGCACAACAACTACAATTGTATTACAAATCTTTCCTTCAGAATGTTAAATTTCCTTCTGATTTGCTTTTGAAAGCTTGTTGAATATAACATATAGTAACATCATACCAAATATTTGATGTCTTGAAGACATAATTGACGACTTAAGATAAACTAAAAACAAATGTTCTCGACAACAGATTTAATTTAGTTTAGAGATACAGCATGAAAACAGGCCCTTTTGCCCACCGAGTCCACACCGACCAGCGATCTCCGTACACTAACACTTTCCTACACACACTAGGGGCAATTTACACTTATAAAAAGCCAATTAACCTACAAACCTGTACGTCTTTGGAGGGTGAGAGGAAACTGGAAATCTCGAGAAAAAAAACCACGCAGTCACGGGGAGAACGTACAAGCACTTACAGACAGCACCCGTATTCGGGATTGAACCCGGGTCTCCGGCAAGGGCTGTAAGGCAGCAACTCTACCGTTGCGCCACTGTGCCGTGCAAACTTTACACAAAAGCTAATGAACATTAAAGATGGCAAGAATATAGATCACAAATCTGGAATTAAAAACATGCAAAAGGACAGGGCAATAGAAAAAGACTATAACAGGTTAGACAAAATCCTGTTAAAACAGAAAAAAAATTACTAAAGGCATTCATGACAATATGGACATGGGGGTGGGCAAAAGCAAATAATCATGAAAAACACAAAAATTGGAAGGCTACATAATGGTTTTATTGTCAAATATGTTTTACATTATCTTTAGCATACTGTAGTTGTATAAAACATGCATTTCAAGTTGATAGCCTTTATAAATACAATGGCCAAGCCAATATAAATTATGTATTTTTGTAAGATGACATGTAAAATATCTGTGCGAGTGCCCCATTTGCAAGGCCTCAGCTTTCCAGCTATTCAGAGTCCTCATAACAAACTACTGCAACCGTACTAGAGTCTATACTACAGCTACAGGGTTAGAGAACTCCATTCAAACTTTAAAATACATCTACAGTATGACTTTAGTTAAATCATTTTAGAGTGTGAAAATCTTTATATGTACTGTGAGAATGTAGTAAAAATAACACAGATGCTCTTTTTTTAGAAATAATGAAAATAAAACATCTAGGCTGCTACACAAACCAAGGCAAATAAGGTTTCATAGCACTTAGTGACTCTAAAGGATTACGTTCCGTAAATTTTCTATTACAGTATTATCAAATGGGCCAAGAACATATCATTCCTTTTATAATTTTCAGTCTGCAATGGGTAGTAACAGTTTTACAATAACTAGTTGTTTTTTTAAAGATTCCATACTTGAAATATTTTCTTCAATAATTTTATAGAAACATTCAAAATTGGCCAATGCAAATGCAAATGGTTACGTGTAAAAATAGTGCACTATTTTCCTTAACAATAAACTTTCATTTAATTCCCATTATAACAGTCATCAGTAAACTTCAATTTAACAAGATGGGCAAACATTTAGAAAAATGTTAAATTAAGGCGTTATTTCTGAAATGAAAATCATGGATTGCCCATCATAAAGTGTTTATTTATGACTGATAACATTCTCCAAAATTTCCTCAATCCAAAGGGCTGCAGTTTCCCCACAATCCTTTCAGATGCAGCTTCCTATAAAATGCTCATAAGCAAGTCTGTTAAACTCTATGGCTTTATACAAGTGCATAGATGCAACTGTGATAACAAAAGCTTCTTCTTTATACATACCATATGATGTATTGTGTGCCAAGACAACTGAAGGTTTCCTCTGACTAATTACTATTCTGCATAAAACTGTAAAGGTATGACTGACTTGGAAATTTCCAAAGCTCTCTTGGGCTGGTCGAACACAATTACTTCCACATGACCATTTGGTTTATTTGGTTTCGTATGTTGGTTGAACTGGTCACCACCTCTCAAATTCACCATTCTTTACAACACCCAAACTCTTGGACAGTGGTCTATTTTCCCCAACCTATGTTCCAACCAATATAGTGTTTATTTCACTTGGTTGCCAAGTAATATCACATCCAAGAAAGCTCTGCACAGTTCAGACATAAAAAGCAGCCTGGAGGTGTCTTTTACTCAACTTCTATTGCTGTCTGGGTCTGCAGCAGACCAATACTGTACCCAGGTTAAAAATCTACTTTGCTGCAAAGTGCTGTAAACCACTGTGATACTTTTGATACATAATCATTTGAGCTCACTCTTAAAAATAAATTGCAGCATTTTGTGCACCCTTGTTTGAATGTCAGAAAGTATATTACAGTCTCTTTTTTGTTTAACAATGAAACCCATTATCTTGAACCGTACGACTGCATTTCCCGAGAAGACAGGTTAGCTGAAAAAAAGAAAAGATAAATAGAATTAAAACATGCCTAAATTAGAATACCAAAAGCAATTGCTTCTGTTAACAGCTATTTGAGTTAATGTCTTTTTACGTTAACTTTTGTCAAGAGGACAAAAACAGTAGATCTACTTTTGGAAGATGCATCATGCTGGTAAGATACTGCAACTGCATCAAAATGTTCCTCACTAACATATTGTTAAAAATCAAATGGTGCAACGTTAACTAATTTGAGGAAGGACATTCTTGCTATTGATGGAGTGCAGTGTAGGTTCACAAGGTTAATTCCCGGGATGGCGGGACTGACATATGATGAAAGAATGGAGCGACTGGGCTTGTATTCACTGGAATTTAGAAGGATGAGAGATCTTATAGTAACATATACAATTATTAAGGGATTGGACACTCTAAATGCAGGAAACATGTTCCTGATGTTGGGGGAGTTCAGAACCAAGGGCCACTGTTTAAGAATAAGGGATAGGCCATTTAGAACTGAGAGGAGGAGAAACGTTTTCACCCAGAGTTGCGAATTTGTGGAATTCTCTGCCTCAGAAGGCAGTGGAGGCCAATTCACTGGCTGCATTCAAAAGAGTTAGATGGAGCTCTTAGGACTAGTGGAATCAAGGAATATAGGGAGAAGGCAGGAACAGGGTACTGATTGTGAATGTTCAATGATCACATTGAATGGCGGTGCAGGCTCGAAAGGCCTAATGGCCTACTCCTGCACCTATTGTCTATGTATCTATGTAACATAATACGGTTGCCAACAGACACATTTTAATACCTGGATCAGTGAAACTAAATTTACCCAACTTTCATCTTGGGGAACACAAAAACCATGATATAGCCTAAATAAGGAGCAATATAATGAGATTTTACTGTGTCAGCTAACTTCAGCATTGATTTTGAAGCTTTATCTATCAAAGGATAAAGCACATTCCCCCAAATTAGCAGCATGATGCTTCTGAAAAGCTCAATGAAAAAAATCACCTTTATTGCCTTAAACTCTGCAAATCAAGAAAATACTGAGCGTGTGCAGGGAAGACAAAAAAAGCTTGTCATTCGCATGCTTATAATAAAACACACACCTATGTGATAATGGAATATGCGGCCATAATTGAGAGCAATATTAGCTGCATATCCAGGCAAATTAGTTTTACTTAGATAGGATTTATGACCCCTTGGAAAGGCAGGGTTTATGAATTGGAAGTTTTGCCAAACTGATTGTGAACTTTTTTTGAGGTGCTTAAGAAAACAGATGATTAACATGTTGTATGTGGACTTTAAAGGTGTTTGCCAAAGTCCTGCATGGTAGGCTGGTCCAGAAAGTCAGGGAATATAAGGTCCAGAGTGTTTTGGCAAAATAGCTATCATTACCAAAACAAAATTGGCTTGGCGATAGGAACAAGGAGGAAGTAGTGGAGGTTTTTTTTTCCCCAACTAGAAGTCTGTAACCAGTGGGGCACAAAAGGCATTGGTATAGGGTTGCTTATCACAAATATAAATAACTTGGAGAACAACGTCTGTGGCTGAAAAGAAAGATTGCTGATGACCCATTCTGGTGGAGTTGTATCTAGTGAGGATGCTGCCCGAGGGCATAGGCTCCGATTATTGTCATATATACCCATGGGTGCAAAGAGATTCCTTGTTCACAGGAAACAGAGTGAACAGTATATGGTTAAGAAAGAACTGCAGATGCTGGAAAAATTGAAGGTAGACAAAAATGCTGGAGAAACTCAGCGGGTGAGGCAGCATCTATGGAATAGTTGATGTTTCGGGTCGAGACCCTTCGTCAGACTGATGTGGAGGTGGGGGGGGTGGGAAGAAGGAAGAGGCGGAGACAGTAGGCTATGGGAGAGCTGGGAAGGGGTGGGGAAGGAGGGAGAAAGCAAGGACTACCTGAAATTGGAAAAATCAATGTTCATACCGCTGGGGTGTAAACTGCCCAAGTGAAATATGAGGTGCTGCTCCTCCAATTTGTGGTGGAACTCACTCTGGCCATGGAGGAGGGCCAGGACACAAAGGTCTGATTCGGAATGGGAGGGGGAGTTGAAGTGCTGGGTCACCGGGAGATCAGGTTGGCTAGTGCGAACCGAGCGGAGGTGTTGGGCGAAGTGATCGCCAAGCCGAACAGTATATGGTAATGACAGATATATACCAATAAATACAATAACAAATGCAAAACAACAGATTGGTGCGATTGGTGCAAAGATTGTTGTGTAATCTTTCCATGTAGTGCAACAAGAAATACTAAAGTGCATAAAATGAATCAGCAAATGAGGTGGAGCTACGAGTACATTGCAGCACCCCTGGGAAAGGGGCGTGAAAAGGGTGATATGTTCAGGAGTCTGATATCAAGCTGTTCATCAAGGTTTGAGGAACCTGTTCATCTAAGGCTCTGGTTCGCATAGATCCTAATTGTCATTGTCACACGGCAATCATCAACGTGTTTCCCGATTAAATTGGTGACAAATTAAATATACTAATTCAGACATGAAGGAGCTTCTCATGCTGGTTTACAACAAAGACAAAGTGCTAGAATAACTCAGCAGCAGATTCCCCATAGATGTTGCCTAACCCTCTAATTTACTCAAACAGTGTCTACTCATTCAGACTGCATGGAGGCCTTGAACATGTTCCAGTCCACTGAGTCAAGGCAGTAAACCTACAACCTCCTCAAACTGTGCTGTATTAAACTTTGTTGATGCCTCACACTTCAATATCTGCCTGTAGGCCAGCAGGAGCAGCACTAGCAGATGATCAAACAGGCTGAAATAAGTGTGCGGAATGGAGCGACAGGTATGCTCAATGGTGATGCAGCAGTGGTCGAGTAAACATCCTGCATGGGGAAAGAAAACGTGCTGACAGTGTTGGGAGCATGTTCTTGAACCTAGTTTGATTGAAGTCATTGACAATGATGTTTGTTGTCTCGAGTTGATCAGCCAGTATAATTCATCCAATGCCATATTGGTATTGGCTTGGGGTGGAATGTAGATCACTGACAAGATGATAAAGGAGAATTCCCTTGATAGATATCATTTTATAATCGGATATTCCAGGTTAGTGAGCTGAGACCGTCAAATAAGTGTTCCACGATGTATTGATTATATTGACTTTTCCCTTTGTGCAAGGTCTCAGTATAATCCATGCGATAAATACGATAGAAATAAAACAGGCAGCAGGTTCGGTGGAGCAGATGGAAATTAATCCAGGCAAGTATGAAATGATGCATCATGGGGCAGCTTATATTGGCCAGACATGTACAGTAAACAGCAGGCATATTGGGGTGCAAGTTCAGAGGTCCCTGTAAATTACAACACAAATGTACATATGGTAGTGAATAAGGCGCTAAAGCTTGCTTGCCTCAAAGGCAGGGAAATTGAGCTTTAAAGGTAAGAGAGTAACATTTAAAAGAGATGTAAGGGGCAAATTTTATTTTACACAAAGGGTGGTGAGTGCCTGGAACGCGCTGCCGAGGATGGTGGTTGAGGCAGATACAATAGAGGCATTTATAAGACTTTTGGAAAGGCACATTGATATTGAGGGAATAGGGATATGAATTACGTGCAGACAAATAAGAGTTGGTCTTGGCATTGTATTCAGCAAAGACAATGTGGGCCTATGGGCCTGTTCATGCGCTGGTTTTCTGTTTTCTGTTCTATAATTTACAAAATCTATTGGCTTAAAGTATTGAAATCACCAGCCTACTTGTAAATAAAAAAAGTAATGAATTCAGACTAAAAAGAACAAAGCTCACTTTCTTTCAATTAATACTTTGATAGAGCACACACCAAACCATGCTTCACTGAAAATACACTGCAAGAGCTCAAACCCAATGCTTTTCAGATAGTTTACCCCATTCAGGTTAAAATAACTTCTTCAAAAATCAAAAACATCATCATCATCATCATCAAATGGCCAGTCCCAGTCTTTCAAGGCCATGTCAAGCAATCTGCAATAGTTCAGGGAAATGCACATCAATTCAGTGTCCACACTTCACATTTCTTTGCAGAAAATAATACTTTTCCTTCCTGTTGCACACTCCACTGTCTAGACTTTCATACAGAAAACTGTATTTGGCAGGATACTGGAAGGCTGCTCAGCCTTGTAACGGAGTCTCGACCATACAGTGGCAGAAATAAAAAGCAACAGATCAAATGCAGAGGACAGCACGTGGTCAGTTACTTCCAGCACTGTAATTATTCGATCACATAGAAAATTTGATTACAATGCATAATTTTATTAACTGTATGAAAACAAGGCTGATGTTGTTTCTTTAGTTACAATTGTATAGTCTAATTTCAGTTTACTTGCAGATAAAGAAATTCATGCAAACATGCAGGACAAATGGTTAAGAGAAAACTGGTAAATTAATATTGATTACATGCTAAGCAAACTGAAAGTGAGTCTCTAAAACTTACTGATGCTATTAAAATATGTCAATGTAGGATGATTCGAAGAACAGGGCCAGAGTCAGAGCTATAAGAATAGCAACAAAGATGGAAATCGAGGCAAATATTTGCATGTTACAAAGGTAACAAAATATAAGTGAAAGTGAATATTAAACTTGTTAAGGTTATGGAGAAATAATCACATGATCAAGGAGCATAATAAGGTACTAGTTTCAATCGTTGGGTGGTAAGGATTTTGCTGATCTCAATCTATCCTTATTAAATGCAGTATGGATGATTTCACACTGAGCTGGATTAACTCAGTTAAAGCTACTATTTCTTATTGCTGCACAATAAGGAGAGCATCGTCACATTGGACTGTGGTGCATTTTGATAACATTTTTTTGATTTATACTTAATCCCCAGCAAAATAATGCTCAGACTGTCAGTTCTTAATGAGTAATTAATAGAGTATAAGAATAAAAAGACTGCTTGGTGTTTAAAGTGAGAAAAACATTAAGAAAACCCAGGTATTTGGGCAACAAATAGAGATTAATGCAACAGCAGTTATTATATAAAATAAAAATGCAAATGAGCACATTTTAAGAACAGTTATCTTCCCCACTCTTTAAGAGCCACCGCAAGTAGTGAACTATTTTCCAACCAAGGAAATACAAATAGTCCTCTTCAGTTGAGAAATCAAGAAGTGTGGAGGCAAGTACAGTTCTTGTAAACACATTACATGGAAATGCAGACACTGGAACCATAGTGAGTTTAAAGGAGGCCGTAATTTGCCGAGTGCCTTGTGATCAGAAATATTAGAATTTGAATTTTCCACTTTCACGTCACATAAACCTCCCATGTTCTTTTCCCACCCTTACTGTTCCAGCTAGCTTCTCTCTTCTTTTTTTGCCTTTTCCAGTCACTCGCTTGCACTCTCCTCCCACAACTGTTATTTAGATTAATCACATTCGTCCACATGTCCATCATTCACACACCAACCCACCTGGGTTTCCTAACCCTTGGCCTAACTTGTACACTCTTGCCCCCTACCTGGTTCCATCCGCCCGTTATCCCTCCCTCTCTCTTCTTTTTTTGCCTTTTCCAGTCACTCGCCTCCCACAACTGTTATTTAGATTAATCACATTCGTCCACATGTCCATCATTCACACACCAACCCACCTGGGTTTCCTAACCCTTGGCCTAACTTGTACACTCTTGCCCCCTACCTGGTTCCATCCGCCCGTTATCCCTCCCTCTCTGTTTCCACTTCCAACTTTCCAACATATATCTCAACCTTCCCCCTCCTCTCCCTAGCTTCATCTGTCTATTTTGTTTCTCAACTGTTTCCACTTATCAACTAATAGCTTCTGCCTCTCCCTCCCCTACCTGCATCCTTCAGCACAGCCTCTCCCACCTCACCTGGTTCCATCTGTCATCTACCAGCCGCTTTTTCATCTCTCCTTCTCATCACTTCATGTTGGCCACGTTCCCTCTACACTCAGTACTGCTGTAGGATCTCCAACCAAAATATCAGCCGTCTCTGTTGATGCTGCTTGATCTAGTGTGCTCCACCAGCAACTTGTTTATTCCCTTATAATCTGTGCTGTTTACAATTTATATCAGTAATATGGATGAGAGAATCAAATGTAATATATTCAATGAAGCAGCAGTGTAATTTGAGAGGAAATATAAGTGGGCTTCAGGGATGCAAAGCAAATCGGTACAAACATGGTAAATGTGGAAATTCACTTTGGTCCAATAAAATAGAATAACAATTTTATTGTTAAATGATGAGAGATTAAACGTGTCAGGCTGTTCAAAGGAGCCTGGATATCTTAACACAAAAACATTTAAAAGGTAGTGTGCAGGTGCAGTAGGCGATCAGGAAGGCAGATGGTCCATTCTCCTCTGTAGCAAGAGGATGGGGTGTAAGAGTAAATGCTTCTCAATGAAAATATAGAGGACTCTGGTGGAATTGTATCTAGGATATTAATGAAGTTATTGAATTCAGCTGCGCAAGTTGCCATGTTGAGATGTGAACTCTGAAGTTTGGGTATCTACAGCATTTATCTAAAACTAAAACTGAAATTTAAATTGTGAAGAGAATCTGCAGAGAGAGACATTTGGGGAACACAGATTGTCTTCCGAGCATAAAAGTTTATAAATGTTTGGGTTGTAATAACTTTATGCACCTATGTCAAAAATCACAAAACTTACACATCCTTAACTTACCTGGGTTTGGCTGCAGGAAGCTGTCGGCTTGGCCTTCTCATGGACTGGTTAGGTGGAACACGCATTGAGGACCGAGGTGAGGATCTATGGAAGTTGGGATCATGTGCAGGAGGTTTCTTTGGAATCTTTTTCACCAGTCGACTCACCCATTTCTGTTGATCCTCTGTTGAATTAGCTAATAACAGCAGGTCTTTTGCAGATGAAACATCATAATTTACTGCAAAAGATAAATATAGCTTAATGATTTTCGACTAAAGATAAATATAATTTGCCACAGTAAACTGCAAAACCGTTCAAAGACTAAGGCATGCGGAAGAAGAAATCAAAGGCCACAATCCCGTGACCAAAAGCAAAAATAGTTTCAAGTTATCCTTTCACTTTCTCTGTATTTTGAAAACGACGATGAAATTCCAGGTAATTCCTGTTTCCAAAACATTTTTGCAGGGAGACCTTTGAATTTCAAATTGTAAGCGAACTTGTAATATATCTTTATGCTGCAATTAATACAATACAAAATTAAGATATATTTTGAATCTTACCTTTACAGGGCGCTATAAGATCCTCTTTTTTATCCATGTGATCTTTGTGGCATTTAATATGGCATCGGCGACACTCCAGAGCTGGTGGGGGTTTAAACATTTGCCACAATGGCTTTGGACAAGCCTCACAGTTAGTTGGGAAATGATAGAGGGTTGGTATAAATTCATGTCCTTTGTGAGGAATGTAGCTTGACTTTTCTCCCAAGGCAGGAGGCTCCACAGGAAATTCTTGTTCCTTCCTACTTTCCCCCTCATTAGCATAAAGGATCTAAGGATTATGCAACAGATATTTTAGTGCTAGTCAGTTGTTACATTTAAAGCATTGTAATTGTGATCATTTTCAAGATTAACATCCTTTCATTGTACTTTAAATGGAGATTATAATAGAGACGGAGATGCACTTACCTGAAATATTCTGGGAATCTCTTTGGCATCTGCTCTATATACATCACCCTGTGTAACCTGCCGAACATGGAAAAGTTTGCTGTGGAGAAAATAGCAAAATTAAAAATAAAACACATTTCAGGTTTCTCTGGAACCAGCTTCTTACAATTTAAAAACCTACCTATTTAAAGACAAAAGAAAGTGAAAGTCACTTAAATCTGTGCCAGACAAATGCCCCCTTTTAAAAAATCTCCTTCAACCTTTGTCCTACCCAGAATGGACTTGAAGGATCTCGACCCGAAACGTCACCAATTCCTTCGCTCCATAGATGCTGCCTCACCCGCTGAGTTTCTCCAGCATTTTTGTCTACCTTGGATTCTTTTCTCCGTAGTTTTGAATGGTGACGGGAGTTTATAAAATGATATGTGGCATAAATAGGGAAGACCGGGTGGAAATGTCCAATACTTGAGCATGGTTTAAAGGTGAGGAGCAAATTTAAACGAGATTTAAGGGACGGTTTTTGATGCAGAATGATACATGTCTGCAATGACTGAACTGACTAAATAACCAAAGTGTACTCTGAATTTATCACTTTTGTAATTAGGAGAAGGAAAAGTAATTACAGATGCCAAGGGACCACTAAACAACAACATTTTATAGCAAAGAAGATTGTATCCATTCCATCTGTACTTGAGTAAACCACCATAAATTCAAGAAAACACTACAATTTTCAATACTAAATTGACAGCAAGCCATTTTAGGCACGAAATGGCTGAAAAGCCCAATAGAAAGCTTATACAGCGCATTCAGACCCCATCACTTTTTCCACATGTTGTTTACATTACAGCCTTATTCTAAAATGGATTAAATTCTTTTTTTTAATAAAAAAGCGAAAACAAGTGTTTAGAAATTTTTGCAATGTAATTAAAAAGAAATAACTGAAATATCACATTTACATAAGTATTCAGACCCTTTACTCAGTATTTTGTTGAGGCAACTTTGGCAGCGATTACAGCCTCAAGTCTTCTTGGGTATGACACTACAAGCTTGGCACACCTGTATTTGGGTAATTTCTCCCATTCTTCTCTACAGATCCTCTCAAGCTCTGTCAGGTTGGATGTGGAGCGTCGATGAACAGCTATTTTCATGTCCCTCCAGAGATGTTCGATCGGGTTCAAGTCTGGACTCCGGCTGGGACACTCAAGGACATTCACAGACTTGTCACGAAGCCACTCCTGCGTTGTTTTGGCTGTGTGCTTAGGGTCATTGTCCTGGTGGAAGATGAACCTCCGCCCCAGTCTGAAGTCCAGGACGCTCTGGAGCAGATTTTCATCGAGTATCTCTCTGTACTTTGCTCCGTTCATCTTTCCATCAATCCTGACTAGTTTCCCAGTTCCTGCCGCTGAAAAACATCCCCACACCATGATGCTGCCACCATCATGCTTCACCGTAGGTGTGGTATTGGCCAGATGATGAGCAGTGCCTGGTTTCCTCCAGCTTGGCATTCAGGCCAAAGAGTTTCATCAGACCAGAGAATCTTGTTTCTCATGGTCTGAGAGTCTTTTAGGTGCCTTTTGGCAAACTCCAAGCGGGCTGTCATGTGCCTTTCACTGAGGAGTGGCATCCTTCTGGCCACTCTACCATTAAAGGCCTGATTGGTGGAGTGCTGCAGATGTAGTTGTCCATCTGGAAGGATCTTCCATCTCCACAAAGGAATGCTGGAGCTCTGTCAGAGTGACCATTGGGTTCTTGGTCACCTCCCTGACGAAAGGCCTTCTCCCCCGATTGCTCAGTTTGACCGGGCGGCCAGCTCTATGAAGAATCCTGGTGGTTACAAAGTTCTTCCATTAAACAATGACGGAGGCCACTGTGCTCTTCCGGACCTGCAATGCTGCAGAAATAGTTTTATACCCTTCCCCAGATCTGTGTTTCGACACAATCCTGTCTCGGAGGTCTACGGACAATTCCTTTATCTTCATGGCTTGGTTTTTACTCTGTCATGCATTGCCAACCGTGGGCCCTTATATAGACAGGTGTGTGCCTTTCCAAATCATCGACAATTAATTTAATTTACCACTGCTGGACTCCAACCAAGTTGTAGAAACATCTCAAGGATAATCAATGGAAACAGGATGCACCCAAGCTCAATTTTGAGTGTCATAGCAAAGGGTCAGAATACTTACGCAAATGTGACATTTCAGTTATCTCTTTTTAATTACTTTGCAAAAATTTCTAAAAACCTGTTTTCACTTCTTCACTCTGGGGTATTGTGTGTAGATTGATGATTAAAAAAAAAGAATTTAATCCATTTTAAAATAAGGGTGTAACGTAACAAAATGTGGAAACGATGAAGGGGTCTGAATACTTTCTGAATGTATTGTAACTGGCATATGAATTTAGTTACAAATCTTCTTCATCTTGCCTTTGAGGCAGCAGAGGTTATGTAACGCCCTCCAGGCGCTGCAGCCAGTTCAATGTCCTGTTGTCGAAGGCCGTAAGGTCCACCCCTCCACCAGGGGGGCGGAGGACAGCGCAGTTGAAAATGACGTGCTGCGCTGTTTGCTGGTCTGCTCCACACATGCAGGCTGCTGATGAACGCAGCCCCCAGCGATGAGTTGAACCGGCCGACCCCTGTATGGCACCGGTTGAGGGTGACCCACTCTTTGCGGGGCAGGTCCGAGCCGGGTGGAGCTGTGGTGTTCGGTGCAACAGTGCATTGAGGTCGCGAAGTCTGTTCCCAGCTAGTTCTCCATGCTCCTAGTGTGTTCAAACCGGAGCCACAGAGGGTCGCTGCGTGACGGGAGAAGGGGCGGTGAGATGACGGGCGTTGAGGTCCCAGTTGCTGTGAGTCCTGGGCTATATTGTTGGTGTTCGTGTAGCTGTTTGCACAAACTCTATCCAAGTAATCATGAAACATTGAACAGAACAGCACCAGAACAGGCGCTTTGGTTCATGTTGTCTATGTTGAACATGATGCCAAATTAAACGACTCCTGTCTGCCCACACAAGATCCATGTCCAGCCATCTATGCACATTCAAGCGCCTATCCAAAAGCCTCTTTAATGCCACTATTGCATCTGCTTCCACCGCCTCCCCTGGCAGCATATTGCAGACACATATCATTCTGCGTCAAAAATCTTCCCGCAAATCTCCTTTAAATTTACCTCCTCACCTTAAAACCATGCTTTCAAGTATTGGACATTTCCAACCTGTCTTCCCTATTTATGCCACGTATCATTTTATAAACTCCCTTTACCATCCAAAGCTCCAGAGAAAACAATCCAAGTTTATCTAACCTCTCCTTGTATTCCAGTAAATCTCTTCTGCACCATCTCCAAAGCACCATATCCTTCCCTTAATGGGTGACCAGAACATCAAACAATACTCCCATTGTGATCACCGACTACCAAGCAGAATGTAGATTCACCTCACGTGTAGAGGCCTTCTTTAATGCATCATTTACTCCCTTCATATTAAAACTTTGTATGAATAAAATTAGCTACTTACTCAATATCCAACACCATAGAAGGATTAGACAACTCTTTGTCCTGCTCGCTATCATAAAATAGGATCTTCCTGCTGCTCACAACTACATACTGTAAAATAAAATAATAGTCATGTAGATAAATCCTGAATGGAACACTGAAAGTTTGTAATATTAAAACATTTAAACCTATAAATTATCTAAGCCATATTTTTATTGAAGCACAACAACGTATTTATAAAATAGCTTTTTCGTAGCAAAGACTGTCAATGGATATGATTCTTAAACAGACAGAAACAGATGGCAACCTTTATAAGGAGGGCGGCTGGTCAAAAATAACAATAAATTGCCAAAGAGGATATTGTCATTTTAAAGCCAATTCAGGTGGATAAAATCCCAGAGTCTGATCAAGTGCATCCTCAGTTATGGAGGCCTTTGCAGAGGTAACTGCATAATCCTCAGCCACGGGTAGAGTCTGGAAGACTGGAGGGTGGTTAATGTTGAACCCTTATTCAAGAAGGTCAGGAAGGACAAGCCAAGGAACTAAAGGCAAGTGAACCTGATGCCAGTGGTGGGCAAGTTGTTGGAGGGGATTCTTACAAATAACATCTACGAGCATGTGGATAGGGAGGGATTAGGGATGGTCAGGATGTCTTTGTGTGTGGGAAATAATGTCTCACAAATCTGATAAGAGGTTTTTGGCGAGGTCACCAAGAGGATTGATGAACCCAGGGCAGTGGTAATTTAGCGAGGACTTTTGGCAACCGTATATGTGTACTTTGTCTTTAACAACAAATGCGATTAACCAAATTAGCTGGATATTCTTTACAAAGTAAACTTACTGCAAAAATATTTCCATAGAGATAATTAAAAATAAGTTTTACTATTCCTGCTGTTAAGTCAAAACTTCCAAATAGAATTTAGCAATCAGGTAGCAAGATTGTTTATCAAAGCTATAAGCAGGCACATTATCCACCCGTGTTGCAAACCACAAACGATAGCTGGTACCATCTATTCTGTTACATGCACACTGCCACAATTGAAGAGATCATTTTAAACGTAATACCCAATTAACATTCAAATAATATTTTAAATCAAGCTAAGGGCCAGCGGGCTGGGTAATAATTAATAGGGAACTTCTATGCTTACCTGTTTCCTCCACAAAAACTTTTTTGTATTATTTCTCATAGGCAAGGAAAGCCAGCCTTCAAGTCTAGATTCTAAAAAAATAGAGAAAAGCAATTAACACATTAACAGTTGACCAGAAATTCTGGGGATCAAAATGGGTGCGATCAGTAACTCACTCATATTTCTTTGGCGACAGGAGGCCAGTTAACTCAGTGAGTAAATGCCAGGTCTCAGGACATAAGCATCACTCCCATCGTCCCACATTTACCTCTCTGCAAACTATTCGTTGTCACCTACCCATCAAACATGCCCTCTTTCGCAGATTCTCCTTCCTGTATCTCATGTTGAAGTTATTTACTTTAGCAGTTTCAACAATAGATTTGTATATTCTGAAAATATCAGATTTTACTTTGAATTTGGAAGAAAGCCTTGGAAAATATCTGCCAGCGTGAATGTCAGTCTCGAACTAAAGTTTGGAGGAAAACTGCATAACTAAAACCTTCTAATAGATACAAATTTTACATGCAAATTAGAAATGGAAATTGTGTAAGTAACTGCACCTCTAATTTTGCCGTATTTCGAACAAAAAATAGCTTTACCAACCTGGAATTTGCATTTTAAGCCAAAACATAAAGCCGTATAATTAACATTCAAGGTTAGGTTGATCAACAAGGCCAATAATTTAAATAAAGGTTAATAAGGTTATATTTCAGCACTTTCACCATCTTCTTTGGATGAAGATACAGATAGAAATTTAATTCCTACAGGTAGATCAATACCAATAAGCACAATAGATATTTAAATTAGATTTTTTGCAGCACATTTTAACTACATTTTCTTCTGCATTTTCATTCATGCATTTTCCTCAAACACCATTCAGTTTCAATCATTGTTACAAAGACCGTTAGACAAACTCTAATATCTGCGTTTTAATTAAAATAAAAACAAAAGGTGTTTGTCACATGCAGTACATCACCTGCGGAATCAGGTTCAGATTCAGGTTCAGGTTCAGGTTCAGAGTCAGACTGTGCGTGTACAATGGGCTCTGTGCCGTCGTCTGAGTCAGACTCAGAATCAAAACCATGGAGGTGAGAATAAGAGGGCTTAGTATCAATGGTGACGGATGTGGAAGAACGCTTGTAGCTAAAAGACATGGACTCCGTGGTGTGAGATTGAGTGATACGAACTGAGAAAACCAAGGTGACAAGACAAGTAGAAAAGTGAAGATGATTATTTTTCACTATTTTAGTTAGTGCAGAAAAGAATAAAACATCAACTAAAGTGAACAGAAATAGTCAGGTAGTAGAGGAAGAACAAAAATAAGTTATTGCACACAACATTTGAGTTTGCAGAATGTGCTTTGTAGATGGATGAAACTACCATTTTTCAAACTAAAATAATTATTTTGCATCTCTGAAGAAAATCTCAGCTCCACACTTACTGATGTAAGAGTGCCATCTAATTAATCTCACTATCCAATAAGAACTATCTCATGAGACTACCATTACTATAATATGCTTGTGCATACTGTGAAAATGGATTGAGTTTACCCAAACTCAAGTGGACACTTTAACCATTACTTAGTTCCCCCTCAGCCTAACTTTTATGTATTTGATCAGATAAACATTGACTTTCAAGTTGATTTTCATCAAGGAGTTACTTCGCAAAATAAGTCTTTACAATTTAATTCCAAATATAAATTCTTATAACTACTTTTCACCTCTTTCCAATTCAGGATGAAATGCCAGTTTGATAAGATAAATCATGCCATGTAACATGGCTCAAAGCTTTTACTGTCTCTTCATAATCACATAAGCATCCTGTTTCTGAAAATATGGATAGCTAATAAAGGGTATTTATTTAACACCCTTAATACATATCAGGCAAATGGCTTGCCATTAAAATCTGACAGTGCCATACTGGAAGAGGATTAAAAGAGGACTAAACACATAGGTTTAAGGAGGCATCTTAAAGGACAAATGTTTAACCATGGTGGAGAGGTTTATGGAGGAAATATTACAATTTTCTTTAAAAATCTGGTAAACTTTGTACCTGACATAGCTATATTACAATTTAAAATAAAAATCAATTGATTTAAGTTTTTTTTTCATGGATGAAAAATTTGTACCTGTATATTGCTCTAAACAATGGATTTCTACTATCATTCGGGTCAGCGTAAAGACATTTTGCTGTCTAACACTACATTGAGAGCACAATTTATTCTGCATTTTCATGCCTGCAGGAAACTAGATCAAGACTTGCTATATGAAATCAATAAAGTAATAATTTCAGTTTATTAATTTAATTTAAAACTCACATTAATTATTTCACGATAAACACGATTGATGAAGTAAACTAAATTTCAGAAAGGGTGGCGTTAAATAAACAGGGTGTCGAGAATGTTGCTAAACATTAGTTAGCAGTCAGGAAGAGGCAGACCACCTCAGTCCCATTGAGCATTCATCCAGTACGATGCAAACTGCATTATGATTCTCATTCCAGCATTAAAAGTGCAGAATGTGTTGTTGGAGAGGGTTGGAGAGGAGATAGCAATTTGAAAGGATACAGCAACCAAGTGTTATTTTATAAAGACTGGACTGTCATCAGTTTTAAGGAGTGGAATAGTTGATTCCACTCCCTCTCACAAAGTATTATCACAAAATATCTGCACATAAGATTAGTTGATATTATTAAAGATTATGTGGTGGTTTGACAGACAAAAACAGGAGGGAAGCTCAGGTAAGTGTGTATCAACAACTTAAGATGTATATGGGGGCATTTCTTCAGAATTATAAAAGTATGGAATTCTCCACAGAGCTGTGGATGAGCTAGCAGGTCTATTCAAGATTACGATTTTTGAACAACAAAGAAATCAAGCATTAGGCGGAGCAGACAGGAAATGCTGAAGATCAGAGTAGCAGAGTATGAATGGCGAACAATCTACGCCTGTTCCATTCTTTATATTCTGAAGAGATTAAAGAACAATAAATAACATTAACTTCAAGAGGACTGAGAATGCAGAATCAAGCTGAAGGTTGAAAACAGGGAGGAAAAGTAGCACTCAGTTGAGTGTAAAAAAGCCAAGTTATCTTGTCAAGAAAATATTCATGGCACTTGGACAGGCGGTGTAGAAACAAGGATTTTAACTGAAAGAGAATTTCACGAAAAAACAAATCTTTTAGACGAGCAAGCTCTCTGAATACAAAGGGCCAGATCACAGTATGATGTGACAGTAAAATCCTATCTGCAACCACGATAGAAATAAAAGGGGAAATACTTAATTTACAAGTTTGATCAATTTCCACCAAAACCACAACGTTGAAGCAATTATTTATATGAAGTCCTACGGGATTTGTTAGGTACATTGTATACATGTCCTAGTCATGGATATCATGCTAAATCAATATTCAATAATTCTGCTAGAATATAACCACATTTTCAAAATTAATTACAAGGACATGTTTTTTATTTATTTCAGGGAGTAAGACATACGTACCAGGAAATCCATCATCTACTTCTGCATCGCCAGGACCACTGCCAATACTAGTAGTATCTAGACCAACATGAATTAATTGCAGTTGGGAACGTAGCTGTTCAATATCACTGTCTTTGCTGTCTAGTGCCATCTGCAGTTCAATTCGCACCTGGCTTTCATCTGCAATTTGCTGTGATAAGATTAAGTTTATCAATGAATTGTGCATTTTACACCAATCCCGAAAAACCCACCATAAAACACCAGTTCAAATGGTTAAACATATGGCTCACCACTAACTTAAATCACAGCTATGTTTCTGCTTCCCCAAGAGATTTACTTTAGATTTATTTCAATATTTTTCTTGATTAAAGCTCTTCAGTTTGCTTTTACTTCTAGTCTTTCTACACAATGGATATTTTCTACAATTTACTTGACGATAAACTGCTTCCTAATCTCTTCTTGTGACATCATTATCTTTACTTCCATAAGAAATAAAGATTAACAATCTCATCATGATTGCTTCCCCATCACCAACATTTTCACCACCCTAGCACAACTGATAGCATTGTTCAAATTGTTCCAAGACAAAACACGTCTTTCATTATTTGGAGTACAAAAAATAATTCCACCCATTAAATTTATTACTGCATCCTTGGCTGAATCACTAATTTATTTTTTTACCATTTAATATTCTTATTTCCACCAATCCATGCCACCTTGCACAAGCCATTATTATTTTTATTTTTTAAATCCATTTGATAGACCCTGTCGAGACTCTTCATCGCATTTTATTCAGAGATGAGGACAACTCCTTTTGAAGATTATTTTCCTGATCCATTTAATAATCCTTAGTTCATCCTCTAATAGGAATATAGTAAAAAATTTCTACATCTCAGCAAGTTACGCACCCCAAAACGTACTCTCCCATTAATACCTACTTGTCACCAAATGCTGCATGATCAAAGATCTCATTTTCAAGTAATCTTACTTCACATATTTTAAGCACGTTAACAACTCAAAACTTCCACACTCTGTGGAAACTGTACTTCATTGCTCCATCACCAGATATAACTACGGTAATTAACTGAAATAACAACTGCCCATATACTGAATATTAAATGTTATAGCCCACTTCTCAGCATTGTGGTTATCTATAGAATTAGTCCACTGAAAATGAGAGGCACAGGGGCTGTTACATCATTATACAATGCCATCCATCATTTAAGACCCATCATTTATTTATTTACCTCTGTACTCTATAATGAGATTTTTAATAGAATGAAAAATCACATGTGGTTAAAGTGCACATTGTCAGTTTTTAGTAATGGGTATTTTTATACATTTTGGTTTCATCATGTAGAAATTACAGCTGTGTTTATACATAGTCCCCCCATTTCAGGGCACTATATTGTGTGGGACACATGGCTTCACGGGTGTTTGTAATTGCTCAGGTGTGTTTAATTGTTTCATTCAAGCAGGTATAAGAGAGCTCTCAGCACCTAGTCTTTCCTCCAGTCTTTCCATTATCTTTGGACACTTTTATTGCTGTTCATCAACATGAGGACCAAAGACACGCCAATGAAAGTCAAATAAGTTATTATGAGACTGAGAAATAAGAATAAAACTGTTAGATACATCAGCCAAACCTTAGGCTTACCAAAATCAACTGTTTGGAACTGTTAAGAAGAAAGAGAGCACTGGAGAGTTTACTAATCGCAAAGGGACTGGCAGGCCAAGGAAGACCTCCACAGCTGATGACAGAAGAATTCTCTTTATAATAAAGAAAAATCCCCAACGCCTGTCCAACAGATCAGAAACACTCTTCAGGAGTCAGGTGTGGATTTGTCAATGACCACTGCCCGCAGAAGACTTCATGAACAGAAATATAGAAGTTTCACTGCAAGATGCAAGGTACACAAAAATGATGGAGAAACTCAGCAGGTGCAGCAGCATCTATGGAGCGAAGGAAATAGGCAACATTTCGGGCCAAAACCCTTCTTCAGACGCAAGATGCAAACCACTAGTTAGCCGCAAAAATAGGATGGCCAGGTAGGTTTGCCAAAAAGTACTTAAAAGAGCAACCACAGTTCTGGAAAAAAATCTTGTGGACAGATGAGATGAAGATTAACTTATATCAGAGTGATGGCAAGAGCAAAGTTGGGAGGAGAGAAGGAACTGCCCAAGAGCCACAGCATACCACCTCATCTGCGAAACACAGTGGTGGGGGTGTTATGGCCTGGGCATGTATGGCTGCTGAAGGTACTGGTTCACTTATCTTCATTGATGATACAACTGTTGATGGTAGTAGCATAATTAATTCTTAAGTATATAGACTCATCCTATCTGCTCAAGTTCAAACACATGCCTCAAAGCTCATTGGCTGGCAGTTCATTCTACAACAAGACAATGATCCCAAACATACTGCTAAAGCAACAAAGGAGTTTTTCAAAGCTAAAACATTGTTAATTCTTGAGTGGCCAAGCCAATCACCTGAACTGAACCCAATTGCGCATGCCTTTTATATGCTGAAGAGAAAACTGAAGGGGGACTAGCCCCACAAACAAGCATAAGCTAAAGATGGCTGCAATACAGGCCTGGCAGAGCATCACCAGAGAAGACACCCAGCAACTGGTGATGTCCATGAATCGCATACTTCAAGCAGTCATTGCATGCAAAGGATATGCAACAAAATACTAAACATGACTACCTTCAACTCTGCTATAATTTCTACATGGTGAAAGGAAAATGGATAAAAATGGCCTTTATTAAAATCTGACAATGTGCACTTTAACCACATGTGATTTGTTCTATTACAAATCTCAAATTGTGGAGTACAGAGGCAAATAAGTAAATGATAGGTCTTAGTCGCAAACATTATGGAGGGCACTGTAGGTCATTGTAACAAAACAAAGAGCATCAGAAATAGAATTACTGTAACATAATAACATGGACAGAATCTGTACATTTCACAAATGGGTCTTAATTTAAAAAAAAATTCTGTCTATGCCTGCATAGCGAACTTCATGCATCATCTTACCGCTTGCATTTCATTGAGCTCTCTCTGGTATTTGATCATCATTTGTGTTAATTTTTCCCGCTCTGACCTTAGCTCCAATTGCAGTTTTCGATTTTCTTTTTCTTTTTTACGAACATCAGTGTCATTTCCTCGCCTCCCATGGTCCCTCTTCATATCCTTACGATTCATAATTTCAGCTAATTTATTGACAGCCTAAAAAACAAAACATAATTTCATGACACTCTCCATTTGAGAATGTAATCTCTTCAGTAAATAATTTGTCCACTGAGTAATCCTGGTGCATACCTAAAATGATCTTTCACTTAGAGATGCAGTTATGAAATACATTTCTGAATAATTTAATGAACGTTGTCATCTCCAACCTTCAGTGTTATCTAACGTAGCAGATTTGACTCGAGTATTCTTATATTATTTACATCTCAAATAAAAATTTATATTACAAAGGTCATTTAAAGATAAACATGTGCATATATGTGCTAACATAATCCATACATTCAAATTATTCACCCAGCGTTTTAAAAAATAGCTAATTTATTATGCACACAATGACAATGTCTGTGCACTTATATTCCAATTCGTATGCAGTAGTTATAGGAGATGACACTGTTCTCTGTCACAAAGACAGACTTTCCAAGACTGTATTGCTTGCATGGTGCTACGGTTAGGGAGACCTCTTCCGGGGTGGATATGAACCTGGAGTGAGAGGGCAGTATCCATTTATCATGGTCCACAGAAGTACTGACAACACAAGTAGGATGAGAAAAAGGTGTTCTATTGAGAGCTATATTCTGCACTCTGTATCATCCCCTGTGCTCTATATATTGCACTTAAGTTTGACGATTATATTTATGTACAGTGTTATATGATCAAATTGGATAGCATGCAAAACAAAGCTTTTCATTGTACCTCAGTACATGTGACGATAATAAACCTAAACCTGATAATTGGCAACAAGCAAAGAAGGATTAGAGAGGCAAACACATGGCTCAAAGCATGACATGGTAGAAATAGGTTCAGATTCACTGGTAACAGCACAGGGAAAGGTGAGAGCCGTTCCACTGGAATACACTTTCCTTGAATTGTGCTGGGACCAGTGTCCTGGTAAATAAATGACATGAATAAGGTTGCGGACAGGAAGGGCTCCAAAAACAGGATGTTTAATAAATCAAGAGGAAGTGAGAGGGCAGTGCCACAGGATTCGGGGGGGGGTTGACAAGCAAAGTGGCAGGACAGAAAATGTAAACAAAAGTATGCAGCACAGTGCAAATCGAGAGATAGTAAAAACAGAAAACAAATCAATGCTTAACAGTCTACATGAATGCAAAACGGGACAGATAGCAACCTGATAACCGAGATGCAGTTGCACGGTGCTGAATATTTTAGGTTACATCTTCCAAAAGAAAGGAAAAGGAGGCAGGGTAGGTTTATTAACCACAGAAGGTACAAGAGCAGCATTACGTCATGACAGAGAAGGTGCATGATAGTGTAGAATTGGTTTGGGTTCAAATCACGATTAACAGAAGATATAGGTGATACAAGCCTATAGGCATGCCAAATGTCTGCTCTTGGTGGAGTGTAATTGGGGAAATATCTAGGGCATGTTTGAGAGAAATGCAATTGTCATGGGAGATTTTAATCTACATACATATTGGATGAATCAAACTGGTAACGGTAAAAACCCGCTAAAGACTACACCATTTCAGCAGTACACAACTAGCCACCGACTTCCAACCACTACCTCCTACCCTAAGCCAGTTTTGGATCTAGTTTTACCAGTTCGTCATGGACCCAATATGCCTTTTTATCTAGATCAACATACCGTGCGAGACCCCGTCAAATGGCATACAGATATCCACAGATATCTAGCACCCCATCTTAAATCAATCTTCTTGGTTAACTCCTCAAAAAAACTCAAATTAGTGAGGCTGCATCAAAGTAATTGATTCAAATTACTTATGTAGATGAGAAGATTCCTTGTAGATATCATGGAAAGTTCAAGAGTACAATGCAAATTGGATTAAAGGGTATACATGGGTCCTGGGACTGACACCATTGATTGAAGATACAGCATCATTCATTCATGGCTATGGTCATAGTAAGAATTAAAACTTTCAGAAATATAACTGGGAATGTTTTTTGGGTCTGTTCATCACATTAAGGCCAAATCACATTAAAGCCAAATTAACTTGGATAAGTGAGAAATATCCAGTGCCTTTTAAATATGAAGTTCAAAACAAATTTAATAACATTCAATAGATTTGCCAGCCACCACAATTGCACTGTCATCAATTAAGATTAGATTCTTCTAGGCTTACTTGTGTTTTGAGCGTCCTCTCATTCAGCAACTGTTTGTCATATTGGATTTTAATAGTGATTAGATTTGCATCTTCTTCTTTTAGTTTGTTAACCTCTGAAACAAAATGCAAAAGCAGTTTAGATTAGCATCGGAGAACAATTTACAGTTGTTGTCATTGACCTGAAGCATAGATTCTCTCTCATCTTAGCCTGACCTGCTTAACATATTCAGCATTTTCTGTTTTTACTTCAGATCCTAGTATGCCAAGATTGGTCCTCAGGCCTTGACAAGTTTAATTTATACAAAATGCTAAACTAAAACACAATTGGTGCAAATGCAGATCCAGAAGCAATAACTGCTATGTGGTTGAAGAGGCATCATACGGCTAATTTATTGAGAATGTTAGATTATATACTCATTTGAATTTGACATATGAAACACTTTACCTCGCTTGAAGATTTGATGCAGTTTAAAAAGAATAGTCAACTATTTAAGTTTAAATAAGTTTTGATGTTTAATGTTACTTTCCCCCCTTCCAGATCACAATTTAGACCAATAGTATAGAAAAGAGGATTCATCATCCATCGAGATAGTGGACATTCTTCCACCTCCGAGACATCCTTCTAGCCTAGCCCCAAAATACTGATTTCCCTAAAATAATGGTCATTGATGTCTTTAATTCATGATTGCGCCTCCAATCCTACAGGAGTTATAGAATTTCAAAAAAATCACAACTTGAAAGTGAAATAACATCTTATTCCAGTCCTAAACAGCCTCTCTTTATTTTGTCTGTGACTCTGGGTATTGCCAATTGATCAATGTCCTGTTGGCAGGACAAATGTATCTTGGTTTCTTGCAAATGCTGAACTCCCTTAAAAAAGTATAAAAATGTCTGCCATATAGTCATACTAATTTACATTAATTTTATATCCTCACAACGCTGAAACACATCAAAAGTAGCAAATATTTTAGAAAGTAGAAATAGTTACCACAATTCCATTAAAAAAAAGTTATATTTATTATAGAAGATGAATTTTAAAAAACTATTCCGTATGACCTAATTGTATTAAATAACGACAGCTTTACGTGCTTTTAATTCTTATTCAATTGCCAAATTAACAGCTCATAGGATTGTAAATAAACATGTAATGAATAGGTCTTATTTGGTCTAATTTTGTTTGCACTCACGGTCCTGAAGCCCTTTTACTTTGTTGTTAAGTTCCTCCTTCTCACTTGCAAGATTTGCTACATCAGCAGTCAGTGTTCTATTGGTCTCCTCCAGCTAAAAAATAAGTTAAAATATACAATTCAAACAATTTCTAAAGTACTCAAATGTTACTCTGTAAAATTTGTTATTTCTATTGTGCAATATTTTCAGTATGCACATAATCGTTGTTTCCTAATTATAAATTTTAAAGATTCTGCTGAAGAAAGTGTCAACCCAAATTTGCTTTGTCAACAAATAAAACACGTTGAACCTTAAATGCTTAAGATCTTGCCAAATTTGTATGTCTAAGCTGGAAAATGGAAGGTAGACAAAAATGCTGGAGAAACGCAGTGGGTGAGGCAGCATCTATGGAACAAAGGAAATAGGCAATGTTTTGGGTTGAAACCCTTCTTCAGAGTGATGTGAGGGTGTGAAGAAGAAAGGAAGAGGTGGAGCCAGTCGGCTGAGGGAGAACTGAGAAGGGGAGGAGAAAGTATGGACTACCTGAATAAGAGGTCAATGTTCATACCGCTGGGGTGCAAACTGCCCAAGCGAAATATGAGGTGCTGCTCCTCCAATTTACATTGGTTCTCACTCTGGCCATGGAGGAGGCCCAGGCCAGAAAGGTCGGATTCGGAATGGGAGGGGGTGTTGAAGTTGAAGTTCCTGAGCCACCAGGAGATCAGGTTGGTTATTGCGAAGCGAGTGGAGGTGTTCGGCAAAGCGATCGCCAAGCCTACGCTTGGTCTCACCGATGTAGAGCAGCTGACATCTAGAGCAGCGGATGCAATAGATGAAGTTGGAGGAGGTGCAGGTGAACCTCTGCCGGGGAGGAGCTGAGAAGATGTGGCAAGTGGTGGGATCACGTTGGAGATGGCGAAAAAGTCAGAGAATTATTTGTTGTATGTGACGGCTGGTAGGGTGGAAGGTGAGGACAAGGGGGACTCTGCCCTTGTTATGAGTGGGGGGATGGGGAGTGAGAGCAGTGTTACGGGGTATAGAAGAGACCCTGGTGAGAGCCTCATCTATAGTAGAAGAGGGGAACCCCCGTTCCCTGAAGAATGAGGACAACTCCGATGCCCTGGTGTGGAACACCTCCTCCTGGGTGCAGATGCGGTGTAGACGGAGGAATTGGGAGTAGGGGATGGAGTCCTGACAGGAAGTAGGGTGGGATGAAGTGTAGTCCAGATAGCCATGGGAGTCAGTAGGTTTATAGTAGATGTTGGTCAGTATCACCTGCGATGGAGATAGTGAGGTCAAGAAATGGTAGGGAAATGTCGGAAATGGTCCAGGTGTATTTGAGTGCCGGATGGAAATTAGTGGCGAAGTTGCAATTTGTATCATCCATGCATTAAATGTCAAGGTGCTTACATAGCAGGCAATGACAATTGTATCCCAACTGACAAAGTGTTCTAATGAAACAGAATATCACAATGCAAAAACTCATAAGGCCCTTGAATTAGGTACCACCATTGCAAATCAAGATTTAACTTTTATCCACATAACTTTAAAATCAGATCTGTATTTTGAATCCTATACCAACACATCAATTCTGAACCTTTGAACCAAATTATATTACATTTCGGTGGAAATTGCAGAAGATTAGTGTGTGCAACTGGCAGATGTTTTTACAAGACTGCTGTAACCTACTCCCCTTCCCATCATGCTACTTGGTTATCTTGTCAGTTATCAAATGACCACTCAGTCTACTCAATACTCCCACGGTGCTCTTCGGAATTTGCTTCAGAGTCTTATACTAGATCACGATATTCCTTTCAAGCCTACCATTGATTACCTCCATGTTATTCATCCTACCCTGAAATGTCCTCCCAATCTCTGTGTCGATCATCTTCCTCTTTCCCATGCTTTTTGTATCCCACCCCAATGCAACTCCTCAACTCTCCACCAATCCCAAGTAGTAACAAATCCCTCCACTAGAATGTCTGTGCATTCCTCTCATGTCTTTCCAGATTTCTGAACATCTATGCCCTCCACTGATGTGCTGCGCAAACTCTCCACCTGTACACACTCCTCCTCCACATTAACCAATCATTGTCGTTTCTTCCCACTAATCACACTTCCTTTTCCATAACTTGCCTCAAAGAAATACCACCCAATGACCAACCGGCTATTAAAACTTAAAAAATTATTTGGTTCTGCTATTACATTTTTGAGTACATGAGCAAACTTAGTTATTATGAATTTTCTGACAATGTCTTCCAACAATTTCCTTGTAAAATCCCAAGCAACGAAAGTTCCACCTCGGATGTTAGCATTAGCACTAACATTAAATGCATAGTATGTACTCAATCTTTGGGTACAAAGGAGGAAGGATTGAAATACTTTGGACAAAATAGAACATTTCATTCCTAGCACGTCTATACTACAGATAGATTTCACTTTTTATCACATGACTCACAGATGCAATAGTAGCATCCTTTTCCGCCAATTCTTGCTTGTGCCTTGCCATCATCTCTTTAATTTCAAGCTCCTTCATGATTTTTTCTTTTTCCAGGTCAGAATATTGTTCTTCTGCAATTGAGCGTGCAAGCTGCTCAGAATCAGCTTTCGTTAGTGTGATCTCAAGCTGTGCGGCCAAAGAATCTCTGCATAGAAACAAATAGGTTCAATGAAATAAAGATGTATACTCACAAAAAGCAATTAAAAAAAAAGTATACTTGGACTTCAAGGTATGACTTGGTTCATAAAAACCTATTCTGAAGCTTTTCAATTTCTTATTCCTCACCAAATACTTGGATAAGCAATCATTTCTCAAAGTTTCAGATGCAGTTCACATTGACATTTTATTTCCTGCAGTTGTTCTTCCAAGCTTTATTTTGGACAAATACAAATATTTCCTGGAAACTCAGAGCTTTGTTTTAAACTATTTCTAATTAGAATTGTTAAATACTGTCCCAGATCTCATGGCAAATGTAGCCGTTTAATCAGCTCCAAGACTGGGACTTCAGGCATAATTAAGTACGAAAGTCTTAAGCTTGTTGAATGACAATTGCACTGCAACTGTCAATGTAATTTATGGCTGAACTCCAGACTGGCGAATGAAACATAACCTTACTGAGATTCCCTAGCATTTCTGATGGGATCTCCTTAAATTAAATGGCTATTGTACGTTTATGAATATCAAGGAAAGCAGGATTTGGATCATTTATATCTTAAATTATTTCTGTTTAGTTTGTTTCAAGTAGTCACGATTTTAATTTGTAACTGCTTACTTCTTGGGAAAAAAGTCAGTTAAAGAAAACGATTACAAATCCATCACAATATCTACATCCAGCAGAGCCCAGGGGTGATGGTGATGGGGGTGGGCAGCAAGGCTTGCTGACGATGTTTTCAGGACAGTTCAGATGCTGTGTGTCTGAGAAGCCTTTACCAGGACTTGCCCTGGAGTCGGGGATGCTTTTTGGTCAAAAAGATAAGCCCTGACCATCTTTAAATATAGAATGGTGATAATAATTTAGATTTGCTTTAAAGTATTTTGAAGTATGGTTTTGAGATGGTTTAACAATTAAATTCCTACCTCTCATCCTGCAATTCCTGCATTTTTTGTTGCAAATCTTTACAAAGTTTGTTTTTCTCTTCACATTCTTCCTTCAGTTCTCTTACTTGAGTCTTGTACAAAGTCTGTAAAAATTAAAAGCAGCAAAATATTTAAATAACAATCTAAAATAATCTATTTATTTTACATTGTTAAAACTGAATCACTATTATATAGCAGGAATGCGAGTAAACATTTAATTCGAACTACATTTGCCTAATGGCTGTGTGCATTATCTCTTTCTGCTTAAGCATCAATAAATGTAGCCATTCTTTGGTGTGGACAATTATGAACAGTTGTCTCACTTGCACCTTTCCATCGGTAGTAACTAATTTTAACATCAGGGCACACAAATTATTTAACATCCATTATAAAAAAATAGCCTTATTTAATCATGCCCAGATTTCTGATCTATGAAGTAAAAAATAGCAGACATACTGAAAAATACTGTTCTGCCTCCAACTGGTCCTGAAGCTCTTTCATTTGACCATCAGCATCCTGGCGCTCTCTGTAACAGTGGATATTATTAGAAAAAAAAAATCACTTCACAAATTCAAGAACAGTAAATGAAACAAGAAATTCACTTCTCTTCCAGCTTTTAAACTTTGCTTGGTACTTTAAAGAAACATATCACCCAAACCACAAATGGATAAGTTTTCAGTGTTCTCAGAAGCAAAAACATGAACCAGTCTTCAACCACAGGTTCATTAGAAAGAACATTAGTTCAAAATGCAACTAAATTGAGGTCTTCCTCTACTTAAAAAAAAAAACTTTTCCCTGCCAGAAAACCATGATTTGATCACTTTACAAAATACTATGGTATATTGGAAGATAATAAACGTGAAAGATGGCATTTCAATTATAATCTGGAAACCAAACCAGAGCCAGTTATGAAACTAATGCAGAACATTCAAATATATTGCCAAAGTTTGAAAGAATTGTGGTCAAATATGTGGTTACCGAAGGTGGGAAGGTGAGGGAAAATATATTTTTCTCTTTGATATACAATGAAAACTTGCAAAATTCCTAGAAGCATTTTTGAGATTAAATTCAACAATTAAATTCAAACATAGCCATTTCATTTTGCACGTATTTCTAAAATAAAGCAGTTGCCTACCTTGCGGGAAATCTTATGCCCCTATCCCACTTACGAAACCTGAACGGAAACCTCTGGAGACTTTGCGCCCCACCCAAGGTTTCCGTCCGGTTCCCGGAGGTTCCTGGTGGTTTTTGTAAGTCTCCCTAATGGTCGAAACTGACAAAAACCTCCGGGAACTGCACAGAAACCTTGGGTGGGGCACAAAGTCTCCAGAGGTTTCCGTTCAGGGACATTACTCTCTTCAATTTTACAAAAGTATTTAGCTAGGGGTAGCATCTCTTTTTCCTATTTGTCTCATTACTGAGCTAAGCTTAATAAAAAGCAGTATAACTTAAGTAGAATATCATATTTTGCCAGCAGTTTACAGTTTTAATTGCAGATCTGATGGTGAAAGGACGGATTTGCAAGCAGATCGCACAGATAATTTGTTTATCTGCATCTGGTAGTCGTAGCTTTCAACGGTACACCTTCCCCAACTCTAAATATCAATGCTGCGACCTCTAAACCAGTTTCATTGTTAGATTCCTAAACTGCTATTTATATGGAACTAGGAGGAAAACAATGCAGTGAAGGTAAAACGTACTTTCGCAACTCTCCTATCTGCTTTTCCAGACTCAGTTTAGTCTCCACCAAATGATTTATCTCCTGTTTCAGCTGTTTCTCTGACATTTTCAGTGAATTTACTTGTTGTGTCTGCATCTTCAAGTCATTCTGAGTTAAACTACGTTTCTGTGTCTCCTGTTCAATCTTTAATGACAAATTTTTGACCTGGAAATGAAAATAGGGATGTTACTCCAAAAATGTCAAACTAGTATTTTAAGTACAAAAATAATATATACTTTTCACTCCTTGCAAACTATGTCATGACCGATTTAACCAGCATTCAGCCAACCATATTAGTTACCCACATGTCAAAATAAAGTGTTTAATTCACACCAAATTAATACATCTACTAAAAAGAAAGAGTTTGGTATTATTCCAGCATGCATGTACATATTGTATAATGTGAATAACCTTTAAGCACCATTCTGTGGCGACACTCACCTCCTCAGTTAAATTTTCCTTTCGACTAAATAATTCTTCTATTTGTTGTTGAGCTTGTTTAAGATCACAGTCCAACATTGAACGTTGCTTTTCAGATTCCAGAAGACGATTTTCAACTTTTTGTTTTGAACTTCTTTCTTCCTGTAGCTTCTTTTCCATTTCTGATTTAAAAATAGAAAATTATTATCGTCACTAAATGCACTAAATATCCCAAGCAGCACCGGATTTGCAACAACAGAAATTCCCCATACGCAGAGTTGCAAGGTTTCAAGATAGTCTTAGGAGGTTCTGGGTGAGTAGAGGTCAAGGGCAGGAGAGCGTCGATAGTGCAAATCATTTCTTCAAAGGTAACAAAGAAAGTGAAGAATAAGTCAATTTGAGAATCAAACTGTGGTCAACCTGGAAGCAGAAGTTTAATTATTTTGGATGGAAATTTGCATACAACATAAAAAAGGGGAGGAAAATGTTTACAAGTCCAAAGTGCAGACATCTTTTAAACTGTTGAGGATAATTATAATATAAAGCCAAACTACATAGGGAAAAAAAATGTTCAGCAGACTTAAAGTTTTAAAGCAAACAAGTCATGTGACACTCAGTGTTGGGGAGTAATAGACATGGGCCATCTTTCAAGAGTTATCGTATAGGGGTTGCAGCCAATTAATACAAAAGGTAACCAGTTTTCAATATGAGACAAGGATAGCTGCCTGAATTTCGACCATCATTTACAAAGAACCATCTTTCAATGCAATGGCAAAATAAGGATGTTCAGAGTTTCTTCAAAAATCGTACCTTCGCAAATATCATCCTTGTTTGTGCAAGAGATTAGGTTCTACATCAGGAACTCATTAATTTCCCTAGTTAAAATGTTGGCAAACAAATAAGGGTTTCTGCTGTCAATCCTGGGGGAGAGATGGGGGACTGGGGGAGGTTGAAGTGAGGAACCATCTCCACAAGTACTGAGCATCATATGTAGCTATCGTGGTCAAATAATTTTGCCACATTCTCACGCGTGTCTCACGCTGTGTCCTTGGTGTGCATTTATTCAGTTATTCATTTGGCGAGGGAGCATATGGCTCCAAAAATGTTATAAGATTTCAAAACATTCATCAGAAGTAAACAATTTCAGGATAGAAAGTGAGGTAAATAGGGGGTATCACTCAAACTTGGAAAGGTTTAAAGGAAGAACTGCAAAAATAAAAAGTGTGTATTGACTTTTTAACATCACATTATGTTTCATATGAAAGGATTCATGTTCAAAACTCTTGAAGTTCTCGTCTTGTAATAATTTCAGAATTTTAAAGCAACAATTTAATTGTTGCTTGAGGATGAATCAAATTTAATGTGAGCATAAATCCACTCTTGTACGAATAATACCAAATCCCATGTGTTGTAGTCGCACTGCGCCTCCAATTAAGCAAAGTAAAGACAATTCATAATAAACTAATTTATAATGTCAACTGCCAACACTATCATCATTCTGGTGGGAGGAATTCATACCTGATGCAGCATTTCAAAATGCAATCAACAGACAATAGGTGCTGGAGTAGGCCATTCGGCCCTTCGAACCAGCACCGCCATTCAATGTGATCATGGCTGATCATCCACAATCAGTACCCCGTTCCTGCCTTCTCCCCATATCCCCTGACTCCGCTATTTTAAAGAGCCCTATCTTGGCTCTCTCTTGAAAGCATCCAGAGAACCTGCCTCCACCGCCCTCTGAGGCAGAGAATTCCATAGATTCACCACTCTCTGCGAGAAAAAGTGTTTCCTCGTCTCCGTTCTAAATGGCTTACTCCTTATTCTTAAACTGGGGTCCCTGGTTCTGGACTCCCCTAACATCGGGAACATGTTTCCTGCCTCTAGCGTGTACAAACCCTTAATAATCGTATATGTTTCATATAAGAGGGATGATACCCTCTCATCCTTCTAAACTCCAGAGTGTACAAGCCCAGCTGCTCCATTCTCTCAGCATATAACAGTCCCGCCATCCTGGGAATTAACCTTGTAAACCTCAAGAGCAAGAATGTCCTTCCTCAAATTAGGGGACCAAAACTGAACACAATACTCCAGGTGTGGTCTCACTAGGGCTCTGTACAACTGCAGAAGGACCTCTTTGCTCCTATATTCGATTCCTCTTGTTATAAAGACCAACATGCCATTCGCTTTCTTCACTGCCTGCTATACCTGCATGCTTACTTTCATAGAATGATGTACAAGGACCCCCAGATCCCATTGTACTTCCCCTTTTCTCAACTTGACGCCATTTAGATAATCTGCTTTCCTGATTTTGCTACCAAGTGGATAACCTCGCATTTATCCGCATTAAACCTCATCTGCCATGCATTTGCCCACTCTCCCAACCTGTCCAAGTCACCCTGCATTCTTATAGCATCCTCCTAACATTTCACACTGCTACCCACCATGTGCCCTAATTTTGCCCACTAATCTCCATTGTGGGACTTTTTCAAATGCTTTCTGAAAGCATTGGCTATACAATCAATTAAGGAGAAAAGATAGGTTATATTTATTTATTTTCAGCTCACTAAGAACAAAAGAGACACAAAAGGTTGGAGTAACTCAGTGAGATAGGCAGCATCTCTGGAGAGAAGGAATGGGTGATGTTTCGGGTCGAGACCCTTTTTCAGACTAGTCAGGGATAAGGTAAACAAGAGATATAGACAATGATGCTGAGAGATAAAGAACAATGAATGAAAGATATGCAAAATGTAATGACGATAAAGGAAACAAGCCATTGTTAGCTGTTTGTTGGGTGAAAACGACATGCTGGTATGACTTGGGTGGGGGAGTGATAGAGATAGAGGGAATGCCGGGGTTTCTTGATGTTAAAGAAATAAATATTCACACCACTGGGCTGTAAGCTGCCCAAGCGAAATATGAAATGCTGTTCCTCCAATTTGTGCTTAGCCTCACTCTGCAATTGAGGAGACCTAAGACAGAAAGGTCAGTATGGGAATGAGAAGGAGAATTACAGTGTTTAGAAACCGGGAGATCAGGTTAGTTCAGGCCGACTGAGCGAAGGTGTTCAGCAAAACGATCGCCCAGTCTTCGTTTGGTCTCACCAATGTATAAGAGTCCACATCTTGAACAACTGATACAGTAGAAGAGGTTGGAGGAGGTACAAGTGAACCTCTGCCTAACCTGAAAGGACTGCCTGGACACAGTCGAGGGAGGAGGTATAGGTGTTGCATCTTCTGCAGTTGCAGGTGAAGGTACCTGGTTGGTTTGGGTGGGAAAGGATGAGTTAACCAGGGAGTTACAGAGGGAACGGTCTCTACGGAAGGCGGAAAGGGGAGGATGTGACTAGTGTTGGAATCCCGTTGGAGGTGGTAAACATTTTGGAGGATTATGTGTCGTATTCTTGCCATAGAGGGAGGACAGAGAAGGTTCACCAGACTGATTCCTGGGATGCCAGGACTTCCATATGAAGAAAGACTGGATAGACTCGGCTTGTACTCACTGGAATTTAGGAGATTGGGGGGGGATCTTATAGAGGCTTACAAAATTCTTAAGGGGTTGGACAGGCTAGATGCAGGAAGATTGTTCCCGATGTTGGGGAACTCCAGAACAAGGGGTCACAGTTTAAGGATAAGGGGGAAGTCTTTTAGGACCGAGATGAGAAGGTCATTTTTCACACAGAGAGTGGTGAGTCTGTGGAATTCTCTGCCACAGAAGGTAGTTGAGGCCAGTTCATTGGCTATATTTAAGAGGGAGTTATATGTGGTCCTTGTGGCTAAAGGGATCAGGGGGTATGGAGAGAAGGCAGGTACAGGATACTGAGTTGGATGATCAGCCATGATCATATTGAATGGCGGTGCAGGCTCGAAGGGCCGAGTGGCCTACTCCTGCACCTATTTTCTATGATTCTATGATTCTAGATAGGGCTCTTGAAGATAGTCAGGGGATATGGGGAGAAGGCAGGAACGGGGTACTGATTGTGGATGATCAGCCATGATCACTTTGAATGGCGGTGCTGGCTTGAAGGTCCTACTCCTGCACCTATTGTCTATTGTATGTGAGGGCTGATGGGGTGAAAGGCTAGGACTAGGGGGACTGTCTCTGGAGGGGGAGCAAGGGTGGAGCTGTGGGGTACCAATGAGGCACAAATGAGGGCCTCATCCATGATGGGAAAGTGGAAACCCTGTTCCCTAAAGGATTAGGCCACCTCGGATGTCCTGGTATGGACCACCTCATCTTGGGCACAGATGCAGCGTAGACAGAGGAATTGGGATAGATTATTTGCAGGAAGCAGGGTGGGAAGAAGTGTCGTTGTGGGAGTCAATGGGTTTGCGATAGACGTCAGTCGATAGTCTATTTCCTGTGATGGAAATTTTAAGATCAAGAAAGGGGAGGGAGGTGTCGGAGATGGTCTAAGTAAATTTCAGTGCAGAATGGAATTGCTGGTGTGTTGGTGAAGTCCATGAGTTCTGCATGGGTGCAGGAGGTAGCACCGATGTAGTCATCAATGTAACGGAGATAGAGTTCGGTCATAGGTTCAGTGCACGCCTGTAACCGGGAATGTTCAATGTACCCTACAAAGAGGCAGGCATAGATGGGGCCCATGCGGGTGCCCATTGCTACACCTTGGACTTGGAGGAAGTGGGAGGAGTCAAAGGAGAAGTTGGTGAGGGTGAGGAACAGCTCCGCTAGGCAGAGTAGTGTTAGTAGAGGGAAATTGGATGGTTCTGCGCTCGAGGAAGAAACGGAGGGCTTTAGGGGCGTCCTGGTGGGGGAACGGTGTAGAGTGATTGAACATCCATAGTAAAGATGAGGGAGTGGGGGCTCAGAAAAAAAGATGTAATTAAAGAGACGAAGGGCATGTGAGGTATATCTTGGATATAGGTCGGGAGAGAATGGACCGGGGGGGGGGGGGGGGGGGGGAGAGAGATAGGATGGAGTCGAGATACATGGAAATCATACCAATGGGACAGGAGCAGGCAGCAACAATGGGTCTACCATGGCAGTTGTGTTTATAGATTTTGGGGAGAAGACAATATTGTGCAGAGCTGGGAAACAATAAGGTTGGTGGCTGTGGAAGGCAGACAGCCAGAAGTGATAAGATCAGAAATGGTCTGTGAGATTATGGCCTTGTGCTCATCTGTGGGATGATGGTCCAAGGGTGAGTATGAGGAGATGCCCGAGAGATGGCGCCTGGCTCAATGCGGTAGAGGTCAACTGGCCAGACTGCCACATCACCTCCCTTGTCGGTGGGTTTGATGATAATGTCGGGGTTGCTGCTCATCTGTGGGATCATGGACCAAGAACAGTTATTGAAAAAGGAATGCTAAAGTTAACAATATGGCTAAAGGTGGAAGTCCCTATCTAGACTGAATGATGCAAGGACCTAAGGAGAATTTCAGTGACCTGGATGGATACGGGTACAAAGGTAAAAACACTATTCAAGCAGAACATACTGCACACTGCTGAAGAATAATGCTGACAGCAAGACCAGATAGATACACTGAATCAGCTGCAGTTGGCGATGAATACTTACAGAAACGGTAAAGTATCTATTTCTTTGTTAGTCATACCTTGCTGAAACAAGCCCTTCGGCCCAAATTGACCATGCCGACCAAGATGCCCCATCTACACTAGTTTAATTTCCGCAGGTTTGGCCTATATGTTTCAAAACCTTTCCAATCCATGTACGTCCAAATGTTTTTAAAATATTGTTATTGTACCTGCCTTAACTACTTCCTCTGACAGCTCGTTCGATATACATACCACTCTCTATGTGAAACAGTTGTCCCTCACATTCCTATTAAATCATTCCTCTCTCACAAAGGTCTGCCCTCTAGTTCTTGATTCCTCTCACCATGCAAAAGAATTCTGTGCATTCACCGTATATATTCCCTTCATGATTTCATACACCTCTAAGATCACCCCTCAGTCTCCTGTGCTCCCAGGAATATTGTCCTAGCCTGTCCAATCACTTCCTACAGCTCACACTCTTGAGTCCTGGCAACATCCTTGTAAATCTTCTTTGCACTCTTTCTAGTTTAATGGCTCAATTAAATGATTATGTTCATGAGAAAGGTATGTTTACATTTGTTGCATAATAAAATCACTATGAACTTTACTGATTCTAGCCTTCCAATGTATTTGCTTATATCAATCCAAGTAAATTTCAGTGCTTAGTCGAAAGAGTGTGCAGCAGTAAGACAAGTAGGTGCACATTTGAACAAATAAATAACGAAAGCAAACCAAAATGAGTGCTACTAGATTCCAAATAAATTAGTTTAAATTCAAAAGCTCACATGCAGTCAAATATCTTGTTATTAATTTTCTCAGTAAGAATTTCATCTCCCCCTCAAAAAAGTTAGGTTAACATTTTGTCAAGTCCGAGCAATTTCCTGTAGCAATAACTCACCCTTCATTGCTTCCGATTTTGCTTCTTCTATAGACTCGTAGATCTTATTCTTATCTGCAAGCCGCGCCTTGGTAGCTTTGTGTTCAGCTTCCTCCTGCTCTAGATGCTGCTGCAATACTTTTTGCTTGTATGTCATGTCTATTTCCATGTTAATTTTTTCCTGCAAATAAATCAGCACAAGAAATGAGAAAACAATCTACAAGCAGCATTCATGGATCTCATGAAATTCCTTTTGCAAAGTAAATTTGATGCATTTTGATTTTTAAATCTCAAATGAGGAATGGAATTGTTTACTTTAAATAGTGGAGATATAATAGATACAGATAAAATTACAGAATATATCAGCATATAGCCAACACAACTTATGTGCCATATATCTCGGTCAATAATCTATATTAAAGACGCTTTCTTATTTATAAGACATAGTTTCTACCAGGTCAAGAACCAAATCATGTGCATTGGAGTCTGATACCTGTTCAAGTACTCCTGTCATAAATTGGTCAGTTAATTTAACTGAAGAAAAATAATACACCTGATTAAATCTCAATGGGTGGCATTAAGTTCCTGATTTCAAAGCAAAATCTGCCCCACCTTTTCCAAGTCAGTTAGTTTATCTTGCAGCTGTCTTTTCTCCGTTTCAGTTTTGGACAATGTGCTCTTAGTGTTTTTCAGTTCGTCTCCAATTGAGGAAATCCGCCCTGCAAATAACTTTCATTAGTAAAATTTAAACAAAGTATTGGTGCACCAGCAAAGTGACAACTACTCCTGGGAATGATGTCTTTCCAACTGAAATTCTTATTTCAACTACATTTAAAGTTTTACCCTTAACCGCTGCCTCATCTTCACTGAAGACGATGTGGATTTAATTTTTATGCAGCAACATTGTCAGTATTTTTATTAATGGGGAAAAAAAAGTTACAAAAATGTCTTGTTATAAAATTAAAATAAACATTCAGAAGTTACTGTGAGAGGGTGGGCGAGAGCCACATTCTTGTGAAATGCAAGATTTTATAAATTGCACATACAGTGCCCTACATTATGTTTGGGACAAAGACCCATCATTTATTTATTTGCCTCTATACTCCACAATTTGAGATCTGTAATAGAAAAAAAAATCACATGTGGTTAAAATGCACATTGTCAGATTTTATTAATGGCCATTTTTATACATTTTAGTTTCACCATGAAGAAATTACAGCTGTGTTTATACATAGTCCCCCCCCCCCCCCCCCCCCCCCATTTCAGGGCATCATAATGTTTGGGACACATGGCTTCACAAGGGTTTATAATTGGAGGTAATAAGAGAGCTCTCAGCACCTAGTCTTTCCTCCAGTCTTTCCATCACCTTTGGAAACTTTTATTGTTTATCAACATGAGGACCAAAGTTGTGCCAATGAAATTCAAAGAAGCCATTATAAGACTGAGAAACAAAAATAAAACTGTTAGAGACATCAGCCAAACCTTAGGCTTACCAAAATCAACTGTTTGGAACATAATTAAGAAGAAAGAGAGCACTGGTGTCCTTACTAATCGCAAAGGGACTGGCAGGCCAATGAACACCTCCACAGCAGATGACAGAAGAATTATTTCTACAATAAATTCCGGTAGGGAATTGAAGAATACAGTTGAACAGAGGGATCTGGGAATAACCGTGCATAGTTCCTTGAAGGTGGAATCTCATATAGATAGGGTGGTAAAGAAAGCTTTTGGTATGCTAGCCTTTATAAATCAGAGCATTGAGTATAGAAGCTGGGATGTAATGTTAAAATTGTACAAGGCGTTGGTGAGACCAAATCTGGAGTATGGTGTGCAGTTTTGGTCACCCAATTATAGGAAGGATGTCAACAAAATAGAGAGGGTACAGAGGAGATTTACTAGAATGTTGCCTGGGTTTCAACAGCTAAGTTACAGAGATAGGTTAAATAAGTTAGGTCTTTATTCTCTGGAGCGCAGAAGGTTAAGGGGGGACTTGATAGAGGTCTTTAAAATGATGAGAGGGATAGACAGAGTTAATGTGGACAAGCTTTTCCCTTTGAGAATAGGGAAGATTCAAACACGAGGACATGACTTTAGAATTAAGGGACAGAGGTTTAGGGGTAACATGAGGGGGAACTTCTTTACTCAGAGAGTGGTAGCGGTGTGGAATGAGCTTCCAGTGGAAGTGGTGGCGGCAGGTTCGTTGGTATCATTTAAAAATAAATTGGATAGGCATATGGATGAGAAGGGTATGGAGGGTTATGGTAAGAGTGCAGGCAGGTGGGACTAAGAGAAAAAAGTTGTTTGGCACGGACTTGAAGGGCCGAGATGGCCTGTTTCCGTGCTGTAATTGTTATATGGTTATATGGTTATATCCCCAAACAACTGTCCGACAAATCAGAAATACTCTTCAAGTCAGGTGTGGATTTGTCAATGACCACTGTCCGCAAAAGACTTAATGAACAGAAATACAGAGGCTACACTGCAAGATGCAAACCACTGGTTCACCGCAAAAATAGGATGGCCAGGTTACAGTTTGCCAAGAAGTACTTAAAAAAGCAACCACAGTTCTGGAAAAAGGTCTTGTGGACAGATGAGACGAAGATTAACTTATACCAGAGTGATGGCAAGGGCAAAGTATGGAGGAGAAAAGGAACTGCCCAAAATCCAAAGCATACCACCTCACCTGTGAAAAACGGTGGTGTGGGTGTAATGACCTGGGCATGTATGGTTGCTGAAGGTACTGGCTCAATTATCGTCATTGATGATACAACCCCTGATGGTAGTAGCGTAATGAATTCTGAAGTGTATAGACATATCCTATCTGCTCAAGTTCAAACAAATGCCTCAAAACTCATTGGCCGGCGGTTCATTCTACAGCAAAACAATGATCTCAAACAAAGAAGATTTTCAAAGCTAAAAAAGTCAATTCTTCAGTGGCCAAGTCAATCACACGATTTGAACCAAATTGAGCATGCCGTTTATATGTTCAAGAGAAAACTGAAGGGGACTAGCCACCACAACAAGCATAAGCTAAAGATGGCTGCAATACAGGCCTGGCAGAGCATCACCAGAGAAGACACTCAGCAACTGGCGATATCCATGAATCGCGGACTTTAAGCAGTCATTACATGCGAAGGATATGTAACAAAATATTACATGACATTGCTGTGTGCCAAACACTATGGTGCCCTGAAATACGGGGACTATGTATAAACACTGCTGTAATTTCTACACGGCGAAACAAAAATGTATAAAAATGGCCTTTATTAAAACCTGATAATGTGCACTATAACTACATGCGATTTTTTTCTATTACAAATCTCAAATTGTGGAGTACCGAGGCAATTAAATAAATGATGGGTTTTTGTCCGAAACATTATGGAGGGCACTGTATACCCTTTGTTTCCCCAGATAAATTCTGTAATTTTATTCCATGATTTTGGTAGTGATTTGTGGCTTTTGTACAGGGAATTTGTGTTACCCAAATGGCCGTAATGAAGGGGTTACTTATATGAAGTTTATTTCAGGGCCTATGAACTTGCTACATTGTTGTTCTTCGATTGCAAATAAGTTAACTAATTTTTAAATTTGCAAGTCCTCAAAGACAAATTGTAATTAATTTGTAATGACTCAGATGAACTTTTGGTGAACTTTTGATGAGTTGCGGAAACAGTTTTAATTAGATGTGGTCGACTTGAAACACATTCTCTGTCTCCCCCTATACATACCTGCATTTGAACACTTGTCACATTTCAGTTTTCATTATGTTTAAGAAATGTAATTAACTTCTAAATTAAATGGAAATTAATACAGAACATCCTCTCAGTGCTTTCGCAGGAAGAATGGATAAATGGAAAAAGTCTGAGAGCACAGTAGAACTGTTTCTTTACGATAGGCAGATTAAAAGGAAGGAGTGAATTTTTAGGAGAAAGTTCATTCTGCATTGAATGCCTCACTAGAATTTATATTTATTGCATGTATATAACAAAAATGTTGGTAGCCAAGGTCTCATTCTTTCAATTAGTGATGCAATTTTAAGCTGTAGGCGAGAAGACAATTCTGTGCCAAACTAAAGCTTGCCTGTTTACACCTTACCTTGCAAGTCACTGATAATCTCTGAACCATGAGAGCGATCTCTTCTTTCACCTTCCAGTGCTGACTGTAAACCTATGTAGTCCTTTTCAAGCTTGAGCTTGGTGTTATCCAATGCAGCGTTTTTGTCTTGCAACTCCCTATTGTTGATCTCCAGTTGTCCTAATTGCTTTGATAATTCTGTTTGGTTCTTTCGTAGTCTCACCGTTGTCTCAGATTCTGTCCTTAATAAGGCGTTAGCTTCATCCAACTAATTTATATGCAGATAAAAGGGAGGCATAAAAAAACTTCAGTAATTAGAACTCTAAATGTAAAATTTAGTCATTGCACATGGAAATGCATACAAAATCTGCGCACACAATGTAATTTATGATTTTATATATATATATATATATATATAAAATATATAACTAAGAAAAAAAAGTAATTACAAATTTAATAATCTGGAAAAATGTCCTGTTTGTGCAGTGTTTATAAAAAATAGATGAAAATAGTCAGTCTTCTGTGATGGTTTCCATACCCACCTACATGCATGTGCAAGGTATTGTACAGTTAATTAGTAAATTAATTGGAATGAGATTCAACTTTGGTAGCTGCTGCATATTAAAAAGGGCAAATTAATAGCAAATCTATAAAGTTGCAATATAGCCGTAAACCTGTCACCAAAATTCAAATAACCAATCAACATTTAATTGTGGCTTAAAAGTGAACAATCTTTCAAACAAGCTTTCAGAAGGAAATTGTAAACAGATAGTACACATTAGCAAGTTGGAGAACAAAATTTGCAACTATAATTGTTGCACATCTGCAAAGATGAATTGGGAGACCAACCTTACAAGAATCTAACATTCAATACATTTAAACCAAATAACAGGATTCATATTTGATGAGTCCACATAAATGCAACAATGCCAATGGTCCGATTGAAAGCTGCTAGAAAAAAGCTCTGTACAAATAAATTTGTCTAACTTCCATTCCTGCACTCTAGAGCGAGAAAGGCAGACACAAGCCAGAATTTAGCTGCCAGTGCATGATCTTCCACACCTTTGTTGGACTTGGCACAGGGCAGGGCGAATGTTCAGTCCTTTTGAACTGGAGAGTTCAGATATAGTCGTTTAGCTTAATGCCAACCATGGTTGGTACAATTTAATTTTGTAACATGATCTTTTGTTTTAATTATTTGCTTATACAAGTGTTTAGTTAAATATAACTATTTTTAATATATATAAAATAACTGGATTTTTTTTTAATGTCCGTGATAATTAAAAGCAATTTAATGACCTTCAAAAGATTGTTAGGGAAATACGGGGCAGGGCATTAGGATCGACCATCTGAGGAACAGATGTCACGAATGGCCTGTTTCACTGCCAGGAATAGGTATGGCAGCAGGCCTTTTAGTTTGGAACAATGGAGCACAGAGGCCAGAGAATAAGATCAAAGAGAAATCCCATCAAGCATTACCTATCCCACGGACTTTTTTCCTACATTTTTAGGAACATGGTATCTGACCTAATAACTTCATGTACCATGTTGTAATTATATTATCTCATTAAAAATAAACCAAATAGAAATATGTTTTGAAGGATCATCCAAATTCATAATTAATGCTACTGAATATTGTACATGCTTTTCTGCAGTTAGACATGGAACTGCTTGAGTATCAGAGATGCTAGGAACAAACATTAAGGAACACATCACGATTAGTAAAAAGCCAACATTTGATAGGAGGTGAAGCAGACAAAATAAAATAGTTGTGCCCAGAGAGTGACCATTCCTGATGGAAAACAAAGACAACAACAGTTAACAGCTGATTTATAAATAATTATTGCCTGAAAACAATGGCAGATCTGCTTTGCTGCAGGTTAAGAAAAGACTGTTCAACAATAAGCATAATTGGATCAGCCATGTTTTTCTGTAGATAGGGCATTAGAATACATTTTTCTACATTAAGTAGATGCCAGTCTTGCTCTGCTACACTTGAACAATCTAGGTAGGACGTGACCAATATTAGTTTCGTTAAGAGATACAATTTGGAAACAGGCCCTTCAGCCACTGAGTCTGCACCGACCAGCAATCACCTGTACAGTAGTTCTATCCTACACTTTAGGGACAATTTATAGAAGTCAATTAACCTACAAACCTGCACCTTTAAAATGTAGGAGGAATCTTGAGCACCTACAGGAGCACCTACACACGGTCACAAACTTCATATATACAGCACCCATAGTCAGGATCAAATCCGGGTCTTTGTCTCTGCAAGGCGACAACTTTACTACTGCGCCACTGTGCTGCCCCAAATCTAGAGACCTTCATTGCCAAGGTGAATTGAAACATAGAAAATAGGTGCAGGAGTAGGCCATTCGAGCATATATGTTCAGTATGATCATGGATGATCATCCAAAATCAGTACCCCGTTCCTGCTTTCACCCCATATCCCTTGATTCCATTAGCCATAAGAGCTATATCTAACTCTCTCGTGAAAACATTCAGTGAATTGACCTACACTGCCTTCTGTGGCAGAGAATTACACAGATTCACAACTTTGAGTGAAAAAGTTTTTCCTCATCTCAGTCCTAAATGGCCAACCCCTTACTCTTAAACTGCGACCTCTGTCCAATCCTCTAAGAATTTTAAATGTTTCTATAAGATTCCCTCTTATCCTTCTAAATTCCAGTGACCCATTCTTTCACCATACATCAGTCCAGCAATCCCAGGAATTAACCTGGTGAACCTGCGCTGCACTCCCTCAATAGCAAGAATGTCCTTCCTCAAATTAAGAGACCAAAATTACACACAATACTCCAGTTGTGGTCTCACAAGGGTCCTGTACAACTGCGGTAGGACCACCTTGCTCCTACACTCAAATCATCTCGTAATGAAGGTAAACATGCCATTTGCTTTCTTCACTGCCTGCTGTACCTGCATGCTTACTTTGAGTGACTGATGTACAAGGAGATCCAGGTCTCGTTGCACCTCCCCTTTTCCTAATCTGACACCATTCAGATAATAATCTGCCTTCTTGTTCTTGCCACCAAAGTGGATAATCTCACATTGATCCACATTATACTGCATCTACCATGCATCTGTCCACTCACTCAACCTAATCCAAGTCATCCTGCAGCCTCATAGCATCCTCCTCGTAGCTCACACTGCCACCCAGCTTTGTGTCATTCACAAACTTGAAGATGTTACATTTAATTCCCTCGTCTAAATCGTTAATATATATTGTAAATAACTGTGGTCCCAGCACTGAGTCTTGCGGCACCCCACTAGTCACTGCCTGCCATTCTGAAAAGGACCTGTTAATTCCTATTCTTTGCTTCCTGTCTGCCAACCAGTTCGCCAACCATGTCAATACCCTACCCCCAATACCATGTCCTCTAATTTTGCACACTAATCTCTTGTGTGGGATCTTGTTAAAGGCTTTTTGAAAGTCCAGGTACACCACATCCACTGGCTCTCCCTTATCCATTCTCTTGTTACATCCTCAAAAAATTCCAGAAGATTAGTCAAGCATGATTCCCCTCTCATAAATCAATGCTGATTTTGACCGATCCTGTCACTGCTTTCCAAATGTGCTGCTTTAAACATCTTTGATAATCGACTCAAGCATCTTCCCCACTACCGATGTCAGGTTAACTGGTCCATAATATCTTGTTTTCTCTCTCCCTCCTTTCTTAAAAAGTGGGGTTACATTAGCTACCCTCCAGTCCACAGAAACTGCTCCAGAGACTATAGAACATTGGAAAATGATCACCAATGCATCCACGATTTCTAGGGCCACCTCCTTTAGTACTCTGAGATGTAGACCATCAGGCCCTGGTGATTTATCTTCCTTTGTAGTCCCAACAGTTTACCTAACACCATTTTCTGATTAATGTGGATTCCCTTCAGTTCCTCCCTCCCACTAGATCCTCGGTCCCCTAGTATTTCTGGGAGATTGTTAGTCTTCCTTCACGTTGACAGAACCAAAGTACTTGTTTAACTGGTCAGCCATTTCCTTGTTTCCCCATTATAAATTTACCTCTTTCTGTTAGTAAGGGACCTATATTTGTCTTCACTAATCTTTTCCTCTTCACATCATAGAAGCCTTTAGTCAGTTTTTATAGCCCCGCAAGCTTTCTTTCATGCTCTATTTTTGCCTCTTGATTAACCCCTTTGTCCCAGTCCTCCAGTTTGCTGCTTCCTCTGGCCAATTTATATGCATCGTCCTTGGATTTAACATTATACCTAATTTCCCTCGTTAGCTACGGTCGAGCCGCCTTCTCCATTTTAATTTTTACGCCAGACGGGGAGGAACAATTGGTGTATGTTGTAATTCATCCATGCAATCTTTAAATCTTTGCCATTGCATTTCCATCTTCAACCGTTGAAGTATCATTTGCCAGCCGATCCTAGCCAATTCCCATCTCATACCATCAAAGTTACCTTTCTTTAACTTCAGGTCTCTGAATTAACCATGTCACTCTCCATCTAAATGCAGAGTTCTACCATATTATGGTCAGTGTTGCCCAAGGATAACTAATCCTTCCTCATTGCGCAATACGCAGTGTAGAATGGCCTGCCCTCTAGTTGGTTCCTCTACATTTTGCTTGGACAAACGTCCCACAATTGAAGTCTATAGTCTTTGCTTTGACAAGTGCACTCAATAATTTCTACACATCAGATGAAGCAAGTACAAATGGCTGCTGGTGATGAGCACCTGCATTGGTGGAGCCTTCAGGGGGCAGCCAAGGAGCATAATCATTTGGCTGAAATAGATCATTAACAAGTTATACCTGTCTTTTGAACTCTGTCATTGGAGGATGTTCAGAGGGGCAATTGTTCTGCTCTTTAACAACACCATGTATACTCAGTCAGGACTTGATTACACATCACAAGCTAAACTAAAAGACAAGTATTTAAACTCTAGTTCAGGGAAAGCTATAAACAGTGAACAAAAGATTAAAGGACTTAAGGTTCCAAGCAAATTTTAAAGAAAATTCAAATAATTCCTCTTCAGTAGGGCTTGTGAACACTAGTATCAGTGTTTCTGTTCCATTATGCTAAACGGAGACAAAATAAACTTTGCAGATGCTGCAATCTTGAACATCTATCTAAATGCCAGAGGAACACAGCAGGCCAGGCAGCAGCTGTGAAGGGAAATGAACATACAAAGTTTCAGGTTGGGATCCATCTTCAAACTGATGACATTGGCTGTCATTTCCAAGCACAGATGTTGCCTGGCCTACTGAGTTCCTCCAATACACTTTTTTTTGCGCATTATGCTAAACCAATTTTAAAGAACAATATTTGCATTAAAAATTCTACAACTTACCTGTCTCTGTATTTGAGCCATTTTCTCATTTGAGATTTGGGAGTTCTGATTCCTTTTCTTCAGATCATCAAGTTGATCCTTCAGACTATTAACTGTGTAGAAAAAGAACTGTTCTGAGTATCTATTAAAATGATGTACACCTGCCTTGCTAATTATTGGCAAAGTAAAAACACAAACATTCTATTCATACACATCTGTTGGTAACTTTAATGTATGCCTTTTGTTAAAAGTATTAAGCGTGTTTTGCATTCTCCAGAAATCTCAGCATTTCAAACTATTCCTAATATTCTATACAATCTTGCACCATTTTTGAAATGGTAGGTCGTTATTAAAGACCTTGATGAGAACACTAATATTTATACAGTACTGGTTATCCAATCTCTGTCCCCATTTTCAAGAAAGTGACCCAAGAAACTATGTTCAAAGTCCACTTACCACTTTGCCACAAACATTTTATATAACTAAAAACAGAGATTGCCCAGCACTGATCTAAGTAACACATTCTGAAAAGACAAAGGTACTCCAGTTTAACAACTTAAAATTGTTTTTCTCCTAACATCTGGGTACTTGCACCAAAATGTTAAGAACTGTCCCACAGCCAAAAACTCCATAAAGAATTTTATTTAAAAAAAAAAATTGCCTTTGCAGGAGATCATTAACACCCGCACCCCACTTCAAATTTCATAAATACACAAGAGGTCCTTCAACATGTGGAGAGAGAAACAGATTTAATTTGTCTTGGGGACGACTATTTATCTTATCCGGACTTGTTCTGAGGAAAAGAACATTGATCTGAAACATTAACTCTGTTTTGATCTCCAGAGATGCTGCCTGGTCTGCTGAAAAGCTCAATCATGGACAAGAAAACCTTCTGATAGTTACTAACACAACCTTCCATCATTTTATAAATCAGTACCCTCTACATTGAAAACAACTTGAAATAATTATTAAAAAATATAAAGGGCACTATACATGCTATGTCTGGATAGCATCACTATTGATTGAGTGGGCCAAACCCTAAATGCAATCTAGGGTTTGCATCATATTGCACCAAATTGTTGCAGTAACATTTGAGGTCGAAACCTATTTGACTTTCCCCTCATCAACCAATTTGTCGCAGAGGCAACCATGTAGTATGAGAGACCACAAATAATATCCTTCTTTCTATGCCAGCTTGACCTTTACCAAAATGCCATCTTTACTTCCAATCAGAACTAATGTAACATGGCTTTGCAATCTCATCATACAAAATGTTGCTTAAGCATTGTTGAGCTTCATTATAATAGAACATGTTGGCATATCAGCAAGACAAAAAATTGAAACCTATTTATGACTGAATCATTATACACGTGGATTGAACAGATGTGACAAAATTGCATGAGGGCTTTGCATTTTTTAGGACACACCAAGCTTAATAGTGAATGAAATTGTAGAAAATGTATACTAAATTGAAAAAGGTACATAAATAAACAAAATTTCAGGAAATACTCAGATTAGATGGCATCTATGGGGAGAGAAACATAGTTCAATTCATATTTTGGGTCTATGACCTTTGATTAGAACTGGAAATATTCCAAATGAGCAAGTTGTAAAATGCAAAGAAAGAGGTGGGTAAGAAAGGGGGAGCAATTAGCTGGATTGCTGCAGACATTCATGTCAAAAGGCAAAGAAAATGGTGATGGGTTGATTGTCATGTCTAGACAATATTTTTTTAAAAGGCAGCAGTTAAATGTCATCTTTATTCTTTATTGATCCACACATTCCCTTTTGTTTGGTACCATCATCCCTTTGTTAATTCTTATCTCTTGTGTCATCCAATCCATTGCAGATCTTCCCTCTGTACATGCCTCCCCTCCAACCAGCAATGTTCACTCCTCTCGTACTATGATCAATTTCTCTTCCGCAGGTACACTTGTTAAAGTAGATAATTATTTCAGTTGCCATAAAGATCATCAGCCTGAAAGATTTACTGTTTTTGTTTCCACAGATGCTGTCTGGCCCGCAAAATATTTTCAACAATTTCAGATTTCCAGCATATATTGTATTTTCTTTTGTACACACAGTTTATTTTTGTATTTTGTGTCAACCTTCGATTTAAAGCATCATCTGCAGTTCTTTCCTACACATACTGTATTTTCTTTTGTTGTACGCAGGGTGTGTACTTGCCCAAATGTTTTGGGGTGAGTTATGTAATTTTCTTTGTTTAAACTGAAGTACAAGGTGTATTGACCCTACCCTCATTTTCCAAGCCACGTTTTTTATCTGCTTCCATTTCGGCTTTCCGATGATATTCTGCATTCTTGTGCTGAAGTAGTGCTTTTTCACGTTCCAAATGCCTTAAAGCCGATTCCACATCCTTCCTGCATGTTATCTATAAAGCAGCTTTAATTAGTAATCAAAATCTTTTGTAAATGTTGGCAACACAATATAAAACAACTTTACTTCTCAATTAGTTCTCATCTAGTATATTTTAATTTTTTTCTGTGCGCTTGCTATTTTTCAGCAAAATTTAAACTTCTACACTGCATTGATAGGATTTAAATATTGCTTCAATTTAATTATCAGTCCTGTAACATAAGTACAATCTTCGCATCCTCAAAATGTCCCAAGTTTATGTATATGGTGCCAATTGTTTCCTTCACAAAATTCACTATTTTCTCTATTTTTAACACCAAAAGGATAGCTGAAAGGAAAGTCCTCTGTTTAGAGCAAAAAGAGAGCTGAAACGGGAAATTTATTATAAAGATTTTTATTGTGAAATGTCAGCAATTCCAATGTCTGCAACTCACATCAGAATATCTTTCAAACATTCCTTTAGAATTCCTATTTTATTATTTTGACACAACCTTCAAAAGCAACAATATTCATAGTTCTTCAAGGAACTCAAATAACAAATCATCATACTGTGTGGAACCAGGGCCTTCGGCCCAACTTGCCCACACCGACCAAAATGGCCCTTCTATACTCGTCCCACCTGCCTGCTTGGTCCATATGTCTCTAAACCTGCTCTGTGCATGCATCGGTCTAATTGTTTCTTGAACGTTGTGATAGTCCCTACCTCAACTACCCTCTCTAGCAGTTCGTTCCATACACCGATACTTTATCTGATAAACGTATTCGTCAGAATCTTATAAACTCTTTCCTCCTTTACGTTAAACCTATGCCCATGAAAATAAATAATTGAGATAATTAAATCCCAAATTATTCAGACCTTTCAATTTAATACATCAACTCAGCTTGAAGCAACAGTGAGAGAATTCAACTGCATTATTTCTATCAAAGTATAACATTATGCATTATTTCTACCAAAGAATTCAGTTTGACACTGAATTCAAAATTTGTATTGCATTGTATTGCTTCACACCATTTCAAACTTTTTGGCACTAAAACCTAGAACTTTCTTCAGCACAGTAAGAACTTTTTTACTAGTATGTTGCCAGGACTTCAGGGCCTGAATTATAGGGAGAAGTTGGGCAAGCTACTTAGTACTTTCATTGGGCAAGCTACTTAGTAATCCCCAGCGGCATGAACATTGACTTTTCCAATTTCTGGTAGCCCTTATTGTCTCCTCCCCTTCTCAGCTCTCCATCAGCCCTCTGGCTCCTCCTTTTCCTTTATTTATCCCGCCCCACATCAGTCTGAAGAAGGGTTTCAGCCCGAAACGTTGCTTATTTCCTTCGCTCCATAGATGCTGCCACACCCGCTGAGTTTCTCAAGTACTTTTGTCTACTTTAGTACTTTCATAAAGTTATTTTTGTTTTAACTCATGCACTTACACCTTTATATACTTCTTTTCTTAACCTCTGACATTTCACAGAAAAAAAACCTCATGTTTGTCCAGCCTCCCTTAAGGGTATATACTCTCTAATCCAATTAACATTCTAAAAAACTTCTGTACCTGTCCCAAAGCCTCTACGACCTTCCTGTAATAGAGCGACTAGAACTGCACAAAATACTCCAAACATGGTCTAGCCAAAGACCTATAAAGCAGCCTGACTTCCTCATTCTTGCACTTAATGCACTGACCAATGAAGGCAACTTTCCCAGTGTAGATATTGGGTTTGCCAAGTGCAATATCCTCCTTTTTGTATAATGGAGAAACATTTAACAATGAGGAATGAAACGGTAAACTGTTACCTTTTCTACCCTGGTTTTATTCAGTAAAGAAGATGCAGTCCAATAGAATTAAGATGACTTTCTAAGTCGTAATAAAACTAACCTTTCGATAACATCTGTTTCAGTTACTTTCCTATCTATAATTCCATCTTCTCTCCCAGCGTAATCTTTTATTTAATTTGCTTATTCATACATCGGGAAGACCATAGATGTGTATTCTTCTGGCCAAACAAATCATCAGAAATACAGGACACAATATTTAAGAATAAGCCAAGTTGTTTATTTATCTAATAAAATTCAATATATTTAAATTATAGACAAAAATTAAAGAGCACATGGCCCAGTGTATATTTAAAAGAAAAAGCTGTACCTCATCTTCCAAATCTTTGGATATCTTCTCCAGACGATTGCTTGTGGTTCTAAAAATGAAAATGTAAATGTCAAGTCCTGAATCAGAAAGTTTTGAAACAAAATAGGTAAAGATAGATCTAAATTCTATTTTCCTGGCAATGAAAACGCACCTCCCCCATTTTGAGTCACTAAATTTTGAAAAAAGGCTGACGGGACATAGAATTTCTCACGCAAAAAAAAAAAAAAAAAAAATTCTGAATGACTGAAAGGGTGGGGGGGGGGGGTGAAGGATGACAGCAGGTGGAGAGATGGTGGGAAAAACAGGAGCACACCAGGACAAGTTGAATTAGCTATGATCTTATTGAATGACAATACTAGTTCAAGGGACCAATTTCGGGTAGAGTTCCTTTCACAGCGTGTGGGGAGTCTGGCCCGGTTCAGCACGGTCAGGAGCGTTGCGAAGGAGGGGGTTGGGGATCATGCCAGCAACTCACTCATTCACTGCTGCCGCGGCGCTCCGGGCGCGGAGCCAACGCATTGTGGCCGGTGAGGGAAGTAGCTTGGGTGGCTGCGAGCGGCCGCTGGGACCGGACAGCGGAACTGGCCGCCACCTCAGCGCCTTCTGCCGGCCCACTCACCTCTGGCAGTGCTCTCCGTCTGAACACCTCTCTTTGCTCATGTCAGCCGCTCTCCGCAAATCTTTAAATTCCAACTGCCACTGGGGAGGGAAGTGGCTGCGAGCGGCCGCCGGAACTGGACAGTGAGGGGACCATCTCAAGAGCAAAGATCATAGAGCGGAGCGTGTCAGCGGGCGATGGATAACAGGACAGCGAGCGGTGGAGCTTACTCTTGTGTCTGCGCGATCAAGGGGCCAATTGAGGTTACTCGCGCTGACACAGAAGTAAGCTCCACCGCCCGCTGTCCTGTTATCCATCACCCACTGCTCCGCTCTATGATCTTTGATCTAACCCTCTCCGGCCACAATGCGGTGGCTCCGCGCCCGGACCCAAATTAGTGAGTTGCTGGCATGATCCCCGACCCCCTCCTTCTCAACGCTCCTGCCCGTACTGACCCAGGCCAGACTCCCCACATAGACTTGGCTATCCCTCAGTACAGCAACATTGCTCTTGATGTTGCTGTACTGAGGGATAGCCAAGTCTTTCTTTCTTGGCTAACAACCTAACCTTCGGCCTCCAAAATGCAGGTAAATTTTCATGCCTTATTTTTGGGTACAAAACCTGCTCAATGGAATATATGCTCTTACATTAACAGGGTGGCTTCATTACATAACCAATCCATACACTGCAGTACAGTGCAACCTGGCTTCTACTCCGATCTAAAATGTCATCCATGCAGACTACATAGGTTCCCCAGTGTGTTTTGCCTTCTTCCTGCATCCCACATTCCCAAAACATGCAGGGTGATGGGGCACTGCAAATTGCTTCTACTACTTGTGTGAGTGGCAAGTGAGTGTGTGGGGGGGGGGGGGGGGGGGGGGGGGGTGAGTGAGGGGTTGGTTAAAGAATGAGATGGGGAGAATAAAATGGGATTATTGTACACTCATGGGTGCTGGATGGTCATTGTGGATTCAATAAATGATCAACATTGAGATGGCTAGGGATTTAAAGCTCACCAAAGGCCTGCAAGATCTCCTGGTTGCTAACCATTTTAACTCCCTTTCGCATTCCGGCACAGACCCACTGTACTGGGCCCCCTGCATTTCCAGATTAAGGCCACACACAAACTGGAGGAATAGCACATCATATTCCGCTTGGGTGTCTTAAAACCAGACGCAATAAACACTACACTGAAAATAGGTGCTGGGATAAGCCACTTGGCCCTTTTGAGCCAGCTTCGAAACCATTCAATATGATTATGGTTTATCATCTTAATCAGTACCCCGTTCCTGCTTTCTCCCTGTATCCCTTGATTCCGTCAACCCGAAGAGCTATATCTAACTCTCTCTTGAAAACATCTAGTGAATTGGCCGCCATTGCCTTCTGTGGCAGAGAATTCCACAGATTCAAAAATCTCTGGGTGAAAAAGCTTTTCCTCATCTCAGTCCTAAATGTCCGACCCCTTATTCTTAAACTGTGACCCTCTGGTTCTGGACCCCCCCAACATCGGAAACATTTTTTCCTGCATCTAGCGTGTCCAATCCATTCAAAATTTTATATGTTTCTACAAGATCCCCTCTCATGCTTCTAAATTCCAGTGAATGCAAGCCCAGTCGATCCATTTTTTAAAATATATGTCAGTTCTGCATATTTCTTCCCTCTACTCATAACCGACCCCCCCCCCCCCCCCCCCCCAACTTTCCTCCTTCTGGCTTAATCCACAACTCCAAATCTGTCTCACACCTTCCTTCCTTATCTCTGGCCTTTGTTCCAAACATCGGCCTCTCAAAAAATGTTGTGCTCTGTCCTGCCCCTCTCCTTATCCAGCTTTCTTCTCCCCCCCCTACAATCAGTCTGAAGAAGTGTCGCGACCCGAAACTTCACCTATCCATGTTCTCCAGGGATGCGATCTGAAGATTCTGAATAAAATCTTTTAGAAATTATGTCCTTTAATAAAAATGATCACAATAAATTTTACAAAGTACAAACAGAGCATTACAAGAAGTTGTCCTTAGTCTGGCATACCTAAATTTTTGATCCATTTCATCTTTGGCTTGCATTTCATTACTCAATTGTTCTTCAAGCTGGTGCATTTTTTTTCTGTAGTTTTGCAGACTATAATAAAATATGATATTACAAATAACTTAAATTATAATTTTCTAAGGTTTCTAAAAAAAAGGAAAGCACTTTATAATTTTTTATTCCAGCTCAATGTAAAACATCTGTGTTTAAAAAACTAGGTCATGCTGGCTAGTTCCTGCGCTAAGTTGGTAATGTATTGACACTTGTGTAATCACTAACAGCATTACAAGATAGGAAATTTCTCTGCCCATCCTCTCCAAAACAAAATTGCTAACGCACATTTTCTTTTAACCTCCTTTGCTTCAGGAACAACCACCATAATCTTAATAGATAAACATCATTCACCCCTGGAATTATTCTGATAAATCTCCTTGGGCCCTTTCAAGACCATTGCATGAAATTGAAAATTACATTTGTCTTGTTGACTAATCTATCAATCACACACACAAACATAAACTAACTTCACAACAGTGCTAGACTGCGTGCCTTTGCCCATCCTTCATGCCACAATACAAACCTCAACACTTACATCTCTACATAAACACCAGCTCCAGTCCCTCCATAATGTTTGGGACAAAGATCCATTATTTATTTATTTGCCTTTGTACGCCACAATTTGAGACTTGAAATAGGAAAAAAAAAATCACATGGATAACGTGGACATCGCTGCCTCAAAAAGGCTGCAAGCATCATCACGGACCCACATTCATCTCTCCGTTGCCATCAGGTAGAAGGTACAGAGCCTGACATCTGGTCATGAACAGCTACTTCCCCACAACCATCAGGCTATTAAACTCGCCATCATAGAAACTCTGAACTATAACAGCCTATTGCACTTTATCTGCTTATTTTATGTGTATATATATATATATATATATATATATATATATATGTATATGTATATGTATATGTATATATATATATATATATATATATATATATATATGTATATATATATATGGTCTATGTTATAGACACACTTAACTGTTTGTTCTATATTTATGCTTACAATATTCTGTTGTGCTACAGCAAGCAAGAATTTAATTGTCCTATCTGGAACATATGACAATAAACTCTCTTGACGACTTGACTTGAGACTGAGAAACAGGAATAAAACTGTTAGAGACATCAGCTAAACCTTAGGCTTACCAATATCAACTGTTTGGAACGTCATTAAGGAGAAAGAGGGCACTGGTGAGCTTACTAATCGCAATGGGACTGGCAGGCCAAGGGAGACCTCCACAGCTGATGACAGAATAATTCTCTCTATAATAAAAATCCTCAAACACTTGTCCGGCAGATCAGAAACACTCTTCAGGAGTGGATTTGTCAATGATCACTGTCCGCAGAAGACTTCATGAACAGAAGTACAGAGGCAGGATGCAAGATGCAAACCACTGGTTAGCCGCAACTATAGGATGGCCAGGTTACAGTTCGCCAAGAAGTACTTATAAGAGCAACCACAGTTCTGGAAAAAAGGTCTTGTGGATGGATGAGGTGAAGATTAACATTGATATGTTAACATCACTCTGATGGCAAGAGCAAAGTATGACCAAGATCCAAAGCATACCACCTCACCTGTGAAACACAGTGGCGGGGGTGTTATGGCCTGGGCATGTATGCTGAAAGTGCTGGCTCATTTATCATCATTGATGATACACCTGCTGGTGGTAGTAGCACAATGAATTCTGGAGTGTATAGACACATCCTATCTGCTCAGGTTCAAAGAAATGCCTCAAAATATTGGCCGGCAGTTCATTCTACAGCAAGACAATGATCCCAAACATACTGCTAAAGCAACAAAGGAGTTTTTCAAAGCTAAAAAATGGTAAATTCTTGAGCGGCCAAGTTAATCACACGATCTGAACCCCATTGAGCATGCATTTTATATGCTGAAGAGAAAACTGAAGGGGACTAGCCCCCAAAACAAGCAGAAGCTAAAGATGCCTGCAATTCAGGCCTGGAAGAGCATCACCAGAGAAGACATCCAGCAACTGGTGATGTCAATGAATCGCAGACTTCAAGCAGTCATTGCATGCAAAGGGTATGTAACAAAAAACTAAACATGATTACTTTTATTTACATTACATTGCTGTGTACCAAACATTATGGTGCCCTGAAATGGGGGGGACTATGTATAAACACTGTTGAAATTTCTACATGGCGAAACCAAAATGTATAAAAATGGCCTTTATTAAAATCTGACAATGTGCACTTTAACCACATGTGATTTTTTCTATTACAAATCTCAAATTGTGGCGTACAGAGGCAAATAATTAAATGATGGGTCTTTGCTCCAAACATTATGGAGCGCCTGCCTGTTCTGCTAGTTTATGAGCTGTTGTAGTTATTTGGTGTCTTCATTTTCTCAATTTCTCCAAGTTCATTATTATTGAAAAAAAAGTTTTACTCGACATTCCAATATCAAAGTGATTCAAAGGTTAAAAAAAAACCGAAGAATTTAACCATTTTTCTACAAAACACTAATTGCCAAGTGCAACATGACTGAAATACAGAGGTTTAAATAAGATCAATAACTAAAGCAAAAAAAACCTAATATTTGCTTTATGTAATAATTATAAATCACGCCAGCACTCACCTCAATTTTATTGGGTAAATTAGGCTCATTTTCTTTATAGGATGCCGGCAAGTCACTGAGCAACCTGAGGGAGAATACAACTTAAGTATTGGACAACTTCTGAGGGCATGACAATACATTCATCTTCAACTGAAACTTGGGTAATTTCACATTATTTCTTCAATTGTCAACTTAGTCTCAGAGAACAGGAATGTTCCAGCTATGATATTGGGTTGAGTAAGAAAACTGTGATTTAAGCCTCATATATTCTTGGTTATTGAAGACAGACATTCAATCCAAATTGTTGTCCAATGGCACCCAATGGAGGTGAACAATTACTACAGACGTTCAGTTCAGTTTATTGTCACGTTGTCTGGTTCCGTTTTAATGGTTCAGTTGCCTAATAACGGCTGGGACATTCCATGAATCTGTAGGTGTGCGTTTTCACACTTCCAAAACTTTTGCCTGATGGGCGAGGGGAGGAGAGGAAGTGGCCAGGATGTAATTCGTCCTTGATTATGCTGCTGGCTTTGCTGAGGCAGCGTGAGATAAATGGAGTCAAGAGAGGTTTGTTTGTGTGATGGTCTGGGCTGCATCCACGATTCCCTACAATTTCCTTCGATCTTGGATGGAGCTTTTCCCAAATGCATGCTGTGATGCATCCCGATAAAATGCTTTCTATTTATATATCCAGTTATTGACAAACTGGGATACTGGGTCAAATTAAAGTATAATTTTCAAAAAGAATACCACTTTCTGTACAAAGGAAAAGAACAAAGAGTTGTGTCTCTCTTTGAACCTCAAAGTATTATCAGTTAGAACTTCACCACTCTGAAATTGTTACTATCTCTGAAAATTAAATGGGTTAAGACTATTTCACTGGAATAAATGTGAAATTAGAACTAGTCAAGATACTAAAAATGATCTAAAACATCCCACCAGTTTGTTTATTGTTGAAATAATTTTATAAAACAGAGAAGCAAAGGAGACAGAAGTGCTGACTATATGATTTCATGTTCACATTTAATTCACATGTATAATCAATAATGATTTATTATTAATGTTTAATGCTCTATGTATTATTCTTATCTGTCAGTGTATGTCATGTTGTCACTTGTGGGTGGAGCACAAGGCAAATTCCTTGTATGTGAATACTTGGCCGATAAACTTATTCATTCATTCAAACTTATTTATTCATTCGTTCAATACCAATATCTTTTGATCGTATTATTTTATTTTAGAAAAAGATGCAATAAACAAAATTAAGTATGTGAATGTTGGACTATCAAATCATTTTATTATCATAGTAGCATGTTTCACATTCTGATTATCCTCTATTTGCCTAACTTTTTTCTACCAAAGAAGGCTGGCCAGTCTTTGTAGTCCTGTCTTTTAAAACATAAAACAGCAGAAGCAGCCAATTTTAAAATGTAAACAATCGACAGATCAGCTAATCTCATGAAGTTAACAGAAATATCCACACAACTCAACAGTGAATTGATGGGCTGTATCACCTACCACTGAAAAGACAATAGCTCGCAAGTTAATATTACCATCATGACATTAAATTCAACAACTTAAAAATTGAAACATCACAAACCCCAACACCTTTCATATTCTGTTTTGAACAGTCCAACACTGATTTACAGCAAGTTTCACTCAATTTCTTTATCCCCATTGACCACGAGAAAAAAAATCAATCCTTCATATCCAAATCCCAAATGTTGTGCATCACCGTATTTCTGTAAACTCTTCCAATCCCATGTTTTTCTATGTTCTCAATATATGTCTGCTTCTCACTTGCTCACCACTGCTACTGCAGTTATCTTGAATTTCCAAATATTCTTCAACTTACCCTCCCACACAGCTATGTTCAGAGGTTTCCTTGAAATTCCTCCTTTTCATTATATCTCACTTGGAAATATATTTTATAATGAAATGTATTTTTGTTTCTATAGACAAAGCACTATAGAGAAGCTCACAGTTATTAAATAGCTGTTGGTTAAAGGGGACAAGTAGAACAGTGTGCACTGAACACTAAACCACAATGTGAAGAAGCAATGACAAAATGTATGCAAAGCTAACGTTTTAATTATGGTATTACACTTTTGTTATAGTGACAGAATGTGTTCAACTGTCATAGAAATGTGACATTTGTGCTGTTAGTGTTATATCATGGATTATCCATCATTTGGTGTCGTTCGCATAAATACAACGCATTATGGCACCCACATTTTACCAACTTTCAGCCACAAAGTTATGCGAGTGTAAATTCATAAGGGATTTTTCTACAGAGATTCTAAATGCTAACTTACTCCACTGAGAAAAGTAATGTATAAAACAAAGTTTATGCTTTGCACACTAGCAAATATGATTTCTACTGTATTTAAGGTACAAGTATTAAAAACTTACTGGCTATCTCGAAAATATGTAAATCCTACGAAAGGTAACTGGTTCCCGGCGAAGGCTTTTGGGGTAGGAAATGTTTCCACTTCTCCTTTATCGTCTTCAATATCGTCAAAGTTACTTGTGTCTATGTCACTGCTCAATTCTGGCACGACAGGGGCTGCAGCTATGTGTTACACACCAGAGAAAATAGATTAGTTTTTGCTTTCTTTCTACCATCCAGGCTCTAAGTCTTGCATATATCTGAAAAGCTGACATCTTAGTGCAGTGTTTGTTCATTGTACAATGTTTGTTCATTGTAAAACATGGGATAGAATACTATACAGCTAAATTTAGGCAGTGACACCATTTATGTTAGTTAAAAATGCAGCTTTATCATACCAAATATTATTCATGGAATTAATTTCAACAAAATAATTTATTGATATATAACGCCACAAAAATACATCTTCATTCATTCAACTATAAATTCACTGTCTATGAATGTTTTTTGGAGACAGAGTAGACAATCAAAAGAAACTGTCAATCTTTCAAGGTTTTCTTATTACAGTAGGACTTTGATAATCTACTCTTTGATTGTTTGGAAATCAGAAGGTTCAGTGTCTGTCTCATTCCCAAGTTCCTTAAACTCAACTGGCCCCATTTCCAGCCCTCCGTACTAATTCACCACATTTCCCGAACTTTTTTAGGGCTCTGGTTCATCCACCACTTTGAATCGCACCAGGGCCTGTTTCCCACTTTAAACTCAAAGACACTACATTTACTGCTTTAATTTAAATTCACTGGGTTCACTTATTTTCAACGAAATATAATAGTGCAATTAAAATATTGTAAAATTAAAACTGTTATGCTCCTATTTGTCCTCGACATCACACGATTAAATGTCTACTGATTTATTTTCAATTTTCCACTCATACATTCCCTGAAAAGTCACCACTTTGGGTCTTTGGATAAATAGATACTGCAGGTCAGTTAGTGCATGGGGTGGTCACGGGATTACTTCAGTGATTTATTGAAAGACCAGATTAAAAACATTTTATTAACCTCAATTACAGGGAATGCTAACCAACACCATTTTATTAAACCTTCATTTTATTAAACCAGACTGATTCCTGGGATGTCAGGACTGTCTTATGAAGAAAGACTGGATAGACTCGGTTTATACTCTCTAGAATTTAGGAGATTGAGAGGGGATCTTATAGAAACGTACAAAATTCTTAAGGGGTTGGACAGGCTAGATGCAGGAAGATTGTTCCCGATGTTGGGGAGGTCCAGGACAAAGGGTCACAGCTTAAGGATAAGGGGGAAATCCTTTAGGACCGAGATGAGAAGGACTTTTTTCACACAGAGAATGGTGGGTCTCTGGAACTCTCTGCCACAGAGGGTAGTTGAGGCCAGTTCATTGGCTATATTTAAGAGCAAGTTAGATGTGGCCCTTGTGGCTAAGGGGATCAGAGGGTATGGAGTGAAGGCAGGTACGGGATACTGAGTTGGATGATCAGCCATGATCATATTGAATGGCGGTGCAGGCTCGAAGGGCCGAATGGCCTACTCCTGCAGCTAATTTCTATGTTTCTATTTATGGTACCCTTTAAGTTCCAACTCACATTGGTCTGAAAGTACCAGTGCACAATGCGTGAAAACATTAAAAATAATATATGAACAATTTCTTAACAACTCAGAATGTAGCAAGTGAAGAATATTTAGTTTTCTTCCTTCACTATTGTAGTACTGAGGACGTACAGACTTTCTTGTTTAAATACATGAAACATCTGGTGAATGCATTCAATACAGGGGAATGTGGCCAAGGCAAACCGTACACATTTGAAGCAGTGTCTAAAGGCCATTCAGGGAATAACATTTTAATAGATTTTAATAGATCATGCTGGTGGTCTTCATAGGAATCAATGCAAACTACACTTTTTGAACCAGCGGTATATGTGCAATCATTAAAATCACGCTACTGGACAGTATTATTCTATGTTCAATAAGTTGTTGCCTTAAATTATACATTAAAAAAGTCCACTTTTCCTCCTACCTCATTGGACACAAGTGTGGCCATTTTATTTTGCTATCAAAATCAAGAACACTGATTGATTTTGTGCTATTTTACCCAAATTATTTTTAATATCCAATATTTCCACCTTGTCCATCATAAACTACTGTCTTGAATTGGTGTTGTAATCAAAACCCATATTTGCATTAACATTTCAATGTCATCTTTATAGGCTTTTTCGTCTGATAGCAATAAACACTTTTCATGGAAGAAAATTTTTTAATTTAGTTTAGATTAGAGATAATGCAGAAACAGCTCTTCGGACCACCAAGTCTGCACCAACCAGCGACCCCCGCACATTAACACTATCTACACACACTAGGGACAATTTACATTTATATATAGCCAATTTCAATTAACCTACAAACCTGTACACCTTTAGAGTGTGGAAGGGAACAAAAGATGTCAGAGAAAACCCACGCAGGTCACAGGGAGAATGTACAAACTCCATACAGACAGCACCCTTAGTCACGATCAAACCCGTGACCAAGCTCTGGCACTGTAAGGCAGCAACTTTACTGCTGCACCATCACACTGCCCTTATTCAAGTATATATTCAAAGTAGTCTGAAGTGGCAAAATGTGAAGACGAACAGCATTTTATCATATACCATTCTCTGAAGACATGGCGGCTTCTTGCACAGTTCACTAAATTTTGTAAGTTGCAAATGAAAGTTTAGTTCAAATTTATGGTACACAAATTAGTTATGTGTTATTTTAAAAACCCAAAATTGCCTGAAGCTATTTCAAAACAGATTGGTTGGACCTACAAAAATAGAATCAATAAATGTCAGGGACCTCTGAAGGATTCCCTGACGATCGCAAATCATAAGAATATCATCTTAGATTTCTCTATATTTTGCTTTACCAGATATTGTCAATTGATATAAAAATAATAAAATGACTGTATTCTGCTGTATTTCATGGATGTTACTGCCATTGAATAGTTAGTACACAGATGTCGGAGAGCATTTCAACTACTGCCTTGGTCTTCAACACATATTGGAAATTTAATGGACTGCAGTGAGAATTTTTATTACTGAATGCAAGTTATCTTAGTTTATAATTGATGGCTTAAAAATGCTTTCAATTTCAATTAAACATTTTCAAAAGACAAGTTATTCAAGCCAATTTCAAATATGTTGCAGTTATTTGAAATTACAAATTTGAAATTCTGTAATTTGTGTTAAATATACTCTTATCATATTCATTACTCACCCTCGCGAATATTATCCCATGTCCACTGATCATTTTCGAAGAAAGAGTGTCGCTTGATTTCTTCAACTCCATTTCTCCCTAATCGAACCTCCCTGAACATTACAATAAATCGGAATCATAAGGTAAATAAAGGTATATCACACACTCATCAGTGATCGTGCTTAACTGCTTTTTAATATGCTTGATAATTTCTACATCTTAGCCAAGTACCAACACGGCTAAAATGCTGCATTCTGCCACGTGTGGAGCAGCCCCACTTAAACACTGAAACACTGTGAGCGCTTTGGGGAGGGACTGTAAGCATTGCGGAAAAAAAAGCTACCAGAGCTCAAATAGTGCCAAACTGTTGCAAGAACCTGGACAACAAACAACTACTAGCAAGATATTTAAATTGAATTCACTGCAAATTAATACCATATGGGAAAATAATTATTTTAATTATGAACTGCTAATGATTTACTTTCTACATTTTAATTCTGACGTCAAAATTAAATTACATCCAATAGAAAGATTGTTGCAGCACATTATCCAACCATTCCAGTCTTAGCTAATTATACAGAAAGAACACTTCATAAAATATACATTCAACATATATTTTTAAAAATGTTAGATAAACTTCCTAGAATAAATTCAGGCCCAGGAGATTAAAATTTGAATTACCATCTTGTTGAAGTAATGTAGTTCAACTATTTCCAGTCCTAAATTTTGTATAAACAGGAAATTATCTGCACGTGCTAAAAGCACTCACAAGCATTTTTTTAAAAATAAGAACGATAGCATTCAAATGAAAGTATTCAAGTAAGGGAAAAACACGCGGATACTTAAAACTATTTAGTAAAATCTTTGTTCATACACATTTTAGAAAATGACACCTGCAGAATTAATACCTTTTATAATTAATAGTAATTTCAGTTCTTTGGTTTTCAGTTGCATGCAATAAACAGTAATTCCTTCATATACTGCAAAACGTTTTACAAAAAAATGTTTATTTTTCCTCAGTGTATTAGAATCCCAAGCTGTTAGCAAATTTTGCTCCAAGCAGCTGTAAACAGACACAGAAAGTAAGTTATGCAACTAGAAGGGAAATGTTAAAGGAAGATACATTAGTTTAGATTGCTTAGGAGCTGGACATAGGCATCTCAGAAGTGTCTTTGGACATTAAACAATGACAGAACTACCAATGCTGCAGCCAATTACTGTGACCTTGTCTCCAGCCAGTCTGAGATTTACTGATTAAGCATAGGCCATGGATCAAATCTAGGAAATCATTCTTGCTGGATAGTACTTGCATGCACTTGGAGATATTATTTAGTGGAGGGGGGGGGGGGGGGTGAGCAAAACCAGTGGTAAGTGAGCATAGGAGGGAAGGAGGAGGCAAAGTGAGTGGAATTTTGCTTTAATAAAAGAGTGAAGGTGCTGATATCACTTAATTAAAATAAGTTAATTTGCAAATTTTCCAGGTTAGCTCCTTGGGATCAAGACCACATTCCTAAGCCTGCCAACAGTGGACATACCCAAGATATGTCCAAGTTTACCTGAATGCCCCACAAGGAGCTTTGCAAGAGGAAATGTGTTTGCACACAAGGTTGACTTGCAATAGGAAGTGCCTAATAATGTTCTGAGTAACATGAAACAATTGTTTTAAGAGGGGAAAAAAAATCCAATTGCATAATACAAAATGAGACCAAGCAATTACATTTCCACACAATACCTCAGTAATACACCACACAGTAAATACAGTCATACAAGGAGCCATGACATAATGAATTCAGTGATGTACGGCATTTCAATGTTTCCCTGCATACATTTGCCAGAGTTATTGCACTGCAAGCTAATAGCAATCTAGAAATATGAACGGACAAGTTAATCCCCCTGATCTTGGCCATTTGAACACACAAAACATGAGAGGGATAGAAAAATGTGCGTTTGAGGAATTCAGTGTTTTTGATCCTATATCCAATTTTACAATAAAAGAAAGGAATAAAAATGAACTTCTGGGAATATGCACCATTTGTGGAAGTAATGAAAAACTAAAGTTTAAGGATAATTTCCTTTCATTAGAAAATTTAAAAAATATTTTAAGCACAAGTCTTAAGCAGGTACAGAGGCTGACAAATCAGCCGTCAACAATGGAAATACAGAAGATTAAAATAATGCTTTGTCATTGGACGAGGTTGTTTCAAAAGCACAATTTTTAATTTGCACATTTTGGGAGGGCAGAAAGATAACAGTGAGATTGAGGCCTTCAAATTAAGAAGAAACAAAAGCCCTGTGGTCAAGCCTGCAAACTAAACAGAGGCATTCTTCAATGCATTAATGCAATTTATAATTGGTCTCCTAAAGCTGAATATAAAACTTCGAGCAGTGAATACTAAATTGAAATGCACTAGATTAAGGGAAAACAAGAGAAAATGTGTTTTCAATATTAGAATTTATTAAAAATATTCCCGCAAAATGCATGCAATTGCACTACAAACGTTTTATTATGTTACCTCGAAGTTGCTCAATGTTAAAAATAAGAGCTCCCTTTGCACGATTTGAAGCATACAATGAGGCATATCGGAAGCATTTGGCTTATTACAGACTTGGAGAATAAATCTTCAGGCTTAGGTTGAGCTACAAGAGAAATGCTGTGAGCACTTGATCGATTGGCCAGGTGGGCTGAAGAATGGTTGATGGAATTTAATAGAGAAATGTACGCACTAACATTTTGTGAGCATTAACATGGGCAGGACCGACACAGTGAATGGTAGGTTTCTGGGAAGTGTTGTAGAGCAAATGGATCTAGGAGTGCAGGTACATAGTTATTTGAAGGTGCCTTCACAGGTACTGTGGCCTCCATAATGTTTGGGACAAAGACCCATCATTTATTTATTTGCCTCTGTACTCCACAATTTGAGATAGAAAAAAAAAATCACGTGGTTCAATTGCACATTGTCATATTTTAATAAAGGCCTTTTTTATACATTTTGGTTTCACCATGTAGAAATTACAGCAGTGTTTATACATAGCCCCCCCCCCCCCCCCTCCCCCCCCCCATTTCAGGGCACCATAACGTTTGGAACACAGGAATGTCATGTAAATAAAAGTAGTCATGTTTAGTATTTTGTTGCATATCCTTTGCATGCAATGACTGCTTGAAGTCTGCGATTCATGGACATCACCAGTTGCTGGGTATCTTCTCTTGTGATGCTCTGCCAGGCCTGTCCTGCAGCCATCTTTACCTTATGCTTGTTTTGGGGGCTAGTCCCCTTCAGTTTTTTCTTCAGCATATAAAAGGCATGCTCAATTAGGTTCAGATTGGGTGATTGACTTGGCCACTGAAGAGTTGTCCATTTTTTAGATTTGAAAAACTCCTTTGTTGCTTTAGCAGTATGTTTGGGATCGTTGTCTTCATGTAGAATGAACCGCAGGCCAATGTGCTTTGAGGCATTTGTTTGATCTTGAGCAGATTGGTTGTGTCTATACACTTCAGAATTCATCATGCTACTACCATCAGCAGTTGTATCATCAATAAAGATAACTGAGCCAGTACCTTCAGCAGTCAAACATGCCCCGTCTGTGTTTCACAGATGAGGTGGCAAGCTTTGGACCTTGGGCAGTTCCTTCTCTCCTACATACCTTGCTCTTGCCATCACTCTGATATAAGTTAATCTTCGTCTCATCTGTCCACTAGACCTTTTTCCAGAACTGTGGTTGCTCTTTTAAGTACTTCCTGGCAAAATGTAACCTAGCCATCCTATTTTTGTCGCTAACCAGTAGTTTGCATCTTGCAGTGTAACCTCTGTATTTCTGTTCATGAAGTCTTCTGTGGACAGTGGTTATTGACAAATCCACACCTGATCCTGAAAAGTGTTTCTGATCTGTCAGACAGGTGTTTGGGGATTTTTCTTCATTATAGCGAGAATTCTTCTGTCATCAGCTGTGGAGGTCTTCCTTGGCCTGCGAATCCCTTAGCTCACCAGTGCGCTTTCCTTTTAATGATGTTCCAAACAGTTGATTTTGATAAGCCTAAGGTTTGGCTGAAGTCTCTAACATTTTTATTCTTGTTTCTCAGTCTCACAACTTTGGTCCTCATGTTGATAAACAGCATTAAAAGTTTCCTAAGGTGATGGAAAGACTGGAGGAAAGTCTAAGTGCTGAGAGCTCTCTTATACTTGCATGAAGGAGGCAATTCAAACACCTGTGAAGCCATGTGCCCCAAACATTATAATGCCCTGAAATGGAGGGGACTATGTATAAACACCACTGTAATTTCTACATGGTGAAACCAAAATGTATAAAAATGGCCTTTAATAATATCTGACAATGTGCAGTTTAAGCACGTGTGATTTTTTCTATTCTAAATCTCAATTTGTGGAGTACAGAGGCAAATAAATAAATGATGGGTCTTTGTCCCAAACATTATGGAGAATACTGTATTTCCAACAATTATCAGGCTCTTGAACACTACAAACACTCATCTACAAACAACCAAGCTGCCTTGGTTACATTAAGTTCAGGGTTTTTTTTTTAAAATAATATTTTATTATGTTAAATATGAATACTGTGTTTACTGGCCTGTTGCACACAATAATTTTATAGTTCTGTGTTTGGCAATTAAACATTCTTGACTCCCTTGAGCTTCTGTTGCAAACTTAGTACATATTTTAATTTATTTTAATATTTGTTAATTCAAACTTTATTTATTACATTTATTAAATAATTCCGTGTCATTTTTAAAAGGCCACTGTGGTTAAAACCAGGTGGCATGTACTGCCAGGAATATCTTTGCAAATATATTGCCAAGAATATATTACATATTTTTAAACAAGGATATCATATGTGCTATTTTCCATTCGCCTGACTCTATATCCGTATTCATTGTAGATTGGAAGATTACGCCAAGCACTTGTGCAAATACGATCCTCTTTCATACTTCCCTTTACAAAATTGGATATATCCAATCACATTGATTTTAAGCATGGTCAGTTCTCATACATTCTACTCCCATCCACCATCATATTTCACCACATCCACTTTCTGCTTTGCTTCCTCTTCTCCTGAGATAAAAGCAGTAAATTTTGCATGGTCAAGACCAATATTGTTTTCAATTATACCCCATGGCTCCATTCCTGATCGCTAATTGCTCGTATCTCCCTTCTTAATGATTGCTAACGATTTACATTCTTAAAGATCCTTTTTTTAGTTCTTTCATGTTAACTTGTATGTTACTTTCACGTTAGTGCCCCACTGATGTAACTTATTCTGCACTCTTACAAGGTTTTCTCCAATCAATAAATTGCATTCATATGACGTTCAACATATTTGACTTTAAAGAAAATCATCAATTAGCAGGAATAAAAATTCAAGACCTAAGAATGATACATTTTGTAAGACATTGGAGCAGGTTGAGTAGTTACAGCTATAGATATCTGTGCTTTGAATTGATTTTAAGCTAAACAAATTGAATGAAGATTATAAAATACTTTAGATTTCAATTCAACTTCTGATGTAAATGATGCCTTAACAGATGATTCAACATACTTTTGCTGATATTTAATAAACTTTGTCAACATTTGTGGAAAAATACCTGTCAGTCAAGAAGGCACAGATGAGGTCTTTGGCATGCTTTGAGATTTCAACATCATCAGGAAAGTTGAGCGAATTTTTGTGATCCATAATTTTACTGTATGTACCAACAAGGGAATCTGCATAAAACGGCGTGTCACCTGATAAGTACAAGAGGAATTCATGTAAGATGAACGAACTTCACTTCTGTGATCTTCCAAAAAAAAGTTAAACATCTCAGCTATGTCGAATCCTTCAACATAAAAAATACATATCAGTTTACATATTTTCCAGCTACTCTGGACATGGCAGTTATAAATGTGGAATCATGAACAATGAGAGAGAAATTGATTAATTGCTGATTTGAGACACAAGTCAAGATAAAAAAAATCATCTGAGCTATTCTGACATTCTGTCTCAAGATTGCAAAGATGTGTGCCAAAATAGACTTCCCATCAATGAAATCAATACCTGTATAAAGTATATTTTGTAAAGCCCAATTTGTTGAAGGGAAATAAATGACAAAGAACATTTCTAGAAGTCCAACTTGTTAAAATGTATTAGCTGCCCATCCCTTCGAATCGGGTCATGGACCTACATAGGTGAAGGGAATAAAATTGCAAGGATCTCTTATTATCTGAGAAGCATTTTCTGAACGCAGCATGTTCCGTCTCAGTTATACAATCCATTTCAGACCATTCCCATTTTAAAACAGATAGATGGGATTATCTACTTGCCAAACTAAGGGAGAGAAAGATAAAACAAAAACCCTGAATTATATACAATGTGTTATCAGAAAATTACTTATAACAAAGAAATGAACACGTAAACACATTTAAAATTTTCAGTTGATGAGAAGAGCCAGTGTGGATCATGTCCTGTAAAATCAAATTTGTTTTTTGTTTTGAAGAAGTGACTAAGTCGTGGACAACAGAATCGTTGAATTTTACTTGGATATTTTCCTGAGGTACATACACAATTACTTCATAAGTAACAGTAAAGAAAAATTACAGTTAATGAAACTGAAGCAAAATTAATTACATGGGTGTAAAATGGTAAAATATAAAGAATGAGGACAATGGAAGCTACTCAGATTTTGATGGATATTTTAGCACTACAATTATAATTGACATTTATAAATTAATCATATTATGTGAAGGATAATCACATCAACATGCTGTTGTAAAAACTCAAGACAGATAGGATTGTGGCAAACTATGGTAGGCAGATTTCATAAAAGCCTTTGCTCCATCCTTTAATGCACTGTACACATTTTAGATTAAAAATATGAATCATTAGACTTGAAGGTAAAATGCCATTCTTTGTTCAGAAAATAGACAAAACATGTTGATGCTAGTTAGAGGTTAGAAATGCAGAGGTTAGACGCCATGCCGCAATTGCAGCTGAACTGCATGTGGAAACGGAGCTGTTCTGAGCACAATACAAAGTAGCTATTAACCCTGTAGGGAATTATTATTTTTCAGGATGCTAAATGGAGACAAGGGAAATTATAATTTCCTGTAACAATGTACACAATTTCAGAAGCTAAGACATAATTAAGTTATGAGAATGAAGCATTGTCTAAACAATAAAGTCAGACCCTTCAGATGTGAAGTTTTGAGATTCTTCCACAAGCAAAGAACTGTAGAAGCTCCTTTGTAATTGATAACTGATGCCAATTTCCAACTGATGAAACATTCATTTTCTGCAACCCTATATATCAAGGGAATTAAAAAAGAAAGGTACACTGAATGATTGAATTAGGTCAAAGATCAGCAATGATCTAAAAGGGGAACAGATTTGTGTAGTGTAATCACCCGTTTCTGCAACTTTGTGTCATCTGTATATTTAGGCCTTGAAATAAAAATCCTGATTCATTACTTGTATTTCATAGACGAGAAAATGACAGAATATAATCTGAAGGAAAGACATGAATCATTTTCAAAAGTGATTGTGGATGGAATGATGTGACATTATTGACCTGGGGGAACAGACCCAATGGGTCTGCACTTGGTCTAGTAACTTCTAATCTTATGCAGTTCTGACAAAAGGTCAACAACATAATACATTAGTTGTTTCCCCGTTTACAGATGGATCCCGAGCTGTCGACTATTTCCAGCATTTTTTTTGCTTTTATTAACTAGAATTCTGATGAGGTAATTTGACAGGAAGCTGGAACACTATGGAATTGGATATATAGAGTCATAGAGTAATACAGTGTGGAAACAGGCCCTTCGGCCCAACTTGCCCACACCAGCCAACATGTCCCAGCTACATTACTCATTTGCCAGCATTTGGTCCATATTCTTCCAAACCTGTCCTATTCATGTACCTGTCTAACTGCTTCTTAAATGTCGGGGTAGTCCCTGCCTCAATTACCTCCTTTGGCAGCTTGTTCCATACATCCATCACCATTTGTGTGAAACGTTACCCCTCATATTCTTATTAAATCTTTTCCCCTTAACCTCAAACCTGTCCTCTGGTCCTCAATTCACCTACTCTGGGCACAGGACTCTGTGCATCTACCAGATCTATTCCTCTCATGATCTTATACACCTCTATAAGATCGCCCTAATCCTCCTGCATTCCGAGGAATAGTGTCCCAGCCTACTTAACCTCTGCCTATATACGTCAGATCCTCTAGTCCTGGCAACATCCTCATAAATCTTCTCTGTACCCTCTCCAACTTGACAACATATTTTCTATAACATGGTGCCCAGAACTGAATACAATACTCTAAATGTGGCCTCACCAACATCTTATACAACTACAACATCCCAACTTCTATACTCAATATCTGGCTGATGAAGGTCAATGTGTCAAACACTTTTTTGACCAGATGGATTAGAATTAAAACATCTCAAAACTGGTTACCATGATCAAAAACAACGGCACTGTATTATACCACCTATCTTTAACTTCAACCTACCATATCTCTCACTCTTGAATGAATAGGTTAATCTCTGATAAGCCTTTTTCGGCACTGGGTCTGTACTCGCTAGAGTTTAGAAGAATGAGGGAGGAGGGGGGCATTAAAATGTGCAGAATAGTGAAAGGCTTGGATAGAGTGGATGTGGAAAGGATGTTTCCAGTCAGAGAAGAGTCTAGGACTAGAGGTCATAGCCTCAGAATTAAAGGACTTATTTTAGGAAGGAGAAGAGGTGATATTTCTTTAGCAGAGGGTAATGAATCTGTGGAACTCTTTGCCACAGATGGCAAAGTCTTCCGTGGAGACCAAGACAGTGGATATTTTGAAGGTAGAGACAGATAGATTCTTGATTAGTACAGGCGTCACAGGTTATGGGGTGAAGGTAGGAGAATGGGGTGAGGAGGGAGAGATAGATCAGCCATGATTGAATGGCAGAGTAGACTTGATGGGCCGAATGGCCTAATTCTATTCCTACCACTTATGACCTCATGACTGGGTACCATGATGTTAGGGGCTTGATTTTGGTTCAATGATATGTGCATTCCCCACAAACAAGGTGCCAGAGTGGTACGTCTGCAGTATAAAGGGGTTGTCCCACTTGGGCGACCTAATCCACGGGTTTTGGCGAGTTGCCCTGGACTCATACTCGCAGCAAGGTCGACACAAGGTCGTAGGAGGTCTCTGTAACTGTCCTTCATGCTCGAGAGTAGTTCCCGTGTACTTGACGCCTCAGCTAGGTCGCAGTGTATTTTTCAACATCTTGAAAAATGCCCGCAGGTAAAAAAAAGGTCGCCATGGAAAAAAATCGATACTTTTTTTACTCGTAGGTTTAGTCGTAGTAGGTCGGCATGTTAGTCTTAGGTAATCGAGAGTAGTCGAAGGTATCCGTAGATAGTCTTCATCATAGTCAAAGGGAGGTCGAAGGAGATCGAAAGAGGTCATCTTCACTCTCCACTATTCGGTGTCCAATTTTCCCTAAGTTAGTCGTAGCTAGTCAAAGCTAGTCTTCAACATAGTCAAAGGAGGTCTTCTGCATAGTCGAAGGAGGTCTTCAACATGACATTTTTTTCAAACTCTCCTAAGCTCGCCAATTAGGTTGCCCAAGTGGGACAGCCCCTTAACACTATAGTCATGGTGAACAATAAAAGCTGCTGGGAACAAACAAAAATACACCAATTCACAAATCAGATCCAAAGCTCTGCTGTCCTGCCATGTTCAGTTATGAATGGTGGATAATTCACAAATTGTATTGGTTCAACCAATAGATTACATATTATTCAAATGATACCAGTTTACCATCTTCTCGGGGGCATTTAGAGATGGAGAATAAGCATTACCCTTGTCAAAGATACCTACATATTGTGAATGGACAATTACAAAATAATACACAATGTATCATCTTTATAACTGCCACCTTGTCAATTAGGTTATGAGAATATAACAAACAAGAGCAGTCTGGGCAATATGGTTGAGCTTGCTTTGCATTCAATAAGAACAAAGCTAATTCTTAACGTCAGCACCCTTTTCCTGCCTGTTCTTCCATAAACCATCAACCCTATGTCCAAAAATATGTCTATCAGCAGAAAAGGCATATTTAACTATAGCAAAATAATACAAACCTACCATGAAAAATTAAAACCCACAAAAAAACAATTTAAATCATCACCACCTATTTACTTTATAGATTAAACTTTTTTTTAGCATGTTTCTAAACTTACCAACCAACATTTCATATAAGAAAACTCCTACAGACCACCAATCACATTCTCGTCCATAATATCCATCTCCACCTTGCGATTTTAGTACTTCAGGAGAAATGTAATCAGGAGTTCCAACTGCTGTATCACATCGAACCATTCCAGTCTGTGTAATAAGATGGGATCATGAACAAGAACATTGTTTATGAAATAAAACAAAACTGCAAATACTAGAGGTGTAATCTAGTTTATGTTTTAATCTGAATTGCAAAATAGTACATGATCCAAACAGTTAGCATCTTCCAAATTATCTGTAGTTTGATGTGCACCGATTTACCCTGTTCTTACTGCCAAGTGTTGCCTGAAATGTGGAAGCTAATAAATAGCAATTTTGAGCAAGGATGGGTAAAGATGGATTATGTGCAGGGAGGAGGAACTAGTTTTATGTTGGCATTATTCAGCACTGGCATCGTGGGCCAAAGATCCTGTTCCTGTGTTGTACTCCTCTCAGTTCTATGAATTTGCTTCCATGTGCAAAGATTGAAATGAAAGCATGCTTCATTGAAATCCAAATATAAACCCAGTTAGCAATACTAGATTTCTCATTTGCACAAAACAGTTTCCACGCAGAATTAAACATCTGACAGAACTATTGCTCTAATATTGACATTCTATAATACGGCATGCAAAAAGAATTGAGCCAAAATTATAAAAGCTATACAAAAGCCAAATGTTTCTTCACAATGACTGTTGCAAAATAGAAATGTTAGTTACATTGCCAATTTTAAAGGGCACGATACATAGATCAAATGAAATATAAATGTCAATATACAGTGTCCCTCCATAATGTTTGGGATAAAGACCCATCATTTATTTATTTGCCTCTATACTCCACAATTTGAGATTTGTAATAGAAAAAAAATCACATGTGGTTAAAGTGCACATTGTCAGATTTTATTAAATGGTATTTTTATACATTTTGGTTTCACCATGTAGACATTACAGCAGTGTTTATACATAGTCCCCCATTTCAGGCCACCATAATGTTTGAGACACAGCAATGTCATGTAAATGAAAGTAGGCATGTTTAGTATTTTGTTGCATATCCTATCATGCAATGACTGCTTAAAGGCTGCAATTCATAGACATCACCAGTTGCTGGGTGTCTTCTCCAGGCCTCTATTGCAGCCATCTTTAGATTTTGCTTGTTTTGGGGGCTAGTTCCATTCAGTTTTCTCTTCAGCAATAAAAAGGCATGCTCAATTGGGTTCAGATCGGGTGATTGACTTGGCCACTCAAGAATTGACCATTTTTCAAAAACTCCTTTGTTGCTTTCGCAGTATGTTTGGGATCATTGTCTTACTGTTGAATGAACTCCCGGCCAATGAGATTTGAGGCATTTGTTTGAACTTGAGCACATAGGATATGTCTATTCACTTCAGAATTCATTATGCTACTATGGCCAGGGGTTGTATCATCAATGATGATAAGTGAGTCAGTATCTTCAGCCGCCATACATGCCCAGGCCATAACACCCCCACCACCGTGTTTTACAGGTGAGGTGGTATGCTTTGGATCTTGGGCAGTTCCTTCTCTCCTCCAAACTTTGCTCTTGCCATCACCACGGCTCAAAATTAGCAGTTGCCCGGGTGCCAATGACCACCCAAAGTGCCGCCGGGCAACCCAAACGCCGACTCATTTTGCCCGGCTTGGCAAGCAAATACTGGTTTATACCGAAAGACACAAAAAACGGAAAACTCTGCAGGTCAGGCAGCATTTCCGGAGAATAGGTGTGCGATGTTTCGTGTCGACAGTGGCGGCTGTATTCCTCTAGTACCTTTGATTGCGGGGCAAAGATACCAGGTGCGTGGTGACGAAGTGTCGGAGTGAATGACAGGCCCCGAACAGCGGCAACAGCGGCCGCGACAGTGGCTCCACTGCCTCCTTCTCCGACACGCCGTCCAGCGGAAGGAGGCCTCCCTCTCCCTCCTCCCGGCCGCGGCGCTATCGTCCTGATAACGGCCGCTGCCTGCAAACCTGTTAAAATGTCAAAATAACCGCTCTCGCACGCCGAGGCTGGGAGGAGGGAGGGAGGGAAGGAGGGGGAGAGGGGGAGAGAGAGTGAGAGGGAGGGAGGGAGGGGGAGGCCTCCTTCTGCCGACTGAAGCAGCTGTACCAAAGATCAATCCAAAAGCTATAGGATCAAAAGCTATAGCTCCACCGCTCGGCCCCGCACCTACCCGTCGGCTGGCAGAGGAGGGGAGGCGGTGGCGACGAGTTCACAACTGCCTCCCCCTTTGGCGGCGGCACTTTGGCGTTGGACAGGGACGGCCAAGGCAGCGGGCTATGTTGTCCGAGGAGCGCTGACCTTCCTTCCTCTCCACCTCCTCTGCCCCTCCACCCCCCCCCTTTCTCTCTCTTGTACGCCCTCCTCCACCCCTCTTATCCTGGGATCCCTCCTCTCCATCCCGCACTGATCCCCATTCCCTCCTCTATTCAGTCCTCACTGACATCCCCTGTGCTCCCCTCCCCATCTACCCCCCCCAATCTATTCATCACCCTACCCACCTCGCATTGATTCTCCTGCCTCCCCCCAATTCATCCTGTACTGACCCCCTTCCTATCCATCCTGCACTTCTCCCCCCCATTCATACTGCGCTGAGCCACCCAATAATCCCGTACTGACCCACCTTCCATTTATCCAGCACCAAACCCCCCATCCATCCTGTAGTGATCTTCCCATTCATCTTTGACTGATCTCCTCACTGACATCCCCTGTGCTCCCCTCCCCATCTAACCCCCCCAATCTATTCATCACCCTACCCACCTTGCATTGATTCTCCTGCCTCCCCCCCAATTAATCCTGTACTGACCCCCTTCCTATCCATCCTGCACTTCTCCCCCCCATTCATACTGCGCTGAGCCACCCAATAATCCCGTACTGATCCACCTTCCATTTACCCAGCACCAAATTCCCAATGTTATTATTTGTTTTGACACCTTTAAACAGATGAGTTATTTGAAGCAGAAATAATATGTGAATGTAGACAAAAGTGCTGGAGAGACTCAGCGGATGCGGCAGCATCTATGGAGCGAAGGAAATAGGCAACGTTTCGGGCCGAAACCCTTCTTCAGACTGATGGGTTTCGGCCTGAAACGTTGCTTATTTCCTTCGCTCCATAGATGCTGCTGCACCCGCTGAGTTTCTCCAGCACTTTTGTCTACTTTCGATTTTCCAGCATCTGCAGTTCCTTCTTGAACATTATATGTGAATGCTTCATTGAGCATAATTCTGACTGGTAACTACGAACTTCATCCGAGCACATTATCCCACGCGTCATGCAAACCGTCTTAAATGACCACCTAAACTGTCATTTGGCAACCTAAAAAGCTGTCAAGGTTTACACAAAAAGCTGGAGAAACTCATCGGGTGCAGCAGCACCTAAGGAGCGAAGGAGATAGGCGACGTTTTGGGTCAAGACCCTTCTTCAGACTGGTCAGGGATCAGGGAAAAGAGAGATATAGATGCTGATGCACCCGCTGAGTTTCTCCAGCTTTTTTTGTAACCCTCGATTCTCCAGCATCTGCAGTTCCTTCTTTAACAAGCTGTCAAGGTTGCCCGGCTGGCAACAGGGAAAAAAAGTTAAGCGAGAGCCCTGATCACTCTGATATAAGTTAATCTTAGCCTCATACTTTTTCCAGAAATGGGGTTGCTCTTTTAAATACTTCTTGGCAAACTGTAACTCGACCATTCTATTTTTGCGGCTAACCAGTGGTTTGCATCTTGCAGTGTAGCCTCTGTATTTCTGTTCATGAAGTCTTCTGCAGACAGTGGTCACTGACAAATCCAGACCTGACTCCTGCAGTGTGCTTCTGATCTGTCGGACAGGTATTTGGGGATTTTTCTTTATTATACAGATAATTCCTCTGTCATCAGCTGTGGAGGTCTTCCTTGGCCTGCCAGTCCATTAGCTATTAGTAAGCTCACCAATGCTCTCTTTCTTCTTAATGATGTTCTAAACAGTTGATTTTGGTAAGCCTAAGGTTTGGTTGATGGCTGATAACAGTTTTACTGTTGTTTTCCAGTCTCATAATGGCTTCTTTGATATTTTCGTTGGCACAACTTTGGTCCTCGTGTTGATAAACAGCAATAAAATGCTCCAAAAGCGATGGAAAGACTGGAGGAAAGACTAGGTGCTGAGAGCTCTCTTATACTTGCATTAAGGAGGCATTTAAACATACCTGAGCAATTACAAACACCTGTGACGCAATGGTGCCTTGAAATGGGGGGACTATGTATAAGCACAGCTGTAATTTCTACATGATAGAACCAAAATGTATAAAAATATCCTTCAAATAATCTGACAATGTGCACTTCCACCACATGTGATTTTTTTCTATTACAAATCTCAAATTGTGGAGTACAGAGGCAAATAGATAAATGATTGTTGTTTGTCTCAAACATTATGTAGGGCACTGTACATAACAAAAACCTAAAGTCATGAAACAACTACCATTTCAAGAAAAAATGCAAATGCACACATAGATTGTCCGGTTAGATTCTTGAGTCAAAGAAAGAAACTGTTTTAATCATTACAAAGAAGAAAAAACAAATGAATGCTGCTTTTCTACAACCATTAAAATACGGGCAGTTGATGCAACCCAAATTATTTGCATATCATAAAGCAACCAAATTAAGATTTCAATAGAACAAATCAAAATCTTCAATGCACAATGGCAACAATTTTGAGACCGCATTCAGAAGCTTCCAAAATCTTAAGAAGCAGACAAAAGATATCAAATGTGTTTTAACTTACCAAATCCATTTTCATGCAAGTTCCAAAATCTGCCAACTTTAAATGTCCAAATTTGTCTAAAAGCATATTATCAGGCTTAACGTCTCTGTGAATAAAACCCATTGAGTGAATGCCATCCAAGGCAAGCACAACTTCAGCAGTGTAAAACTTGGCCCATCTTTCTGGCACATCATAGTTGCTCATGAGATTTACAAGATCACCACCAGGCATATATTCCATCACCATGTAGAGGTACCTGTCATCTTGAAAGGCATAAAATAGCTGCAAACAACAAGCGGCAATTAATTAGAATTCTTATTTTTTCATAATAGTAAATGTGTGCATTGTTTAATAAAAATGCCACTAAACAAACAAAGTTATTTTTTAGCACATGGTCTGAGATATGTTATCTGAAAAACAGAGATGAATTACCCATCAGTAGACTGGTTACCATTTTGTACTTATGCCCATTATCCCCCAAAACCTTACTGGAAAACCATACAACTAACTTTATAGGGCCAGTGGTACTTTGTAGGGAATGGCTTATTATTAGAAAATGATCTTATTCAATCCAAAAGGTGCATCAAGCTGTTATCAACCAGGGATGCTGCAAGATGAAATGCTGAACTTCACTGCAGAACACAGATTTGGCTCAATTGCTAAACCTACCCATGATTGAACTGTCAATTGACACCTAACAGAGAGTAGTGTTGGAAAATTAGTCAGTATCTACAAGCCATGACAGAGGGGAAAATATTTTCTCTGGCTGAGCATTCAATGAAGACGGGAACTAGAGGTTAAATAATTGTGTGTATTGAAAAGGAACTAGATGTCATTATTTGAGTTTGAATGCTTTCCTCTAGGGAATGATTGAGGCACGAAGAAAGGACCTACAGTATATTACATGCTACAATTCTTCCATGGAAATCTAGAAATAAATTAAAATCATACATAGAAACAGGATTGGTCCACCATATGACTTTTAAACATTGTAATTGTATCAGCTCATTCTAGTATGTTTAAGAAGGAACTGTAGATGCTGAAAAATCGAAGGTAGACAAAAATGCTGGAGAAACTCAGTGGGTGATGCACCATCTATGGCGCGAAGGAAATAGGCAACGTTTCGGGTTGAGACCCTTCTTCAGACTGACGCGAGGGTGGGGGAGGGCGGGAAGAAGAAAGGAAGAGGCGGAGACAGTGGGCTGAGGTAGAGCTGAGAAGGGGAGGAGAAAGCAGGGACTACCTGAAATTAGAGAAGTCAATGTTCATACCGCCGGGTGTAAACTGCCCAAGCAAAATATGAGGTGCTGCTCCTCCAATTTACGATGGTCCTCACTCTGGCCATGAAGGACGCCCAGGACAGAAAGGTCAGATTCAGAATGGGAGGGGGAGTTGAAGTGCTGAGCCACCGGGATATCAGGTAGGTTAATGCGAATCGAGCGGAGGTGTTGGACAAAGCAATTGCCAAGCCTACGCTTGGTCTCACCAACATAGAGCAGCTGACACCTAGAGCAGCAGATGCAATAGATGAGGTGTAGGTGAACCTCCTCCGCACCTGGAATGATGAACTATGTTTTATATTAACATTTAGCCTCCTAGTCTCTTTACTCCCATGGTTAACTGAAACTTCACTCAAACTCAAACTCAAGCTAGCAATTTATTATTTTTAAAAAAACATCCTCACCTGGACAATCCAGGCACTGTTTGCAAAGGCCATGATATCTCGTTCCTCAGATCAGATCTCTTGATCATTTCAAATTTACTTAAAAGCTTCTCTAATTTCAGGTCGTCCCTGTTTTCTCCTCCCCTTCTCAGCTTTCCCTCAGCCCACTGTCTCTGCCTCTTCCTTTCTTCTTCCCGTCCCCCCCACCCTCACATCCGTCTGAAGAAGGGTCTCGACCCGAAACGTCGCCTATTTCCTTCGCTCCACAGATGCTGCCTCACCCGCTGAGTTTCTCCAGAATTTTTGTCTGCCAGCTCATTCTAGTAGCTCATTCCAGGAAAGCATCTCACCATGTGGAAAAAGGCAGATCTCCTTTCAATTTCTCACCTTAAACGTCTGCCCTCTAGTTCTGCAGTGACTCCATTGTACGCCTCCATTTACATAGTGCAATTTAAATTTACAAATTGGTATATTATGATGCTGACAGAGCCCAGTTGTATCCAAATAACAAGGAGAAAAATGTTGTGCGTTGATGCACTATTATGCCGTTTGTTGCATATAGCATCAGCAATATCCAACAATGATGAACTATGATTTATATTAACATTTAGCCTCTTGGTCTCTTTACTCCCATGGTTAACTGAAACTTCACTAAAATTACTCAAAATCAAATTAGCAACTTATTCTTTGAAAAAAAAAACATCCTCACCTGGACAACCCAGGCACTGTTTGCGAAGGCCATGATATCTCGTTCCTCCCAGAAAAATGCTGAATCAGATCTCTTGATCATTTCAAATTTACTTAAAAGCTTCATTGCATATACTTTTTGAGACGCTTTATGTCGAACCTATGAAGAAACAAATTCAAAGTATTCTGAATTCAAATTTCAACATATCAGCCTCTTATAGCATCGTTGTGACTTTGAGCATTTTAACATTCAGCGATCACGTTCAGACTGCATTCACATGGTTTCATTTAATTTCATCTAGTTATAAAGAGGATTTGTCCATGACAACTTGTTATTCCTGCACCATTGATTACCTCAATACTTTATCCTCATCTCCAACATCTCCCATCTTGTGCTATGTCATTTGCAATAGCGTCAATTTACATTTGAACACAGATGTCAACCAGCTCAATTCTACACTTTCTCTTGCCTTCTCAGCATTCTTTTCTGACTTGCCTGAAATTAAATTGTAGATTGCAATAAAAACATTCTCAACTAATTATCAAAGCCATCCCCTTTAATCCCTGCGTTAGACACCTGTCTCTGCCACATCCACTGTCCTTTGAGCACCAACATTATCCTGGCATGTGTCTGAAGTCACATAAGAATCCACATTTGCAGTCTAATTTGCCTCAGAATTGAAGTTTGCAGAGCTTATCAATTTCATTAGCTAAATCAGCTAATTTACTATTAAAGTATTTGATCCAACACTATTTCTAACACACTCACAGTCAATCTTTTTTCTACCCCAGTAAACTATTCAGTCAAAATTCTGCAGCACATTTTCCAACTTCCGCTCTGTCCTGCTGTGCTCTGACCTATATTGGCTTCAAGATACGCAATGCCTCAATTTAAAAACCATCATCCTTGTCATTTTCTTCCCATTACTGCTAAACTTATTAATCATTTAAATTTAAATTGTCAGTACTGGTCTCAAAGTGATCATGACTATGTTATCAGCCAGCAGTTTTTATAAGCATTTAAGCTATAATGGACCAGAGATGCATGATCAGTGTGCCTGCCAAAAGTATAGATATCCTCATTGTTTGAAAATAAGAATTCTTTAACGAGTCATAATGGAATATGCTGAAAATAAATTTGCTGTATTTTCCATACAAGAATGTGAAAATGACATAAAATTATACCACAGGCATTAAAGATAAAAATTGAAGGGAGTCCAACCACAACTTATGAAATACCACAGCCAATCAAGAAACAAGAAATATAATGGAATCAGAGGGGTTTCTAAATTATTTTATGAAAATAAATGGCAACTGAAATGCAATGAAAACATGTTTTCCTCAGTTTTGAAAGGATTATAAATCTAGTATATTCTCATAAATCAACAGGACTGCATGAAACATTGTAGAGATTAAAATTGTTGCCTCAATATGATACTAAAAAATGTTTGCTCTTGTTCTAAACAATTGCAGACGTCTTACCAGCTGAACTTCACCAAATGCACCACGTCCTATTACTTTTACGACCTCGTAGTCTTCCGCTTTCATTTGCATTTCTCGAACCTTACCCATAACTTTATCATCTGGTTGGTTGGTTGGTTGGTTGGCAGGGAGGAAGGGTTCGGGCAAGAAAACGCAGTTAATATTTGCTTTTCATTTGGAGATAATCTTGCTAAATGCAAAATATTGACAATTATCGATTTAAGAATATGTTAAATCATTTAGTGCAGCATGATGACATAAACTTTTAATAGTTCAAATGAAGTGAAACAGAGTGACACAAGAACAAATTCATGAAGAATATTTTACAGGTTTGAGAATAAACTGGGAAGCAATATTTTGGGATTATTTCCAAATTTTCAAAAGTTATTTGTACGTCTTTATTTTCAATATTAAATTGAGGCTTTTAACTCATCTCTTTCCTTTTTTTAAAAAAATTGTTTACCATGTATCCTGCAATATTGTTTTAACTTAGTATCAAGAGGACAGTATTTTATTTGGTGTATCTGGTTGCATTAAACACAAAAACATACATACGTACAATTAAAGAATACTCTTTTACCAGAATCCCATTTTTATTGAATTCATGTTTCTCACTACCTCGAGTAGTCCCCTGCTTCCCAGTGATGCAAAATCACCTCCCTTTCAATCATTTTCAGTGTTCACTTCATACTTAAAGATAGAATGTATCTATTGAACAGTTAATAACTTATTTTCATTAAAACTGCTGCTTGTTCTTTGGTATTTAAAAAATAAAATATTTATATATATATATTTCAAAAACAACCACAATTTAAGCTTCACATAAAAATAATGATAGTCATTGGATTTCTTGCATTAACAAAACGATCTCCAAGATACAGGGAAAAAAAAATCAACGTACACCTATTTAAGAAGTTTTCAATGTTTTTGTTCTTCCTGAGGGCAGGGAAGTCCAAATCTTGAACCAGAGCATTGAGTCCATCCTGAAAATAAAATTAGATTTGTGATCAATATAATAGGGGTAAATGGGACACATCCAAAGTGATACGACTACTTTCTATCAATCCATCCATCTATCCATAACTATCCGTCTCTATCTATCCGTCTCTATCTATCCACAGGGCTCTCGCTTAGCTTTTTTTCACTGTTGCCAGCCGGGCAACCTTGACAGCTTTTTAGGTTGCCAAATGACAGCTTAGGTGGTCATTTAAGACGCGTGCGATAATGTGCTCGGACGAAGTGTGTAGTTACCAGTCAGAATTATGGTCAATCAAGCATTCACATATTATGTTCAAGAAGGAACTGCAGATGCTGGAAAATCGAAGGTAGACAAAAGTGCTGGAGAAACTCAGCGGGTGCAGCAGCATCTATGGAGCGAAGGAAATAGGCAACGTTTCAGGCCGAAACCCATCAGTGTGGTTTCGGCCCAAAACGTTGCCCATTTCCTTTGCTCCATAGATGCTGCCGCATCTGCTGAGTTTCTCCAGCACTTTTGTCTACATTCACATATTATTTCTGCTTCAAATAACTCACAAACTAAACATATTCACCAATCAAGAAATGATATATACCAAAATGACATGCTGCAAAATTATAATACAATATCTCAACTCTTTTTACATATTGCAATTAATCCAATTTCTATTAGTTCTTTCCACTTCCAAACAAAAATGTGGTTGGATTATTCAGCAAATGATCAACCTGCGTCAATAAATCCTGGACCATGGACACTACAGATTGATGCAAGCATGTTTTCTGTGAAGGACCGAAAATTACCATGACATGGCCATAGCATGGGTCGTTATTGCTATTGGCACAGAAACACTCTGGCTTCCCACATAATTTATCCATAACAAAATATACAGGTTGCAAGGAAATTTCTAAAGGCATTTTTTGATAATAGCTGTTAAAACCGACTATACCCATCTGACAGGTTAAACATTACACTAACTGACAAGAGATGGCCAAAGGACATAACTGCAGCAAATGTTCTTTTGGTACTATGTTTAAAGGTGTCAAAACAAATAATAACATTGGAAATTAAAACACATTTGATTGCATTCCGTTATCAAACATAGTCAATGTTCGCTCTGAAGACCATGAATCACTATAGGTCAGGGGATGTGTGAATCAGTGCGGGGTGGATAGATGGCGGGGGGGGGGGGGGGGGGGGGGGATGAGAAGGCAATCGGTGCGGAATGGATGGATTGAGGCAGGTCAATTTGTACGTGTTGGTTGGAGTATATAAAATTGTGAGGGGAGAGCAAGGGGGATGTCAGTGGTGTTGAATGGGGGATCAGTACGGGATGGATGGGGGAGGGATCAGTACAGGATGAATGGGGGGATCAGTACAGGATGAATGGGGGTAGACAAAAATGCTGGAGAAATTCAGAGGGTGAGGCAGCATCTATGGCGCTAAGGAAATAGGCAACGTTTCGGGTCGAGACCCTTCTTCAGACTGTTCCCCCATTCTTCTTGAATGGGGGGGATCAGCACAGGATGAATGGGGGGGGATCAGTGCAGGATGAATTGGTTGGGGGGGGGTCAGGACAGTGTGGATCGGAGGGTCTGTGCAGGATGAATGGAAGATCACTACAGGATGAATGAGGGGATCAGTACAGGATGCATGAGGGGATCAGTACAGGATGCATGAGGGGATCAGTACAGGATGAATGGAAAGATCACTACAGGATGGATTGGGGGTTTGATGCAGAGAAAAATGGAAGGTGGGTCAGTACGGGATGAATGGGAGGATCAGTGCAGTATGAATGGGGGGGAGAAGTGCAGATTGAATGGGGGTAGACAAAAATGCTGGAGAAATTCAGAGGGTGAGGCAGCATCTATGGCGCTAAGGAAATAGGCAACGTTTCGGGTCGAGACCCTTCTTCAGACTGTTCCCCCATTCTTCTTGAATGGGGGGGATCAGTACAGGATGAATGGGAAGGGGGGTCAGTACAGGTTGAATGGGGGACAGGTTGAATCAATGCGAGGTGGGTAGGGTGATGAATAGATTGGGGGGGGTAGATGGGGAGGGAAGCACAGGGGATGTCAGTGAGGACTGAATAGAGGAGGGAATGGGGATCAGTGCGGAATGGAGAGCAGGGGTCTCAGGATAAGAGGGGGGAGGGGGGGGGGAGGGGGAGGAAGGAAGGTCAGCGCTCCTCGGACAACATCGCCCCGCTGCCTTGGCCGTCCCTGTCCAACGCCAAAGTGCCGCCGCCAAAGGGGGAGGCGGTTGGGAACTCGCCGCCACTGCCTCCACTCCTCCGCCAGCCAACAGGAAGGTGCGGGGCCGAGCGGTGCAGCTCAAATATCCTATAGCTGTAGGATCTTTGGTGCAGCTGCTTCAGTCGGCGGAAGGAGGCCTCCGCCTCCCTCTCTCTCCCTCCTCCCGGCCTCGGCGTGCGAGAGGGGTTGTATTGAAAACGTTGTTAACGGGTTTGCAGGAAGCGGCCGTTATCAGGGCGATAGCGGCCAATGCCTGCAAATCCACCAACTGCGCTTTCAAAACAACCCCTCTCGCACGCTGAGGCCGGGAGGAGGGAGGGAGAGGGTGGTCTCCTTCCACCGGGCGGGGTGCGGGAGGAGGCGGCGGTAGAGCCGCTATTGCGGCCGCCGCTGCCGCTGTTCGGGGCCCGTCATTCGCTCTGACCCTACGTCACCACGCACCTGGTAACTTTGCCCCGCAATCAAAGATACTATATGAATACAGCCCCCGCCAACATCATGCTCCTATTCTCCAGAGATGCTGCCTGACTCGCCGAGTTACTCCAGTTTTTTGTGTCTATCGGTATAAACCAGTATTTGCTTGCCAAGCCGGGCAAAGTGAGTCGGCGTTTAGGTTGCCCGGCGGCACTTGGATGGTCATTGGCACACGGGAAACCGCTAATTTCGAGCCCCGATCCATCTATATCTATCCATCTATATGTCAATCTATCTATCTATCTATATCTATCTATTATTAAAAGTCTCAAATTGTTTGTCTGTCTGTCTGTGATCTCAGGAGCTACGCCAAAACGGTACACACTAGCACAAACATTTTTTGCAGAATCTTACTCAGCTTTTTCCCATGGTCGTTCATATCAAGTTTCTTCACATTTGATTTTATATTTCACATTATTGATATTTAAATTATAAAAACAGCCAACTTTGAGAATAATAACTAACTGTGAGTGTGAGACTTTTCTAGCAGCTTCCAGTGATGATGTCACAATGGTATCTCACACTCCTCCAATCACAACGGGATTTACACATTTGCACAAGCTGCTGTGAACATTCTGACAACTGAAAATGACATCACAATGGGATCTCTGCTGCCAATACACAAGCTATGATAGTAGACCGAGTGGGGGATGGGAGGAGAAGAAATAGTATTTAAAAATTGTCTTTAGTGGTGGAGTGCGAAAGGGGAGAGGTGAGGGAGGAAGTGACTGAGGGTAGCAAAAAGGAGAGGGTGGGAGAGGTGACAGAGAGACAATGGGATCATCAGCTTCAAGGGGAGTAAGATTTTTGCCCCCCACCCACCCCACGTGGGAAGGATTGTTTGGCTCCAGGGAGCGCCGGCGCTGACCCAAAAGTCGAGTCCATTCATTGGCTCCAGGAAGCGCCGACTGCCCCCCCAACCCCCACGTGGGAAGGATAGATTGCGTTGGGGGAAACGGGTTGCGTTGGGGAAACGGGTGAGTCGTCGAATATTGCGTTGGGGAAACGGGGCCCAATGGGTCAGGGAGGGGAGAGGGGTTCTGGAGGGTGGGAGCAAGTGATTGAGGGTAGGGAGTGATTGAGGGTAGGGGAAAGGGAGAGAGAGGCGAAGGAGGGATGAGGGGAGAGAAGTGAGAGGGTGAAGATGGGGCAGGGCTCTCACTTAACTTTTTTCCCCTGTTGCCAGTCGGGCAACCTAGGCAGCTTTTTAGGTTGCCAAATGTCAGTTTAGGTGGTAATTTAAGACGTCTTGCATGATGCGGGGTGCGGGAGGAGGACGAGGTGCCGCTAGTATCCTTGCCCCGTACTACAGCTTGTTACCGCCGCCGACACAAAACGTCACATTCCTTTTCTCCAGAGATGTTGCCTGACCCGCTGAGTTACTCCAATTTTTTGTGACTATCTTCAGTATAAACCTCCAGTTCCAGTATCTGCAGTGCCAAGCCGGGCAAAATGACTCTGCATTTAGGTTGCCCGGCGGCACTTTGGGTGGTCAATGGCACCCGGGCAACCACTAATTTTGAGTTTTTGGCCTAAATGCAAAACGCTATGTGTGGCGGAAAACTAACTGCACATCACCCTGAACACACCATTTCAGTCTCTAGATGTGCAAAGCTGGTAGAGACATTCCTGGAATTGCAGCGGAAAGTGGTCCTACAAAGTATTGACTCGGGGGGGGGGGGGGGGTGGGGTCTGAATACTTTTGCACGCCACACTTTGCAGTTTTTTATTTGTAATAAAATTTGGAAACCATGTATCATTTCCCTTCCACTTCACAATTATGCACCACTTTGTGTTGGTCTATCACATAAAATCCCAATAAAATACATTTACGTTTGTGGTTGTAACGTGACAAAATGTGAAAAAGTTCAAGGGGTATGAATACTTTTGCAAGCCACTGTACCTCTTCTGGGAGCATGTTCTATATACCTACCACCTTATGTGTGAAAAAGCTGTCCCTCAGGTTACTATTAAATCTTTCCCCTCTAAATTAAATGAGCGGGTGACTGATGCCAAAGGAAAAATAATTAAGAGTTTTTAATAAAATAGCAGTGTTTTTTATTTTATTTAGGAGTGTTTTGAAACAACACGTAAACAAAGGCACCCTTACAGAGCTTTCAATGTTCTGCTGTTTTCGGTCAAAATTATGTCTTTCATTTCCCAATTAGTTTCACTTTGTGCCCATTGTATTGATGTTGCGTACTAGAGATAAAAATGTATTCGTATGTAGGTTATGTTTTGAAATGTATTGAAGTGAAAGCAAACTTCATAGAAAATGCTTTAGTATACGAAAACACTGCAGATGCTGGTTTAATGTGAAAGTAGACACAAAATGCTGGAGTAACTCAGCGGGACAGGCAACATCTCTGGAGCGAAGGAATGGGTGACGTTTCTGGTCGAGACCCTGCTTCAGTCTTCAGTCTGAAGAAGGGTTTCCACCCGAAACGTCACCCATTCCTTCTCTCCAGAGATGTTGCCTGTCCCGCTGAGTTACTCCAGCATTTTGTGCCAACCTTAGAAAATGCTTTCATTGTTTTAGGGAACTTCAGCATGACAAATATTCATTTTCCATCCCAAGAAGTCTCCCAGTCTGATTGCAATTTTGCTGCAGCTTTTCCTTGAATAATATGCACAAAAATAAATTTCATATTGAAATTCATATTCCATAACCAAGTACGGGTCACCTTACAAACACAAATATAGTTTTTTTGGAATCCATTGGGGATTATAGTATTTTACAACTAGGCAACCTAATCAGCAACTTTGCAAATTCCAACTTATTGCTGGTCAGAGTGGCAAGTAAAAGGGTCAATACTGAAAGGTGAAAAAAAAAGATAGCCAGACATATAATAGTCTGTGGAGGAAGGAACTGCAGATGCTGGTTTAAACTGAAGATAGACACAAAAAGCTGGAGTAACTCAGCGAGTCAGACAACATCTCTGGAAAAAAGTCTGATCGTTTGCCCAGTTTCAAGTGTCATTGTAATTAGTTTAATATGTTGTACATAACCACAACATTAAACCAACAAAATATTTCCCTTGAAGGCTCAATCAGACCATGGAATGCTTTGAATGGTAGTGAGTCAGTTTACCCCAAGTTAAATATCTGGATTGTCCAATGTTAATTGACCTGTGCCAGGCAGGTAATAAAGAAGTGAACGTTATCCACAGATGGGGAGAAGCAGGGAGAAAACAAGTCAAAGTGTCAGAGGATCTCAAGGGGTCAGACCAAATTTGTGAGGGGAATGGACAGGCGACATTTCAGGTCGAGACCCTACTTCCAACTCAACTTTCCAGCAGTTGGCAAGTATGGTTTCTATGATGCATCTATAAAAATTGTTGGGAGTCATTGGAGACATGCCAAATTTACTAATTCTTCTGAGCAAAAGGACAAATTGTTGGTGATATTCACATGCACCATTGATTTAGACTACCATGTACTCCACTCTGCTTTCAGAAATTGATTGAAGACACAAAGTGCTGGAGTAAATCAGCAGGTCCGGCAACATATCTGAAGAACATGATTAGGTGATGTTGCGGGTGTGACACTTCTTCAGAATGATTGTGATGGAAGGTGGAGAGCGGGGGAAGAAAGGATTTAATGGGAACTAGATGAACAACTTTTTTTTTTGCACAAAGGGTGGTGGGTATGTGAAACAAGCTGCCAGAAGAGGTATCTGAGGAGGTACTTATTAAAACGGTGAAACAAATGCATCTGGGGCATGTTGGTCGGTGTGGGCAAGTTGGACCGAAGGACATGTTTCCACGCTATATGACTCGACTTTCACCAGTGAGTGGATCTCACGGCTCATCCACAAGTTCCAGTCAGGGATCACTGGGATTGACTTCTTCGGCACTGAATGATGAAGTCTGTGACAGCAGTGGCATATTCATTTAGTTTGGGTGCAGTTCTTAAAAATGAACCAGTCAAAGCAGTCACAGAGGATCACAGCTGTTTCCTCATCCTGTGTCAGTAAGGGAATGACAGTTAGGGGCTAGAGTTTCAGTTTCAGAATAAACAGTTCTCAAAAATAATGTTTTTTTCAATAGCAATAACTTCATTTTTGTTACTACAAGTTAAAAATACTAAAAGCTGAGTGTTACATTGTTTAATAAAGTATCGTTGCACAAGTGTCAATTAAATACATTGCTTGTCAAGTACAATGTGTTCTTAAGAGACAACGATGACTGATTCCGTGGTGAGGTTACATAGAAACATTCCCCGCTCCCTCCCTCGCACTGTTTGAATCCAAGTCAGCCTTTTTTCTGCTTGCCAATTTCCAAAGTTACTTAAAGTGCTCCCGTCGTTCCTGATAAAAAGACATTAGAACCAATTTGACCCGCTTATTGCAAATAGTGTTCCCTAATTCATCACTCGCATTATAACTAATTCAGGTTTTGGAAACATGCATGATAGCTGTCTGCATTTAACATAAATGCAATTGAATCATATAGAGTTTGTCGAGCCCACTGAGTCAACACCAACCAGCGATCACTCCGTACTCCAGCAGCATCCTACACACTAGGTACAATTTACATAAGCCAATTAATTTACAAACTTGCACATCTTTGGTAGAGTGTGAGGAAATCAGAGAGCCTGGAGGAAACCCACGTGGTCACAGAGAGAACGTACAAACTCAGACAGGGAGCATCAGTAGTCAGGATTGAACCCAGGTGTCTGGTGATGTAAGGCACTATGAGGCTACGCCATTGTGCCACCCTAGTTCTTTCCCATCCACTTCCTACAAACTAGGGTTGATTTACAGAGCGAAACCCACACAATTTGGGGATTTGGGAGGAAACCCGAGCACCCGAAGAAACCCACGCAGTCACTGGGAAAACTCTGCACCCAAGACAGCACACGTGGATCTGGCAGGTGACCTGATTGGGATGAACGAGGTCATGAGGTGCATATGTAAAGTGAACATTTTTTTCACCTTGAGTTTTGTTCTCCTAGAGTCGAGGATTCTAAAACTAACGGGGTACTGATTTTTGGTGATCAGCCATGATCATATTGAATGGCAGTGCTGGCTCGAAGGGTCGAATGTTAGGGACATCTTAGGCAACTTTTCCACTAAAAATGTAGTCCATATCTGGAAAGTTCAAAATAGGACAATACAGGAGCGGATACAAATGTGCTCCTAGACACAAGACCAAGTGGGACCCGTTGTGTCTCGGGGGGGTGGGGGGGGGCTGGCCCTGAACGAAATATTCCACCACTCACCCATAGCTCCCAACTGAGCAGGTGCGGATGGCGGGTTCCCGTTGTGACATAGAAGATGGAGGTATTACTGTGCAGGCCAAGTGCAATCCCCAATGCAAGATTCCACCGCTCACCCATTTCCCCCCAACGCAAACCGTTCCCCCAACGCAACATTGCACCACTCACGCATAGCCAACTGCGCAGGCGTGGCTCATTTCTCCTTATTCCCCAGCACCCTCTTCTCTTCACCCCCCTCTGAGCAGAGGGGGGGGGCAGAGGGGGAGGGGGGGCGCGGAGGGGGAGGGTATGGCGGAGGGGGAGGGGGAGGGTGTGGCGGAGGGGGAGGGTGTGGCGGAGGGGGAGGGTGTGGCGGAGGGGGAGGGGGTGGCGGAGGGGGGTCAGATGGGGAGGGGGGGTCAGATGGGGAGGGGGGTCAGATGGGGAGGGGGGTCAGAGGGGAGGGGGGTCAGAGGGGGAGGGGGGGTCAGAGGGGGAGGGGGGTCAGAGGGGGAGGGGGGTCAAAGGGGGAGGGGGAGGGGTGTCAAAGGGGAGGGGGGGCAGAATCGGGGGGGCAGAGTCAGGGGGGGGCAGAGTCGGGGGGGGCAGAGTCGGGGGGGGGCAGAGTCGGGGGGGGGCAGAGTCGGGGGGGGGCAGTCGGGGGGGGGCAGAGTCGGGGGGGCAGAGTCGGGGGGGGCAGAGTCGGGGGGGCAGAGTCGGGGGGGCAGAGTCGGGGGGGCAGAGTCGGGGGGGCAGAGTCAGGGGGGCAGAGTCAGGGGGGGCAGAGTCAGGGGGGGCAGAGTCAGGGGGGGCAGAGTCAGGGGGGGCAGAGTCAGGGGGGGCAGAGTCAGCGGGGGCAGAGTCAGCGGGGGCAGAGTCAGCGGGGGCAGAGTCAGCGGAGGCAGAGTCAGGGGGGGCAGAGTCAGGGGGGGCAGAGTCGGGGGGGGGGATCGATGTGGACTCGGTGGGCCAAGAGCCTGTTTCCTCGCTGTATCTATAAAGGCAGAGGGGGAGGGGGGCAGAGGGGACGGGGGGGGGGGGCAGAGGGGACAGTGGGGGCGGTGTGGCAGGTGGGGGGGCAGCGAGGACAGGGGGGCAGAGGGGACTGTGGGGGCGGGGGGGCAGGTGGGGGTGGCAGCGGGGACGGGGGGGCAGGGTCATGGTTTTCAGGCTCCTGTGCCTTCTTCCTGACGGTAGTAGCGAGACGAGAGTATGGTCAGGGTGCTATGTGTCTTTGATGTTATTCGTTGCCTTTGAGTCAGCGTCTCTTCAAAGGTGAGGAAATCAGACCAGTGCTTGTCGAGGTAATGAAAACCCCTTTCTGCCATCCCCTTGAATTCTGGGAATTCAATTTACCAGCAGGCACGGTGGCGCAGCGGCAGAGTTGCTGCCTTGCAGCGCCAGAGACCCAGGTTCGATCCTGACAACGGATTCTGTCTGAACGGAGTCTGTACGTTCTCCCTGTGACCCGAGTGGGTTTTCTCCGAGATCTTCAGTTTCCTGCCACACTCCAAAGACGTACAGGTTTGTAGGTTAATTGGCATGGACTGGAAGGACCGAGAGGCCCTGTTTCCGTGCTGTGATTGTTATATGGTTATAAATGTAAAATTGTCCCTAGTGTGCCTAGGATAGTGTTAATGTGCGGGGATCGCTGGTCGATGTGGACTCGGTGAGACAAAGGGCCTGTTTCCACGCTGTATCTATAAACCAAACTAAATCAGGCCATGATGCAAAAAGTCGGTATGTTCTCTACTGTGCACCCATAAATGCCGATAGAGTATGCGGGGACATACTAATGTTTGATAACTTGTACAACAACCAAGAATCTACTTTTATTTTTATTTTTCAAGGTCTAATTTGCCTAATTTCTCAATTACATGTTTTTATGACCTTCAATGTTCTGCTGTTTTAAAACCTACTCACCATTATAATCACAAAACATTCTTGCTTTATAAACCTAGCAAAGGGGAAGATCACTGATTAAGAGGGATATTCAATTTTTAACAAGTGAGGAAAATCAAGAAGAGGAAAGAATAATGAAAACATTTCTCTTCCAAAGATAAGCCCACCCTTTTATCAGATTTAACTGCATAAGAAATAACATTTGTTTGCTCATTTCCAAGCCATTAAGTAAATCTGGTGATATTCGACAAAGAGTCTTGACCCAAAACGTCACCTATTCCTTTTCTCCTGAGATGCTTCCTTACCCGCTGAGTTACTCCGGATTTATGTGTTTGTCCTAAGTAATTCCGGTAGAGTGGCTTGGGCATTCCATTTCATATACATATTGAACATCTAACCACTCAACACTTCCATTGATTTTTTTTGGTTCGCTAATTATCCACTACCTTACAAGTAAATGCGTGCTCAAATCCACTAATATATCAACATGACAACATGAATCATGGATCAAACATGCCAAGTTAACCAATATCAACAGGGTTATTAACCAATAATGTAGGCACTGCAATTGCTTTCCTCAGTTCAAATGAAGAAAGTGACAGATAATAAGGGGTTAGGATTTGGGCGTGGGAGGTAAAAGTTTAGCTACCTTTTTCATTATGAAATAATTTTGTGCACATATGTTGGATGAGCTGTAAATTTTGAGAAAGTGCCATTTAATTAATAAGCTCAAGAAGTTAATAATAGCCATCTACTGCAGCCAATAATAGCATTGGCTGCAATATACTGCAGCAAGGTGTAGATAGAATCATTTGTTTTTGTTAGACTGCAGAAGTAGAGCAAAATGGTAGTGTATTTTCACAATACTCTCATTATAACTCAAGATTGCTATTGGTATTTACTTGTTGATAAGAAATTTATGCAGCAGCTTTATTAACAAAAAACAAAGGCCCAACAGAAAGACATTCCAATAAAAGTGGACATCAGCCAAAGGAAAAATTGCCAGCAAATATAACCAAAGGTTGGACAAGGAAGTAGGTTTTGAGCAGGATGATAAATGAAGAGCAGTGGAAACTCCAGCAGATGCACGCAGACAAAATGACTAAAGGCACAGCCACCAACGACAAAGCTACAAAAAAAATACGAGAGAGGCAATATCGTGCTTAATTGCTCACGCAGGCTTGCCAACAGGATGAAGTCAGCCGAGTTGGACATACAAAAATCGAGGATGGGCTTACTACTAGTCAAGGAAATTCTGACAGAAAAAAACTCAAGGGCTCTACCTAGTTTTGAATGACATGATTTATGAAAATCCAACTGGATGTTAATTCTCTCAAACACTTTTAAAGCATGTCTCAAGCTAATAATAATAACAACATTTTCTTGGGATTCACAAATGACTTGGATATAGTATAAATATCACCTTGTGTAACTCGGGGACTGCCTGTACAACAAACTCTGTTAATTTGGAACTTTCAGGACTTAAGTGGTACCAGGCGAGTACATTTTCCTAGAAGGTCCCACAGAGTTAAAAGCTGGTCCAGAAGGTTAGATCACATGATCACGGTGAGCCCACCAATTGGATATAAAATTGGCTTGGTGGAAAGTCAGAGACTGGTCGCAGAGAGTTGTTCATTAGGTTGAAGGCATGTGTGCTGCAGGGATCAGCTGAATCTGCTCTCATTTGTCATGCATATTAAAAATTTGGACGCAAACATAGGTGGAACGATTAACAAATATATCAATGACACCGAAATGTATACTGTAGACAATGAAGAAGGTTGCCCGAGGCTACAACAGGAACTATATCAACAGGGAAAGTAAGTGAATGAACAGCAGATGGAACTTAACTCGTAAAAGTGTGAAAAAATGTATTTTGTGGGTCTTAAACCAAGACAGGACAAGCACGGTAAATGACAGTGCCCTGGGCAGTGTTATTGGAATAACTTTCACCTGACACAGAAGACTGTCACCTTTGACATCAGTCCAGTAATGTGCAGTAATAAATTAACACCTCCAAAAGGCACAGCGCTTTCTTTCATTATATTTGACAATCCCAAGTTATCACAGCTAGAAAAACAGGTTTGAACAGTTGCCAATTTACATGCAACAAGCTCTCATATAGAACTTTCAAATTCTGTTTTTAAAGATGCTCTGCTCTTCAAAATAGTCATGGAATCTTGCACAGTCTGTTGAAAAAGTACAATCACTGGTTTAGTCTCTCATCCTAATTTTGTTATCTGAAACAGTGCAGAACTCCCTGAAAATTTCGCTGGCCATCCTAGATTGTTGTGCACAAATTCCTAGAGAAGAGCTTGTATGCACAACATACCGACTGAAGAACTAATCAAATAACTATGGCTATGGCAGACAATCAAAACACACAAATTTAAATTTGATTTGTCGGTAGCATGCACCACAAAACCAGGTCCAATGTAACAAAAAAGGGACGTTGATGTGAACCAACATCTGCAGTTCCTTGCTACACAACATACAAATGCTGTAGGTATAGAAGAAATACATAATTAATGAGAAATGTTATAAAAGTTGCCAAGTAATTTCAAATTAAAACAGGATAGAATGGTTGTTCTACAAAATAAAGCTGAACTCTTTCATAAAATGCCTGCAGGAAACAAACAGCTCCAAGGCTGTATGAACATGCATCTTTGGATACTTATAGAGTGATACAGCGTGGAAACAGGCCCTCCGGCTCAACTTGTCCACTCAGGCCAAAATGTCCCAACTGCACTTGTCACACCTGCCTGCATTTGGCCCATCTTGGAAGACATTTAAAGACTGCATGGATGAACTACAAATATTGTTCATCCCAGTTTGGCAAAAGAATAGATCAGGGAAGGTAGTGCATCCGTGGATAACAGGGGAAATCAGGGATAGTATCAAAGCAAAGGATGATGCGTACAAAGTAGCCAGAAAAAGCAGCATACTAGAGGACTGGGAGAAATTCAGAGACCAACAGAGGAGGACAATGGGCTTGATTAGGAAAGGAAAAATAGATTATGAAAGAAAACTGGCAGGGAACATAAAAACTGACTGCAAAAGTTTTTATAGATATGTGAAGAGAAAGAGATTAGTTAAAACAAATGTAGGTCCCTTGCAGTCAGAAACAGGTGAGTTGATCATTGGGAACAAGGATATGGCGGACCAATTGAATAACTACTTTGGTTCCGTCTTCACTAAGGAAGACATAAATAATCTGCCGGAAATAGCAGGGGACCGCCGGTCAAAAGAGGACTTGAGTGAAATCCAGATTAGTCGGGAAGTGGTGTTGGGAAAATTTAATGGATTAAAGGCCGATAAATCCCCAGGGCCAGATAGGCTGCATCCCAGAGTACTTAAAGAAGTAGCTCCGGAAATAGTGGATGCATTAGTGATAATCTTTCAAAACTCTTTAGATTCTGGAGTAGTTCCTGAGGATTGGCGGGTAGCAAACGTAACCCCTCTTTTTAAGAAGGGGGGGAGAGCGAAAACGGGGAATTACAGACCAGTTAGTCTAACATCGGTAGTGGGGAAACTGCTGGAGTCAGTTATTAAAGATGGGATAGCAGCATATTTGGAAAGGGGTGAAATCATTGGACACAGTCAGCATGGATTTATGAAAGGTAAATCATGTCTGACGAATCTTGTGGAATTTTTTGAGGATGTAACTAGTAGCGTGGATAGGGGAGAACCAGTGGATGTGGTGTATCTGAACTTCCAGAAGGCTTTCGACAAGGTCCCACATAAGAGATTAGTATATAAACTTAAAGCATACGGCATTGGGGGTTCAGTATTGATGTGGATAGAGAACTGGCTGGCAAACAGGAAGCAAAGAGTAGGAGTAAACGGGTCGTTTTCACAATGGCAGGCTGTGACTAGTGGGGTACCGCAAGGCTCAGTGCTGGGAACCCAGCTATTTACAATATACATTAATGATCTGGATGAGGGAATTGAAGGCAATATCTCCAAGTTTGCGGATGACACTAAGCTGGGGGGCAGTGTTAGCTGTGAGGATGATGCTAGGAGACTGCAAGGTGACTTGGATAGGCTGGGTGAGTGGGCAAATGTTTGGCAGATGCAGTATAATGTGGATAAATGTGAGGTTATCCACTTTGGTGGCAAAAATAGGAAAACAGACTATTATCTAAATGGAGGCCGATTAGGAAAAGGGGAGATGCAGCGCGACCTGGGTGTCATGGTACACCAATCATTGAAAGTAGGCATGCAGGTGCAGCAGGCAGTGAAGAAAGCGAATGGTATGTTAGCTTTCATAGCAAAAGGATTTGAGTATAGGAGCAGGGAGGTTCTACTTCAGTTGTATAGGGTCTTGGTGAGACCACACCTGGAGTATTGCGTACAGTTCTGGTCTCCAAATCTGAGGAAGGACATTATTGCCATAGAGAGAGTGCAGAGAAGGTTCACCAGACTGATTCCTGGGGTGTCAGGACTGTCTTATGAACAAAGACTGCATAGACTCAGTTTATACTCTCTAGAATGTAGGAGATTAAGAGGGGATTTTATAGAAATTAACAAAATTCTTAAGGGGTTGGACAGACTAGATGCAGGAAGATTGTTCCCGATGTTGGGGAGGTCCAGGACAAGGGGTCACAGCTTAAGGATAAGGGGGAAATCCTTTAGAACCGAGATGAGGACTTTTTCACACAGTGGTGGGTCTCTGGAACTCTCTGCCACAGAGGGTAGTTGAGGCCAGTTCATTGGCTATATTTAAGAGGGAGTTAGATGTGGCCCTTGTGGCTAAGGGGATCAGAGGGTATGGAGAGCAGGCAGGTACGGGATACTGAGTTGGATGATCAGCCATGATCATATTGAATGGCGGTGCAGGCTCGAAGGGCCGAATGGCCTACTCCTGCACCTAATTTCTATGTTTCTATCTTGTAAAAGGATAAGCTAAAAAGGCTGTTAAAATAGCATTAACAATTTTTGGCTTTATTAATAGCAGAGCAAAAAGCAAAGAAATTATGCTCACACATCAAACTTTTGGCTACCGCCCCACTGCAATATTGTGTCTTATTCTGAGCATTACACTTTGAGGAGGATGTCAGGAGCTCAAAATCTTATTAGAAACTTTACGAGAATGCACACCATGAATGAAGACATACGCCCAAGATGTATTTATTTTGAGATATGGAAGAGATTTTAAAAAGTTGTCTAAAATCTTGAATTTAACAAAATGATTTGAAACCGTTTTTAGTGGCAAATATGCCAGTAACAGACTATGGCCAGGGAGCATTTTTCCTACCTGTGTCCACAATGTGTAATACTGTAGTTAAATATAATTAAAATTAAGCAGGTAAATGCTATTAGTACTAGAACACTACTCAATTTTGTTTTAATATTTTATTTATAAAGCCACAGTAAAGATGGAATCTGCAAGAAAGCCCATGTGCCTGAACAAATAACATTTTATCAACTAGTCTCTTTGGTGCAACATTCCAATTACATAATTCTCGTACATAACAATGCAATAGTTTCCCATTCAAATAATTATTCAATTTCCTTTTGAAATTTATAACTTAATTAACATACTCCAACCTGTACACCAGTTTACATCTGTTTATTATTGTCACGTGTCCAGTGAAAAGCTTTTTTGTTGTATGCTATGCAGTCAGTGGAACTACTATACTTTGTTACAATCAAGCCGCCCGCAGTGTACAGATGCAGGATAAAGGGAATAACGCAGTACAGGATAAAGTCCATTACAGTCCAATGAAAGATAGTCCAAGGGTCTCCAATGAGGTAGATGGTAGGTCAGGACCACATTCTAGTTGGTGGTAGGATGATTCAGTTGCCTGCTAACAGCTGGGGGGGGGGGGAATTGTCCTTGAACCTGCTGGTTCATACTATATACCTCTTGCCTGATGGGAGAGACGAGAAGAGGGAGTGGACCGGGCAAGACTCATCGATTATGGTGGTGGCCTTGCCAAGACAATGTGATGTGTAGATGGAGTCAATGGAAGGGAGGTTAGTTTGAGTGATTGTCTGGGATGTGCCCACTATTCTCTGCAATTTTTGTGGTCTTCAATGACATTGTTGCCAAACTACGCTGTGATGCATCCCGATAAAATGTTTTCTACGGCCTATCTGGAGATGTTGGTGAGAGCAGTTGTGTACATGCAGATCTTTCTAAGCCTTCTAAGCAAGTAGGAAGCGTTGGTGTGCTTTCTTGGCTGCTGCTTTGATATGACTGGACCAGGACAATTTGTTAGCGATATTTAGTCCGAGAAACTAGAAGTTTTCAACCATCTCTACTTCAACACCGTCAATGTATATATGCACCACTTTTCTTCCTGAAGTCGATCACAATCTCCTTTGCCTTGCTGGAAATGAGGGAGAGGTTGTGTCCGAAGGAACTGCAGATAGGAGAACTTGAAATGGCAGCATAATTTGTTGGAGGGAGTGGTGGGGTGGAGGGCAGGAGAGCAGAGAAATTCACCAACTCTTTTCAGATCTACTCACGCAGCATTTCTTCTACATAGCTACAGTAAGGAAGAGTGCATGAGATATCTGCACTTCAGAGAGGATATTCAATGGAAGGATTTGGTTAACTTCATATTATCCATGTTTTTGGAGATTTTCAATTTACCCGTCTTTCTCTGCTCAACCCAGGCACAATCATTTAAAGGTAAAAGGTGAGAAATGGACATGGTGATATGTAAATGACCACTCACCTTCAGAAGCACACCCTAACAAACGCTACCTCACAAAAAGTAGACACAAAATGCTGGAGTAACTCAGCGGGACAGACAGTATCTCTGCAGAGAAGGAATGCGTGACGCTTTGGGTTGATACCTTTCTTCAGACTGAAGCTTCCTCACAAAATATACTGTAACTACAAATTGTCCCCACGGTGTTTATATATCCCGTCATTTGAAACTTTCAACATTGAAGTTATCCAAATAGTTCGAAGCCTCTCCTGGACTGCAAGGTTTGTGTACTCCAGTGATCCTGAAAACTATGCCGAATGGAGTTTCATATCCCTGGCAGGTTCAACCAAACCGGACAGGTCCCGGGTGAAGGGAAGACGAAGCAGTCCCTGGTATCCAGGTTGGGGGTTGGGCGTGGGGTTAACCACCCCACCCTGGAAAAAAATGTGAGTTACAGAACCTTTGACGAATGAAAAACAAATTACACACTCGGTTGAAGAAGGTGCCCCAGCAATGGGGAACATGACGCTTCCCAGCCAAACCCGCAAGGGCGCTGGGAAGCTGACACACCTTCTGACGCCAAGGAAATACATCCTTGTGGGGGCATGGAACATCCAAACCATGTTTCAGGCTGGCAAGGCTGTCACAATTGCCAACAAAATCTCTTAGTCTTGGGCTTGGCTGAACCAAGATGGACACAGTCAGGGGACATCAAATTGGTCAGCGGACAATCCATTATCTACTCCTGACTGGAAAAGGATGGAGCAAAGCATATAGAGGGAGTGGCCATCATGATGACAAAGGACGCTAGAAAGGCTCTAACGGCATGGGAACCCATCAGCTCTCGCTTCATTAACACCTGCCTTAGGAGAATACTTAACATCTGGTGGAAAGCCAAAGTAAGCAATGTGGACCTGTGGAAAAGGAGCCAGGAGCCCATTGACTTACAAATTCGAAGGAGAACATGGAGTTGGATTGGGCACCCTCAGGAAACCTGACACAAATAACCCCCAAGGAGAAAGGAAAAGAGGTCACCCCAGGAACAGCTGGAGAAGAGGTGTCCAGACAGAAATGTCTGAGAGTGGGCTCGACTGCAAAGATCTCGAAAATACTGCCAACGACCGAGTGAGGTGGAGGACATTTGTCAATGGCCTATGCTCCCTAAAGGAGCAAAGGGCTTAAGAAGAAGAAGCAGTTAGAAGATTCCAATTAATTATTTAAAATTAAGTCTCAACCGCAGTCACTCACAGATGGGTCTGGCTTTACCATTCAAGTTTATAGATCAGCATTTTGAAGATTAAAATTAATACATCTTTCAACAGTAACAAGGCAGCAGAAGGACGATGTAGGCCTGGATAAATTATTCAACATTAACTTTAAAATGGATTAGGTCACAGCTACAGATAAAATCTAATCAACAAGCGTAGGGGGGAAGAATACTATATGGCAAACAGCCCGAGGGAAAGAAATAAGACCAAGCAAGGGGAGACTGGAGAATATATGCTTTATTGTCTGAAATAATGTGTTTTACACACATACTGCAATGATTAACACAGCAATAACCCACTAAAAGACACATAAAATGTAATTGTAAACCTTAACACACCCTGCATAATTTTCTCAAGGTAAATCCTGCGGCATATTTATCAATACCAAGAGGCACAACCTGTCCCACAAAGATAAGATTAACATCAGCATACAGACAACCCCACATTGTAGGGTGGATTGCTTTTCTAGAAAATGATCCAATGCACAGTTTTTTCCTGAAGAAAAAACAAAGTAATCTGCACATGCATCAAGAAATGAGAAATGTAATGAAATGTTTGCACAAATAATTTCGAAGAGTAATTCCATATTCTACTTCTAAGATATTCCATATCCCAGATTTTTAAGCTCATGATTTGTAAATTGCATACGGGTGAATTTCCATTACCTTGAGTTGGGGCGGGTGATCAATGATAATTGATTCATAATTTCAACTAGGGTCACTAAAACAGTGGGATCACAATCCACCTGTCACATTCATCCCATCATGCCTCCTCAGACTTTTGACCTGCCACTGCCCGGAAAATGACGTACAATCTCAATTTGCTCTCAGCACCCACTTGCGATCAGGCAATTGCTGCCAGGCCTTTGGTGATAGGTTCCTAATAGGTTCTGCTGGACAAACACCCCTCACGATGCAGTGTATAACAAGTAAATAGTACGGTATGAAAGGACAACTAAGTGGAAAAAAAGTACAGAATTTACTCCAGTATATGCTTGAATTCCTCACCCCAAATGGGACAAAAAAAAGTGGGGTGAGCACGAGTGTTTCAAAATTAGCATGAGGGTTTCAAAAATCAGTTGGCATTTCATGGATAGTGAAAGTGGATCAAAACAGCAGCCTTTAAAATTCTATGCCCAGTGAAAATTATTAACCATATGTTCGGGAAAAAACTGCTGGAACTTAGCAAGCCAGACAGCATATGAAGAGGGAAATTGACAGATGACATTCCAGGTTGGGACCAGTCCGATGACAGTCTAAAGCTTCTTTGTTTTTTTTGTGTTCACCAAAATGAACTGGAAGATTTTCTAAATACTAAATTCTCTCCAGGGGCGAGGAACTACACAGCTCGGATTTATAAATCATTAAAAAATAACAGAAGCAGCAAATGGAGTGCTGGCATGTTCTTCCAAAAGAGTTGAAATACACAGGATTAACAAGTGGTAAAAGAGTTGAAATACACAGGATTAACAAGTGGTGACAAAAGAAGTGGTTTCGTTGTACTTGGCAGCAGTTTAAGCTAGACATGAAACACACCAGATTCCACAGAAATGGTCTGTCATTTGATATATCGATACATTAAAAAATAGGTGCAGGAGTAGGCCATTCAGCCTTTCGAGCGAGCACCGCCATTCAATGTGATCATTGTTGATCATCCATAATCTGTACCCCGTTCCTGCCTTATCCCCATATCCTTTGATTCCCTTAGCCCTTAGAGCTCTATCTAACTCTCTCTTGAATGCATCCAGTGAACAGGTCTCCACTGGCAGAGGCAGAGAATTCCACAAATTCACAACTTTCAGGGTGAAAAGGTTTTTCCTCACCTCAGTTCTAAATGGCCTACCCCTTATTCTTAAACTGTGACTCCCCCAACATCGGGAATATGTTTCCTGCATATAGCGTGTCCAATCCCTTAATAATTTTATATGTTTCTATAAGATCACCTCTCATCCTTCTAAATTCCAGTTAAAATATGCCCAGTCGTTCCATTCTTTCATCATATGACAGTCCCGCCATCCCGGGAATTAACCTGGTAGACCTAAGCTGCACTCCCTCAATAAAAAGAATGTCCTTCCTCAAATCAGGAGACCACAATTGCACACAATATTCCAGGTGTGGTCTCACCAGGGCCCTGTATAACTGCAGAAGGACCACATTGCTCCAATACTCAAATCCTCTTGTTATGAAGGCCAACATGCCATTAGCTTTTATCACTGCCTGCTGTACCTGCATGGGATAATTTAGCCCATCAAGTCCATGATGGTTCCCAGCAGACCATTGCCATTAGTCCCACTGCCTCCTTTATTTTTCCCTGTAGCACTGCAATTTATTCTCTCTCACTCATCAATTACATCTTCCTTAATTCTTCTGCCACCCAATGCATAATTTGCAGTAGTCAATTAGCTTATCAACTCATCTTTGGGAAATGTGAAGAAACTAAATCCCTGGGGGAAATTCACTAATTCTTGAGGAGAATGGGACAACTCTACATAGATAGCAACCTAAGGTAGGATCAAACCCCTGCCCCTGTGAGAAGGGAAACTGCTAAGCCATCATGCCAGCCTTTACCTTCCGAGCTGGGACTGTGCCTTGAAAGGTAAAATTCTGAAAGTAAGGCTGTATAGGCTTGGCTTACATTTATTTCAAGTGCAAACCAGCTAAGATCTTTGTGAATAATTAAGATTCTTGGCCAGAACAATGTCATTTAGGTTCATATACATACAATAACATACAAGGATGGCGTTCTGCCATCAAGTAAGTCCATGCTAGATCAAAAGAGATCAATCCCAATTGTCCCCTTCACCTTCTTTTAGCAAAAGATTAGTCAGCCCTTCTATTCCATGCATAATTAAAGAATCCTTTCCTCCTTTATTCCATAAACATATTTGTCATATCCTTCTGAAGACACAAGGAATTGCAGGTGGTGGGTTTAGTGTAGGAATAACTCAGCGGTCAGGTAGCAACTCTCGAGAACATGGAGAGATGACGTTCTAGGTTGGGACCATTCTTCAGACTGATTGTCGTTGGGCGAGCAAGCTGGATGAGAGATGGGGGCGGGACAAAGCCTGGCAAGTCATTGGTGAATATAGGTGAGGTTTTTTTTTTAAATTGCAATGTGGCCATCCTTACATCGCCAAGACCAAGCAAAGACGAGGCCACCATTTGCCAAGCTTGTAGTCAGTCTGCCAAGGCCTGCTGAATCTCCTAGTTGCTAACCATTTTAACTCCCCTTCCCACACTGACCAGTCTTTCCTGGGACTCCTCCATTGCCAGTGAGGCCACATGGAAACTTGAGGAACAGCACATCATTTTTCACCTTTCCTTGATTATCATTGAGGGCTTTGATCTGAGTTTTTGCATATCTTTTATTGATTTTTTTTATTGAACCTTTTCACATCTCTCGGTTCCTTCTCCCCTGACTCTCAGTCTGAAGAAGAATCTTGACCCGAAACGTCGCCTATTTCCTTTCTCCGGAGATGCTGCCTGAACCGCTGAGTTACTCCAGCTTTTTGTGCCTATCTTTGATTTAAACCAACCTGTGCAGTTTCTTCCTACGTATCATATTCTGCTTTTTTTTTAACCAAAAATGATTCAATCAATTATTTACAGTAATATTTACAGTACAAAATAAATCAAAACAAAACCCACCACCATAATACGTCCAGCAAATTAAACTGCTATACAATAAGTATAGTTAATAAACTACTGTACAACTGTCTCACTATCCTTATTGAGGATACATTCCATCCTCCGCGGTGCCCAGCGGTCCATGAAATCCCCCAGAGCACTCATGGATGGCGCGTAATCCCTTTCTAGTACCACCCGAGCGCAGACGTAACCCTGGAAAAGGGGCAGGCAGCCGGCTCGGGCAGGGCCCTCTTCCACCTGGCTCCGTGCTTCGTGGATGGCCAACTTGGCCAGGCCCAGGAGCAACCCAACCAGGACATCTTCGGCCCTACCCTCTCCCCTACGCACAAGGTCTCCAAAGATGAGGATGGTGCGTGTAAAGTGCAGCCAGAAGGCAAGGAGCAGCCCCTTTAGATATTGAAACAGGGACTGCAACCTCACACACTCCACGGACACGTGGAACACAGACTCTTCCAGCCTGCAAAAGTGGCAGGCGGCTGGCGAGTGTGTGAACTGCAAGAGCAACAGGTTCTGATTGTATTTTGAGTTACAAGGGACTCCTCAGTGCAGTACCCTCCACCCCAGGTCCCCGATGTAGAGCGCAGAATCCCTACGCAGGGCTCTCACTTAACTTTTTTTCTCTGTTGTCAGCCGGATAACCCACTTTAAGACCCACAAAATACATTTTTTCACATTTTTCCGAGTTAAGATCCATCTGCTGTTCATTCACTTACTTTCCCTGTTGATATAGTTCCTGTTGTAGCCTCGGGCAACCTTCTTCACTGCCTACAATATATATTTCAGTGTCATTGGTAAATTTGTTAATTGCTCCACCTAATTTGCGTTCAAAATTTTAATATACATGACAAATGAGAGCAGATTCAGCGCTGATCCCTGCAGCACACAGGCCTTCAATCTAATGGACAACTCTCTGCGACCAGTCTCTGACTCTTTCCACCAAGCCAATTTTATATCCAATTGGTGGGCTCACCGTGAATGTATGTGATCTAACCTTCTGGATCAGCTTTCAACTCTGTAGGACCTTCCAGGGCTCTCACTTAACTTTTTATCGCTGTTGCCAGCCGAGCAACCTAGGCAGCTTTTTAGGTTGCCAAATGACAGTTTAGGTGGTCATTTAAGATGGCCTGCGTGACGCGTGCGATAATGTGCTCGGCCGAAGTGCATAGTTACCAGTCGGAATTATGCTCAATGAAGCATTCACATATTATTTCTGCTACAAATAAAGTTACAAACTAAACATATTCACCAATGAAGACATGATATATACCACAATGACATGCAGGTTTGGGAATTGCTCGACACAGGACAAGAAGGCTCTGCAGAAAGTAGTGCGTTCGGCGAACTCGCCCCTCTGCAGGAACTATACATCAGAAGGTGTAACTCCAGAGCCAATAGGATTATGGGAGACCCCTTCCACCGCTGCAACGGACTGTTCCAGCTGCTTCGGTCAGGCAAACGCCTCAGTTGCCATGCTGTGAAAACGGAGAGGTTGAGAAGGAGTTTCTTCCCAGAGGTCATTAGGACTGTACACTCCTACCTCACCAGGGACTAACTTTACTGGACCATTCTACTGTTATTTTATACTGCATTTTTTTCCCTTTTTCCTTCCTCCCACAATATGCAATATGTAAAAGAATATGTGATTTTGTTCCATTCTGTTTGTAGTTTGTTTGTTTGTTTTTTGCACAAAGTCCGCGAGCATTGCCACTTCACTTCACATCTTGTATGTGTATGTGACGAATAAACTTGACTTGAGCAAAATTATAATACAGTATCTCAACTCTTTTTACACGTTGCAATGAATGCAATTTCTATTAGTTCTTTCCACTTCTAAACAAAAATGTGGTTGGATTATTCAGCGTATGATCAACCTCAGTGAGACCAAACGCAAGCTTGGTGATTGGTGCTTCACATAACACTCAGTTCGCAATAACCAACCTGATCTCCCGGTGCCTCAGCACTTCAACTCCCCCTCCCAATCCGAATCCGACCTTTCTGTCCTGGCCCTCCTTCATGGCCAGAGTGAGGCCCACCGCAAATTAGAGGAACAGCACCTCATATTTCGCTTGGGTAGTTTACACCCCAGCGGTATGAACATTAGATTCACCAATTTCAGGTAGTCCTTGCTTTCTCCCTCTTTCCCTCTCCCTTGCTCTCACCCTCTCCCAAAAATGTAGTTGGATTATTCAGCATATGATCAACCTGTGTCAATAAATCCTGGACCATGGTAACGTGTATGCTTAACCATGCACACTACAGATTGATGCAAGCATATTTTCTGTGAAGGACCGAAAATTATCATGACATGGCCATAGCATGGGTCGTTATTGCTATTGGAACATAAACACACTCTTCCCACATAATTTATCCACAACAAAACATACAGGTTGCAAGGAAATTTCTAAAGGCATTTTATGATAATAGCTGTTAAAACCAACTATACCCATCTGACAGGTTAAACATTACACTAACTGACAAGAGATGGCCAAAGGACATAACTGAAGCAAATGTTCTTGTGTCAATATGTTTAAAGGTGTCAACGCTCCACATTACCAGACATTCAGATTAGCTGTACGTGTTGTTAACGGCAATGAAGATACCTAGTTTGTACACACCAGATTAAAAAAAAATTATTGATAAACGCTGTTTCCACCATTCCCACTTCAGAATTAAAGTTAAAATTTCAACTGATATATCTCCTGACCAAATTTGTGATGTATATGACCGACTGTAGAAGTAAAGCCTGGATAAATCCAACGAATAGTTGTGAATGTTGTTCATTAAATCACTACAGTACTGATACTCTATATTAAGAGCATTAATTAGCCATTAAAATGAATTCTGTAATAACGTGTGAACGGCAGCATTGACAATCGAACACTGCGGTTTTAATGTGTGACGTGTTTACAATTTAATTCATCCATCTTTATGGATTAAAACAAATAATAACATTGGGAATTAAAACACATTTGACTGCATTCAGTTATCAAACATAGTCAATGTTCGCTCTGAAGACATTTACAGCGCAACAGGGTCGGGGGGAGGGGGGGGGGGGTTGAGAAGGCAATCGGTGCGGGATGGATGGATTGATTGAGGCGGGGGAATTAGTGCATGTTGGTTGGAGTAGGTCAAATTGTCGTGGGAATGGGGATCAGAGGGGGAGAGGGGGAGAGGGGGAGAGGGGAGAGGGCGAGAGGAAGGTCAGCGCTCCTCGGACAACATGGGCATCGGGTTATCAGGGCGTGCGGGGTGCAGGAGGAAGTGAAGCCGCCGTTGCCGCTGCTGCTGTGCGGGGCCCATCATTCACTCCGACCCTCAGTCACCCCGCACTCAACCATCGCCGACCCAAAACGTCACTTATTCCTTTTCTCCAGAGATGCTGCCTGACGCGCTGAGTTACAACAGTTTTGTGTGACTATCTTCGGTATAAACCAGTATCTGCAGTGTCAAGCCGGACAAAATGACCAGGCTTTTAGGTTGCCCGGCGGGACTTTAGGTGGCCATTGGCACCTGGGCAACCGTTAATTTCAGGCCCTGCTGCATAGAGGGACCCCCACTGGCTGGGGGAGGGGGCCTCACACAACCAAAAGGCAACACCGACCGCTAATTTGTGTCCGGGCGGTTGACCAGGGCGAGGAAGTGCAGGGTGCGGAGGAGGAGCCCGTTCATATTCTGCTTGGGTAGGTCACAACCCAACGCTATAAACAATGAATTGTACAATTTGAAGTAACCAGCCAACAATAATGCCTTTCCCTTACCTTGTCCCATTTCAATTATATCACTTCCTCTGACCCGACATTTCATGACTCTTCTCTCCATATCTTGCAGCCCTTTTGTCTTCTTTTCTTCGCTGGCCTTTGTCCACCTATCTGCCCTTCTAAACTCCCCCTCACCTGCGTCCACCTATCACTTGCCAGGCTTTGTCGTGCCACATCCCTCTTCGAGATTTCTCCTCCCCGAGTACAAACAGTTCCAACAAGGGCCCTAACCCCGAACTTCATCTACCAATGTTCTCCAGAGATGCTGTCTGACTTGCTGAGTTAGTGTCTTATTAAATAAACCAGCATCTGCATTTCCTTGTGCCTATGTTGTGCCTTTTCTGAAGCAGGAGTAAACAGGTAATTTTCAGAATGGCAGGCAGTGACTAGTGGGGTACCGCAAGGCTCAGTGCTGGGACCCCAACTATTTACAATATATATTAATGATCTGAATGAGGGAATTGAATGCAACATCTCCAAGTTTGCAGATGACACGAAGCTGGGGGGCAGTGTTGGCTGTGAGGAGGATGCAAGGTGACTTTGATAGGTTGGGTGAGTGGGCAAATGCATGGGAAAATTACCAGACTCTTTAAATGAATCTACAATTACATTAATTCCTAAATTAGATAAGGACCTGGAAGACCCTGGATCATACCGAGCGATTGCCCTTTTAAATACTGATCAAAAAATACTAACTAAAGTACTTTCTCGGAGGCTAAGTTTAGTGATTTCCAAAATAATACATTGTGATCAAACAGGTTTTATTCCAAAACGTTACTCATCACATAATCTTAGACGCTTGTTTAATATTATTTACTCGAGAAGAAGGAGAGATATAGAATTAGCAGTTATATCGTTGGATGCTGAAAAAGCATTCGACCAGGTGGAATGGTCATATTTATTTAATATAATGGAAAAATATCAATTGGGGGATGGATTTTGTAAATGGGTAAGAATATTATATTCTAAACCTACTGCAAGAATTTTAACCAATCAAATATTATCACCTAAATTTAATCTCTTTAGGGGATGCAGACAGGGATGTCCGTTATCCCCTTTATTATTTGCCTTGGTGATAGAACCTCTGGCTGAAAGAATCAGATCAGAACCCGAAATATATGGGTACAACACTGACATAACAAATAATAAGATATCTTTATATGCAGATGATATTCTGATTTATATTACTAAACCGGAACGTAGTATTCCAAAGCTATTCAATGTTATAAATGAATTTAGTGTATTTTCAGGATATAGGATTAATTGGAGTAAAAGTGACATAATGCCTATAACTGGTATAAATGTAAATATATTACAAAAATACCCATTAAAAATAGTTACAGATAAATTTAAATATTTAGGAATTATTGTGTCTAAATCCTATAAATTATTAATTAAAGCTAATTATTATCAATTATTAGAGAAACTTAAAAAAAACATTTTATATTGGAAAACACTTCCTATATCTATGATCGGTAGAATTAATGCTATAAAGATGATTTTTTTACCACAATTGTTATATTTATTTCAGGCAATTCCTTTTTTTCTTCCAAAAAGTTTTTTAAAAAAAATTGATACCATAGTTAATAATTTTGTCTGGGATTACAAAAACCATAGAATAGGTAAAAAACACTTATGTAAGTCGAAGATAAATGGAGGGCTGGCACTTCCAAATTTTTTATATTACTATTGGGCAGTCCAGATTAAGAATATGAATTTTTGGTGGGTAAATATGGATGTTGAACCAATGTGGCTAAAAATGGAAAAGGAAGACTGTTTACCCTTCACTATAGAGTCGATTATTTTCGCACCAAAGGAAGTACAAAAAAAGACTTATAGGGACAACATTATCATTCATAATATTAGGCGTATTTGGAAACAGATAGTTAAGACCTTACATCTGGATAATCTTTCTTTTAGGTTATCAATTAGGAATAATCCACTGTTTAAACCCTCAATCTTAGATGCGGGTTTTAGACTGTGGGAGGATTTAGGAATTAAAAGAATAGAACACCTTTATAGAAATGGAAAATTATTATTATTTGAAGAGTTACAAGATATTTTTGGATTACCTTCACAACATCATTTTAGGTATTTACAAATTAGAGATTTTATTAAATGTAACACATACGACTATAAAAATAAAGGACCAGGCTTATTAGATGAAGTGTTTAATTTACATCCAAATACGGATAAGCTTATAGCTTATATCTATAATATTATTTTAGATAAAGAGAACCCAACAACTGAAACATATCGTCAAGCATGGGAAAATGAAATTGGATTACCTATAACGAAAGAAACTTGGGAAGAAAGCTTACAAAGAATACATTGGTGTTCTTTGAATGCCAGACATACATTGATACAATTTAAAGTTATATATAGATTACACTACTCGAAAACGAAATTAAAAAGTATTTTTCCTAACCTTTCCTCTATTTGTGATAAATGTAAGAATTTTGAAGCAAATTTAATACATAGTTTTGTAACATGTCCACGGTTGAATTTTTATTGGATTGAAATTTTTAAAGTTATTTCGGAAGTCCTTAAGGTTAAACTTGACCCAGACCCAAAATTAATAATATTTGGAATCCCGGAGCCAAATTTGGTACTTACAATTAATCAAAGAAATTTTTTTGATTATTGTTTAATAATTGGGAAAAAAATGATACTTAAATTTTGGAAGGGAACATTATCCCCAACAATTAAAATGTGGAAAGCAGAGATGTTGGAGACGTTGAATTTGGAAAGAATTAGATTTGTCCTTTTGGACAAGTATAATTCTTTTGAATTGATATGGTCTCCATATATACAGTATTTAGAGAAGTAGCTATTCTTGGGATCACGGCTTCGACGGGCACCCTATGGATCCGATGCGAATAACTTACCTATAATTGATAATATTGTGTATTTATTAGAGATATTTCTAAATGAAATAATATCTCGTACAATGTCTTTAGTTTTTGTTTATATATATATATATATATATATATGTAATATTATTGTTTTTCAAATTATCTTTTTAATTTTTAATTGATATATGTGCGAAAAATTTTTATTTTTATTTTATTCCCTTTTATTTTTCCTTTTTTCTTTATTCTTTTATATATCTTTTTCTTTATTTTCATAAAAATAGAAGATATTATGTATTGATATGCTATTTGTAGTAATACTGAATTAAGGTGTTAGATTATAAAATAAGCTATATATTGTAAACTATTTACTTCAAATAAAAAAAATATTAATAAATAAACCAGCATCTGCATTTCCTTGTGCCTATGTTGTGCCTTTTCTGAAGCAGGAGTAAACAGGTAATTTTCAGAATGGCAGGCAGTGACTAGTGGGGTACCGCAAGGCTCAGTGCTGGGACCCCAACTATTTACAATATATATTAATGATCTGAATGAGGGAATTGAATGCAACATCTCCAAGTTTGCAGATGACACGAAGCTGGGGGGCAGTGTTGGCTGTGAGGAGGATGCAAGGTGACTTTGATAGGTTGGGTGAGTGGGCAAATGCATGGTAGATGCAGTATAATGTGGATAAATGTGAGGTTATCCACTTTGGTGGCAAAAACAGGAGGGTAGACTATTATCTGAATGGTGGCCGATTAGGAAAAGGGGAGACGCAACGAGACCTGGGTGTCATGAAAGTAGGCATGCACGTGCAGCAGGCTGTGAAGAAAGCGAATGGTATGTTGGCATTCATAGCAAAAGGATTTGAGTACAAGAGCAGGGAGGTTCTACTGCAGTTGTACAGGGCCTTGGTGAGGCCACACCTGGAGTATTGCGTACAGTTTTGGTCTCCTAATCTGAGGAAAGACATTCTTGTCATAGAGGGAGTGCAGAGAAGGTTCACCAGACTGATTCCTGGGATGGCAGGATTTCCATATGAAGAAAGACTGGATAGACTCAGCTTGTACTTGCTGGAATTTAGAAGATTGAGGTGGGATCTTATATAGACTTATAGAGACTTACTAAATTCTTAAGGGGTTGGACAGGCTTGATGCAGGAAGATCGTTCCTGATGTTGGGGAACTCCAGAACAAGGGGTCACAGTTGAAGGATAAGGGGGAAGTCGTTTAGGACCGATGAGAAAATCATTTTTCACACAGAGAGTGATGAATCTGTGGAATTCTCTGCCACAGAAGGTAGTTGAGGCCAGTTCATTGGCTATATTTAAGAGGACGTTGGATGTGGCCCTTGTGGCTAAAGGGATCAGGGGGTATGGAGAGAAGGTAGGTACGGGATACTGAGTTGGATGATCAGCCATGATCATATTGAATGACGGTGCAGGCTCGAAGGGCTGAATGGCCTACTCCTGCATCTATTTTTCTATGTTCCCTAATTCATTACTCACGTTAAATTCAGTTTGAATTTTACAGCATAAATAACTGCAAAGGCATGTTTCTGGAGTTCAAAGGTAACTATGTAATTGCATGCTTCGGGAGTTCAAAGTCAGCAAGAGGGCGAGTAGTATATAGCAGAGGTAGCAGCAGTAATAGTAGTAGGTACAGTGATCGTGAGGAGTATGCAGAGAGATGTGAAGGGATACTGACAAGCTAAGTGAATAGGCAAGGATATGTCAGATGGAACAATGGAAAAAAAAAACAAGGTTATGTGTTTTTTTTCCATACTGAGATTAAAAGATAGTATTTAGAGGGATCGGCATACATGAATCACAGAATGGCAACTTATATTTCCAGCAGGCAATTAGAATGGCAAATAATGCACTTTGCATTATTGAAAGAGGATTTGAGGACGAGTAAAGAGGTCTCCCTGAAATTATATAGAAACGTACTTGAAACTACACCAGGAATACACTGAGTAGGTTGAGTCTCTCGACCCAGGAAGTATAAGCAGAGGAAATGAAGAAAGGTGTACCAGAGTGCTTCTTAACAAATGGATTTTTAGAAAACTGCTCCAGTTCAAAAAAGGGTACCAACTTGAAATGTTACCTATCCATGTCCTGCAGATAAATGGCTGGTAATAATTTCTTCCCGTGACTCAGCCATCCCTCCAGCTAAGAGTATTTCAGTCAAAAAAGAAATACAGGAATCCGTTAATGTACATATATATTTCTTCCTCTTGCAACACAAAACAGAAACATTGTTCTTGCATCCAGTAAGAGACTACCCCCCTACCATCAAGCCTTCTTAATATCCATTATGTTTTAACAAGCTGCCCCTCAATTTTCAAAACTCCAGCTTAGCTTGACAAACCCATATTCTTGTTAGACAACCCATATCAGAAATCAATCCAATGAATCGAGTCTGAGCTGTTTTTACAACTTTTTTCAAATAATCTCAAATAAACTGCATGTACATAGTGCTCCAGATAATCCCTTATATAACTGAAGCATAACTTCACTAATTGGATCCTCCTGCTCTTCATTTCACAATTTCCACATTATTTTGTCTATGTTCCCATCCTCTAATTGCTCCATCCATTAACTGTCCAGATAATTTTGTTTACAACTTACCCTATGGTCACCACAATTCTACCCAATCAGAGACATTCCCCCCACAAGCTCATTTGGTCTCCTTTTCAGTTCTGACGAAAGTTCTGACGGATGTTCTGACGGTAGTGAATCTGTGGAATTCTTTGCCACTTAGGCTGTGGGAGGCAAGTCAATTGATATTTTTACGGCAGAGATAGATAGATTCTTAATTAGTACGGGTGCCAGGGGATGTGGGGAGAAGGCAGGAGAATGGAGTTCGGAAGGAGAGATAGATTAGCCATGATTGAATGGCAGAGTAGACTAGATGGGCCTAATGCCCTAATTCTGCTCTTAACACTTGTGTGCGAAAGGTCTCCAACCCAAAACATTCACTTTTTAATTAAAAAGTACCTCTGCACTTTCAACTAAATCATTTATCTACATTGTAAAAGTTGAAGATTCAGCACCTATTCCTGAAACATATCACTTCTTACACCATTCCAACCATAAAATATTATTTATTTACACCTGTTCACCAACCAATCTTTTCTATTGATCTATAACCTTTGATGTAGCACATTATCAAATGCCTTCTGGAAAAATGATTAAAGTACATACACAGCTTCCCCCGTTATCTATAGCATATTACTACTTCAAAGAACTCAAAAACGTTAAACATGATTTCTTTTCATAAAAACAAGGTTAATTTTGCCTAATTGCCATTATTTTTTGGAAATGTTAAGTTACAACAGCTTTTAACATGTTTTAAATAGTGGATGATATGGCCTGAAGTTTCTTGCTCCTTTTTTTTATATAAAGGAACTACATGCACAATTTTTTCATTGAATAAATTACCCAAATCTTGTGAATTTAGAGAAACTTAAAAAACATCAACTATCTTACTTGCTGCTTCTAGTGAGACTCCATGAAATGTATCAGCACCCAGGGATCGACATTTTCAACCGAAGGCTTGTTAACACTTACCTAATAACTAATTTTCCAGAGTTTCCCGTTTCTTTCCAATACATAATAATTTGGGGGATTTACTTGTACTCCCTATAATTAAGAGCACTTCTTAAATGCCTTTGAGTAGAATCACAAAGAAAATCTCAGCATTTTATTGGATGAATCTGAATGTCAGTTTTTTTAATTATATGGCTAGGTAACATTCCTTCAGATATACAATTCTGAATAAAATTAAAACAATAATTTTACAGCATGTTGGGAAACTATTAACAACAAACATTGTTTATTAACAACAAACATTAGCAAGCAAAAATAATCTCTGCGCCATAGATTTGTCCAAAGCGTGGTGGAGCTACATTCAGACCATTTCAGGAATATCACTACTCTGCAAACAATGGGCAATGGTAAATATGATGAGGGAAGACACCCAGGTCGAGAATGCCTACCATGATGCGAAAATTGGAGGTAGAAGAACAGCTGCATTTTAATACCATTAAAAGCACACATCGTATTTATGGAGCACAAGTATGTAGTCATCAGTATCAGATTATCTGCTGGGTTCTGCAAATTTATCTGGCAAAAAGGAAGCATTACTGAAGGTCTAATTGTAAATGTTTATACCATTATTCCTTTTCAGTTGACATAAGTGAGGAGAGCATTAAAACATGTGAATGCTATTCAGCTGTTGATTATAAGCATGCAGGTAGAGCAGGCAGTGAGGAAATCCAATGGCACATTGGCCTTCATTGAGAGAGGATTTGAGTTTAAGAGCAATGAGGTCCCACTGCAGTTGTACAGGGCTCTGGTGAGACCACACCTGGAGTATTGTGTGCAATTTTGGTCTCCTAATTTGAGGAAGGACATTATTGCTATAAGGGGAGTGCAGCATAGGTTCAGCAGGTCAATACCCGGGATGGGGGGGGACTAACATATGATGAAAGAATGGGTTGACTGGGCTCGTATTTGCCGAAATTTAGAAGGATGAGAGGGGATTTTATAGAAACATAAAATTTTGTGTGCTAAGCCCCCTCCTATACTGTCTCCACACCCACGATTGTAGTCCGGCCCACAACAACAACCGAATTGTCAAGTTTGCTGATGACACTACAGTAGTCGGACTCATCTCAAGGGGAGATAAGGCAGCCTACAGAGAGGAAGTCCTGAAGTTGACAGCCTGGTGCTCAGAAAACAACCTGGCTCTGAACACCAAGAAAACCAAAGAGCTCATTGTCGACTTCAGGAAGCACAGCACCGACTCAGCCCCCTTATACATCAACGGCGAGTGTGTGGAGAGGGTCCACATCTTCCGGTTTCTCGGCGTCCTCATCTCCGCTGACATCTCCTGGACAGACAACATCACAGCGGTCATCAAGAAGGCTCAGCAGCGGCTGCACTTCCTGAGGGTCCTCAGGAAGCACAACCTGGACTCCAACCTGCTGCTGACCTTCTACCGCTCGTCCATTGAGAGCCTGTTGACATACTGCATTACAGCATGGTACGGCAGCTGCACCATGGCAGACAGGGAGAGGCTTCAGAGGGTAGTCAGGGCAGCACAGAAGATCATCGGCTGCCCTCTCCGATGGACATTTACCCCTCCCGCTGCCTCAGCAGGGCAAAGAACATTATCAAGGACAGCTCCCAACCGTCATTTGGCCAATTCAACCTGCTACCCTCAGGGAGGCGCTATAGGTGCATCAGCACAATGACAAATAGACTCAAGAACAGTTTCTTTCCAAAATCCATTATCTCCCTGAACTCACACATGCACTGACTTCACAGCCTAACCCCTGGACTTTCATCTATCCACCTACTGTAATTTGTACTGTAACTGTAATTTCCAATATGTGCAATAACCCATACTGGATATAGGAATCCTATTTATCCATTCTATTTATCCATTATCTTTTTATAGATATGTATATAGTGCTGCAGAAACTGTGCACCTTATTTCCCCCCCCCCCCCCCCTCTTTTTTGTTTTGGTTTGCACTGAGTAGGAGCAGCTTTTAATCTCATTGTACATGTGTATAGTGACAATAAAAGGCATTCTGATTCTGATTCTTAGATTGTACAAGATAGATGCATGAAAAATGTTCCCGATGTTGGGGGCGTCCAGAACCAGGGGTCAGTTGCAGAATAAGTGGTAGGCCATCTAGGACTGAGAAGAGGAAAAACTTTTTTACCCACATTGTGAATCTGTGGAATTCTCTGCCACAGAAGGCAGTAGAGGCCAGTTTACTCGATGTTTTCAAGTTAGATTTAGCTCTTAGGGCTAAGTGAATCAAGGGATATGGGAAAAGAGCCGTAACGGGGTACTGATTTTGGATGATCAGCCATGATTATATTGAATGGCGGTGCTGGCTTGAAGGGCATACTCCTGCACCTATTTTCCATGATTCTATGTTTACCTTGTGCTTCAATTTCAACACTCAGGTTGCTTGTAATAGTACAAGTTGCTTGTAATAGTACAAGTGTTTCAAATAAGCGGTCTCACAGATGGTTTGAAATTGGTCCTGATCAAAGTATAGCGGTCAGAATTAAGGAATTATGTTGAAATGTTGTTATTTTTATATCAAGACAATTTCTTTCACTAAATGCAGAACTCGTGTATTGGCGAAATAAGAAACTGCAGATGGTTTACAACAAAAGTGCTGTTGTAACGCAGTGCGTCAGGCTGCATCTCTGGGGGACAGTTAGGTGGCGTTTCATTTATTAGGACTGGTGTATTGGCCTTTTGTATAAACTGTTCTGAAAGCACCAAGACCACCAATTCTAATTTTCTGGTGAAGAATTTTTAGAACCTCTCAACTAAGACAGGATGCTGCAAGAGCAGGATGGGAAAGGGGTGAAATAATGTTCATTTAAATCAACTTAAATGCAAATCTGTTTCATTTAACTTCGCTACAACTATTACATATTGACTTATGGCATAAATCCAGCTTCTCACAAAGTATTTTGTTTTCAATTAACATAAGGCTGGCTCACAACAGATTGGAAATGATGTTTTGATCAAGAAGGAACTGCAGATGCTGGAGAATCGAGGGTACACAAAAGGCTGGAGAAATGATCATTCCATCCACAATTTTAAAGGTTCCTTTCACCATCATATGTTTAGAAGGATATCAAGGATGTTTTAGTTTCCTGTAAAGCTTTGAATAACGAAGAAAGGTGATATTTCCATCGCTCTACACCTCCTTCCCCTACCAGGAAGGCCTTAAAGCCTCCCGTTTCTTCCTCGACAGCAGAACCATCCAATTTCCCTCTACTAACACTCTACTCTGCCTAGCGGAGCTGGTCCCCATACACAACAACTTCGCCTTTGAATCCTCCCACTTCCTCCAAGTCCAATGCATAGCTATGGACACCTGCATGGGCCCCAGCTATGCCTGCCTCTTTGTTGGGTTCGTTGAACGATCCCTGTTCCAGGCGTACACTGGCCCTATCCCCGAACTCTATCTCCGTTACATTGATGACTGCAATAGACAATAGGTGCAGGAGTAGGCCATTCGGCCCTTCGAGCCAGCACCGCCATTCAATGTGATCATGGCTGATCATCCACAATCAGTAGCTTCAGAGCTACCTCCTGCACCCATGCAGAACTCATGGACTTCATAAACTTCACCACCAATTTTAATCCTGCACTCAAATTTACTTGGACCATCTCCGACACCTCCCTCCCCTTTCTTGATCTCAGTCTCCATCACAAGAAATAGCCTATTGACTGACGTCTATTACAAACCCACTGACTCCCACAACTATCTCGACTACATTTCTTCCCACCCTGCTTCCTGCAAAGACTATCCCCTGCTGCCAATTCCTCTGTCTATGTCGCATCTGCGCCCAAGATGAGGTGTTCCATACTAGAACATCCAAGATGTCCTCATTCTTTATGGAACGGGTGTTCCCCTCTCCCATCATATGCGAGGCCCTCACTCGTGTCTCCTCGGCATCCTGTAGCTCTGGACTTGCTCCCCAGTTGCAACAGAGACAGAGTCCCCTAGTCCTCACCTGCCACCCCATCAGCTGTCGCATACAACACATAATCCTCCAAAATTTCCACCACCTCCAAAAGGATCCTACCACTACCCACATTTTCCAATCTCCACTTCTTTCCACCTTCTGCAGAGACCGTTCCCTCCACAACTCCCTGGTTAACTCATTCCATCCCACCCAAACCACCCCCTCCCCAGGTACCTTCTCCAGCAACCGCAGAAGACACCTGTCGATATACCTCCTCCCTGATTCTGTCCAGGGACCCCCACAGTCCTTTCAGGTTATGTAGAGGTTCACTTGCACCTCCTCCAGCCTCATCTACTGTATCCGTTGTTCAAGATGTGGATTCTTATATATCGGTGAGACCAAATGCAGACTGGGCAAATGGTTCGCTCAGCCCGCGTGAACAAACCTGATCTCCCAGATGCTGGAATTCTCTTTCCCATTCCAACACAGACCTTTCTGTCCTCGGTCTCTTCCATTGTCAGAGTGAGGCTAAACGCAAATTGGAGGAACTGCATCTCATATTTCGCTTGGACAGCTTAAAGCCCAGTGGTATGAATATTGATTTCTCTAACTTCAAGTATCCCCTGCATTCCCTCTCTCTCTCTCCATCCCTCCCCCACCCAAGTCGCACCAGCTTCTCGTTCTCACCTAGCAAATAGAACGAACAATGGCCTGTTTCCGTTATCATTGTTACTTTTTTGCATATCTTTCATTCATTGGTGTTTATCTCTCCACTTCATCGTCTATATCTCTAATTTCCCTTATCCCAAACCAGTCTGAAGAAGGGTCTTGACCCGAAGCGTCACCCATTCCTCCTCTCCAGAGATGCTGCCAATATTTAATCAAAAAATGTGCTTGTGCTAAGTTCAGTAAAGTGTTATTAAAGATATTTTGATCCAAGTGCTCCAATAAATACTGTTTCTCCTGCAGCAACGGAGAAGGACTGCTTTGTGTATGAAATACCGCCTGAAGAAAGTTGATTCAAATTGTTCCTTTCACAACTGCTCATTTTATTTTACTTTTATTTTATTTATTTTTTATTTTATTTTTTTAAAGTTAAATTTTATTAGAGGCATGGTTTATCACAGACCGAACGACTACAAAATTTGTTAAATGGTTACATATTAAATATCCAGGATTCCAGGGACTCCGCTACCAATGTAGCTGGGGTCTTCATTTATCGGTTACATATTAACATTGATTCTAATTATTATTATTATTTTTAATAGATAGAAAAACTAAAGAAAAAGAAAAGAAAATTAGAAAAATAGAATAAACTATCCATAATACAACTTAGGAGATAGGTCCGTAGGTAAGAAAACATAACTATTCATCTAGTCCTGGGTTCAAGCTTCCATCAGGTATCAGCGCCGGCCAATTCTTCCCCTTCAAATAATCTATGAACGGAGACCATATTCTAGTAAATTCTAGTAAATAATTGTGGTTTGTCAATTAAGACAAATCTAATTTTTTCCAGATTTAAGGTCTCCGACATCTCCATAATCCACATTTTGATTGTGGGGGATGCAGGGTTTTTCAAAAATTTTAATGTCAATATTTTCCCAGTTATTATACTATAATCAAGGAAATTTCTTTGGTTTATTGTAAGTTATAGGTATTGTTCAGATATGCCCAGTATTATTAATTTAGGATTGGGCTCCAGTTGAGTATTAACCACTACGGAAATAATTTTAAAAATATCCACCCAAAATGTAGGTATGTTACAAAACTTACCTTGAGCAGCGCTCCCCGTGTGCGTGACTTTGGCGCCTTTCAGAGGGGGGCGGGCTTAAAGTGCCGTTTTTCTGCAGACTGGGGAAAATCGATCCATGTCGGGCGATTTTGTTGTGGAAGAAAAATCGCTCCGACATTTCATTCATGAAGGTATTTTTAAATTACGCTAGATTATTTATTAACTAGAGTAATTTAAAAACAACGGGAAGGATTATGCGTAGGGGAGAAAAAAAAGGTACACAGTTTATTTTTATATTAAAAGTTGGTTTTTATGGAGGCTTTAATAACATTTTCATGTTGTGAAATGGGGCCAAAAAAATGTATGAACCAACAGTATTTTTCCTCCCAACTTCACCGCAAACCGCAACGTTCCAATCCATCGCATTCCACTAAAACCCACTCGCTAGTTGATTTAAATGGCCATTAATTTACAGGCATTAAACACTAAATTCCTTCTATTTGGCCTAGAAATTCATGAAAGTTAGATTTAAAAATTATGTTATATTGTGGATTATTGTGTGAATCTTATTTGGACACTTAGGCAATTTAAAAAAAGTTTATATTTTCTTAAGAAATGGATAGATGTTTAGATCTACTCAATGAATTTTGTAATTAGCTACAATTAGATAACTAACCAATTATATGCTTTAATTTCAGGTCATCCAAGTAAGATTGTTTCATATTTGTTTCGGAATGCTTCAATCTATAATAACTGAAAATTTAATTGAGTTCTCTTAATTTTTAAGAAAGTTATGGGCTTTTAACTGTTCTAGATCACAGCTTTTGAGTTAAGTCAATTGAAAGGCAATGGGGAACAAGATGCTAATTTCCGAGAATGAAAATGGTCATAACTTTCTTAATACTGAAGATGTGAAAGTGAATTAGGTGTCAAATTAAACTTCTTTTTATGCTTTATCTGATGGGATAAATTGCAGACATGATTTTTTAAATCTCAAAATTTTGTAACATTGCTACAAAATGTTTAAATTTTTATGCAACTTACAAAGGTATGGATTAAATTAGCCTCAGAATATTGACATTTATCGCAGATAGGAGAAATATTAGGAAAAATTCTATTTAATTTTGTTTTAGAATAATGCAATCTATGTAATATTTTAAATTGTATTAAAGAATGTCTGGCATTTAACGAACATTGATGTATATGTTGTAAACTTTCATCCCAAATATCTTTCCGATCAGAAAATATTAACCAAAACTTTAGCACATAGATTAAGCTTAGTGATTCATAAATTAATACACCCCGATCAAACTGGCTTTATTCCAAAAGGTTATTCATATTATAATCTGAGACGTTTGTTTAACATTATATACTCAAATCGAATAGCTAATGTACATTTAGCAGTCATTTCGCTAGATGCTGAGAAAGCATTCGATCAAGTTGAATGGCCCTATTTATTTTCGGTGATGGAAAAATTTAAATTAGGAGAGAAGTTTTGTACTTGGGTTAAGCTTCTATATACCAACCCAACAGCCAGAATAATGACAAATCAAATGTTAGCAAAAAAAATTGATTTATCTAAAGGTTGTCGACAAGGATGCCCGCTATCCCCGTTACTATTCGCCCTTGCTATTGAACCGCTAGCAGAAAGAGTTCGAGCACATCCAAAAATATATGGCTATAACACTAAAAATACAGTTAATAAAATTTCTCTATATGCAGATGATGTATTACTATATATTATAAATCCAGAAATTAGCATCCCTAACCTGTTAAATCTTATAACTCAATTTGGTTTATTCTCGGGATACAGAATCAATTGGAATAAGAGTGAGATTATGCCAATAATGGAACCTAATTTATATATATTGTAACAATCACCTTTTAAAATAGTGAATGAAAAATTTAAATACTTGGGAATATATGTGACCAATAAATATACTTCTTTATTTAAATCAAATTTCGTACCTTTACTTAATAAATTGCATAAGAATATTCAATATTGGAAAACACTTCCCTTTTCAATGCTCAGTAAAATTAATGCTATTAAAATTATTTTCCTTCCTCAACTTCTATACCTCTTTATATCTCCCTAGAAATTTCTTTAAAAAAGTCGACTCTATTGTAACAAGTTTTATTTGGGATTATAAGAATCACAGAACAAGTAAAAAACACTTATGTAAACCCAAGACGAATGGAGGATTAGCCTTACCAAATTTCTTATTTTATTTCTGGGCAGTCAATGTTAAAAATGTAAATTTCTTGTTGGAAGATATGGATCAACAACCAGACTGGTTAAAGATGGAAAAGGAGGATTGTCTGCCATTTGAAATTGGCCCGATTCTGTTAACTCCGACAAAATTGAATAAAAACATCTATAGTGAAAATCCAATAATACATGGTGGTATTCGAATTTGGAAACAAATAAAAAAGACATTAAAATTGGATAATTTATCACTTTCGCTCCCTATTGCAAATAACCCTTCATTTAAGCCTTCAGTTAAGCCTTAAAAAGACATTAAAATTGGATAAAGGTTTTGCACAATGGAAAAATTATGGAATTAAGAAGATGGGACATCTTTATAGCAAAGGTGTGTTCCTTTCGTTTCAGGAGGTACAACAGAATTATGGATTACATTCAAACAATTTTTTTAGATATTTACAACTGAAAGATTATGTTAAATCACATACACAAGAATATAGAACTAGAGAGCCAGAGATTCTAGATGAATGTTTGAATAAACACCCCACAGTCAAATTAATATCTTACATTTATAATATTCTTTTAGATAGTGAGAATCCGTTGACGGAATGACAGAGACAAGCATGGGAAAATGAATTAGTTCAACCCATAACAACTAAAATGTGCAAATTCACACACACTATGTATTTAAATAAAAAAGTACAGTACCTCCATTATCTTTGCACAAAAGATGAAAATGTGATTCCAATTTAAATTGAACATAAGAGATTTCAAATTGTAAATGTAATATCCCTTCTCATTATCTATTGGGCATTTTTCTCCAAGACTGGCGAGTTTTAATTTAGAATGTTATGTTGAAAATGTATTTGTGATCTATAAGTGACTTTACTAAGAATCTTCTCATACACAAGCTTTCAAAACAACTTTTCTCCCCCTATCAAGTTGAAGTTAAGCAGCTGGGCCGCCTTCTGATTTTAGGTTGATAAATTAGAACACACTGGAACAGACATTTTTGAAATATTTTCAATCGTGCCCCTCTTCACGCATTTCTCAATGTGTGGAAATTTAATTGACAACTGTGCAAATTCTTTCAATTGCAACTCAACATGTTCTGAGCAGGAATCAACTTAACATGGTTTGAAGACAACATTTCCTTTCTTTTTTTTTAAATGCTTGCAGTTGTTCTAGCTAATACAGATAAATAAAAAATCATCCTAAATCTTCTCTTGACTTGAAATCATATAATCATTACTGTGTATTTGTACGGAGCAGGAAAGTGATAGTACTTTACATAAGCAGTTTGCATAATAGAATGCCAGCATTACAACTTTATTACAAAAATATTACAATGACTGTTTTTGGGAATACAAGATTCATGTTCTATCTCTGACATTCCATTTCAATTCATTGAATCCATGTGTTGATCTGCTATGTGTCTTTACGATATAAATATTTTTGATCAACAAATATAACAAAAGCATGCTCAAAAGCAAATACATTAATGAACAGTTTACCTCAGAGAGCATTTTTCTCATGGAATTAAAGTCGGGGTCTCATTTACAATCTGAATTTGGGTTTGAGTAATTTGTGTATACTGTTCCTATGCAAAGTCACTCCATTGAGGCACTGAACCAAAGACCATCTCAGATAAATATTTAATATCTTATGGTATCAAAAAGATTAGAGACGATCTCTTTGAATGCTGATCAAAATTTAATCTTCAAAAAACATTCTGAAAACAGATTAACTGGCTATTATCGAGCCAGATGATATCTATTATCATCTATTTGTGAAACCTTGCCTTCAATTCTTTGCATTACATATGTCCTTTTAAAAAAGTGCTTAATTGTTTTGGAATACTCATCAGTCTTTAAAAGTTTTGTATAAACCCAAATGTCATTAACAAGTCCAATTTAAAATAGCACTCTTGAAAATACTGCAAATCTATTATTAAAGTTTAAAACAAGAAGTGGTACATGAAATGTATTGTGTTATACTAATGTTGGCTTATTTTGCTATTTTGGCTTATACTTCTGTACATTACTTCTAATAAAAAGAAATAATAAAAAAAGAAAATACTGCAAATCACGCTTCGGTCGTTGCAACAACACTAAAAAACTCCTATCGAAAATTACAAGTAATCATTTTTGATTATGAATGTTGTGTTTTATCCTGTCTCTTCTGCGGTTTATAAATTACACTATCTTCCTGACCATGCCTTTCCTCCTTTAGATTAGTACTAAGAAAATGTGCTGAACTTTCAAATAGCAAAAGTTCAAATAATCCTTTTTTTTCCATGGTTATTTATTAAACACTAGAAAGACCATTAAATGTTCTAACTTATTTGATATTAAATGAATTTACTATGCTCTAATATTCACGTTAAGCTTGCATTTTTAATATTTTTAGTATTGCAAAAATACTAATAATGATAATGACAAACAATGCCAAATTCTCACTCAATACAAGATGTTATGATAAATCAGTCTGAAGAAGGGCCCTAACCCAAAACAGCACCTATCCATTTTTCCCAGAGTTGCTGCCTGACCCACTGAGTTACTCCAGTATTGTGCGTCTATCTTTGGTATAAACCAGCATCTGCAGTTCCTTTTTATTACAAGATTTCATGAACCTGCGCAAACCACCAACCTCAAACTGATTGCATTGGGCTCAATTCAAATGTCCACCTTCCAACACGTTTGAATTATCGTATAGTTAGGCTTAACCATGACTCAACTACGTAATACATTAACAATTCAGCAAAACTTTTGTTTGTGCATGCCAGGTTGATTGCATTCGTCGAAACAGGGTGGACCACGTGAAGGTTGCAATCTCCCACCCCAATGTTTAAGGTCAATGGCTCATCATCAGAAGCAACAAGTTATAATAACAAGTATTGAATCCAAGGTAAGCCTATTCCCCAAATTAAATAAGACTAGTTAAGTTTCTGACTGGTGTGGCTCTTACTTAACCACCATCAAGGACAATGAATAACAGACATGTCCATTACTCACACAACTGTTAAGCAAATAACAATCGATTAAAATAAAAATGAAAGGTGTAAATACCCAGCCAGTCAGGCAGCTTCCATGACAACAGAAACACAGTTAATCATAATTGGAAAAAATTAAGATTTAAATAAGTTTAAAGTTGCAGAGAAAATGGAGAAGGCAAAGAAATAATGGGAAGGTTTGTGCTATGGTGGAGATGTGGAGAGAGTAACTGACATAAGTAGTGCTGACAACTCTTGGCGGTGGTAGAAAGTAGTGAATAACACACGTTTTGTCTGAAGAAAATAAATCTGAAATATCATGAGAAGAAGTTGAATGCTGGACATATGAGAACAAGAGAGTTACAACTTGTCTAAAGTAACTGCACGGACTGAAGGCTGTAACATGTTAAGTGTTCAAAGAGACCATATCACGTGGCCCCAATGCAGCATTTCGAACTGGAAGAAATAGAAGTAAACCACTACTTCCTGCTCAAATGTGTTTGTGTCAATGCATGACAAGGGATGAAAAGGGCAACATCTTCTGCAGTTTGTAAAATAATAAGTGGATGTTGGTTGAGATGGAAGAATGGACTTGTATGGTGGAATAAACGTCACTTTTAAAATTAGAAAAAGGGAAAGACATGCTGATGATAGAATCTCATGTTGAATGTGGAAGAAGCAATCCCTTTGTATGCAAAAGGTTAGGAGAGTGAAATATGTGTCTGACGGCAGTACAACATTGGATAAATCAGACAAATTTGGAGAGTCACTTTAAATTACTATATACTATAGTTATCCAATAAAGATAACTAAACAAGCAGACTGTGGCTATTAATGAGGACTTTGCTGCAATTGATTGATTGAGTGTGGAAACGGGCCAACCGAGTCCACACCGACCATCAATCATCCGTTTACACCAATACTCAGTTATCCAACTTTCCCCATCCACTTCATACACTTACCAATTAACCTGCAACCTTTGGGATGTGGGATAAAAAACCCAAGTTCCCGGAGGAAAACCAAGCACTCACAGTGAGAATGTGCAAAACTCCACACAGACAGCACCCAAGATCAGGATAAAGCCTGGGTTGCTGATGCTGCAAAGCAGCAGCTTTACCAGCTTCATTACCTAAAGCAAGAAATTTCTGTAAAACATGCAAAAAAAAAAAAAATCTTCCCTCCATAAATTGTGTTTTGCATTAAAATTGATGTTTATATCTGATAGTATTAAACCCATTCCCCCACTGCACTGTCAGGTTTAAATACAATGATACTTTTTTTTTTGATAACATTTAAATTGCATTTGAAAACAGGCAAGCCAAAACCAGAAGTTTAATGCCACAAAGAATTGGCTGTGCCTAAAGAATCACCCATCTGCCTTTATTCTGTTTTGTTACTTTATTATTGTTGAAAAATGCATTTGATTTTGTGATATATTTGGATTGGGAAAAAATAAGCTGCCAAGGGGTGTTTAGGGAGGGTGGGTTAGGGTTATTTTGTTTATATTATTATTATAATTATTATTTATAAAAAACAAAATGTAGGAAAATGTAATGCCATACATCAGATGTACTGTAATTTTTTTCCCCTCCAATAAAAAACTATTCATTAAAAAAAATGTCTGCAGTGAACATCTACAATATACTATAACTTCAAAAATGGACCTTAAGTAAATTATTAAGAGCAAACATCTGAAGGGATATTGGGAAAGAGCAGAAACCAGGACTAATAGGATGCCTTTTCCTGTGTTTTATTTTCTGAATAATATTTCAAGTGCTAGTACATGTACTTTGCTTTAAAGTTATCACTGACCACTATTGGCAGATCGCCCACCCCAGCTCTGAGTTTCCAGATCAAGCATAGGCCCTTTGCCGAGTCAGTGGACACTAAATTCATTCCAACAAGTTAGTGCAACCTACTATAGATTTCACTGCTTTGTTTAGCATTAAAATGAAAAAATGAAATCAGGTGGAATGAAGCATATTTTATTATTTTCAATTATTCTTAGTTTCTCAGTTAAAAAGTATCTATTTTACATGTTTTTAGTAACTTTTATTTTAAGATTTTATTTAAACTTGTCTCAACTATTACTGAACATTTATAAATGTTAAAGACAAATATTCAATGGTCCTGGGTGCAATTACACCCAGCTTCATCATAACCATGAGCATGGAAGCAGAGACTCACCAGCCCTCAATATACTGCCAGTTAATGAGGAAATGCAGCATCAGCTCTCTTATCCAGGAAAAAGCAAACTCATCGCACTGTCAAGCTAACATTGACTCAAGCTTAAAATAGAAATGTAGATGACTGGGGAACAAACAAGTGCCACTCTGGAGACCCCGAGCTAATAAATAAGTCTGTTAACTGGATGGATCTCAGTTGCGTAAGAAAAATGTTAGTATAATAACAAACATCTACTAATTTTTTGCCCACCAAGTGAAATCACAATTCAAAAGCTAACCTGAAGACCAACATAATGTTTATGATACCTTGAAGGAAAGCAGAATTTATGTAAAAAATTGCTGTTTGACATGTTTAATAGAGAATTTAAAAAAATTGCTGAGTGATACCAGGAGCTCATCTCAATTTCCACATACAAATGTGTCATCATTTACAATTTTTCAATTGAATAATTTTCAATGTTCTACTTCTTCCTTCACATGGAGTCAATCAGAAAGGCCTTTAAAGCTAACCGTTCCACAGAACTGCTTTAAATTATTCTGATTCACCAACCAAACGTTGCCCAACATCACCAAAGTAGATTTTCAATAGCGCTTTATTATAAACTAGACCAACTGAGACCCGTTGGGTCCCTGTCAGACGGGAGGCCTGGACCCCCAAGGCAATATTGGACCACTCACCCATAGCCGCCACAGGAGGACTGGTCCCCCAACACAACCTGTTCTCCAAGGCAATATTGCACACTACTCACCCGTCAACGCAACCTGTTCTCCCAACGCAAGATTCCAGCACTCAGCCATAGCCAACTGCGCAGGGGCTGCTCAATTCGCCTTATTCAAAATGCAGTGTACTGTGACTCTAAAACCCTCCCTCCTTATTGCCAGAATTTTAACAAAAAAGGATAGCAACATTTCTAGCAAAGATTATAGAGGAGCAAGATGCGCCACTCAGTGGAAATCTAATGGACTGGTGTGTAATACGTAACGGAACGTCACGGCCGCCGTTTTGGCGGACTGCCTCCCCATGTGCAATCCGCTCCAAAGCTACAGAGCAGTTGTAAACAAAGATTATAGAGGAGCAAGATGCATTAGAAAGTTATTAGATTTATTTGTAATAGATCTTTACTTACGTCTCGATCTCTCTCTATCCCCTCTCGATCCCTCCCTCTATCTTTCTCTCCCCTCTCTTTTCTCGATCTTTCTCTCCCTCTCTTCTCTCGATCCCTCTTTCTCTCGATCTTTCTCCCTCTCGTCTATCTCTCCCCTCGATCCCTCTTTCCCCTCTCTTTTCTCGATCTCTCTCTCTTTTCTCGATCTCTCTCACTCTCTCCCCTCTGTTCTCTCGATCCCTCTCTCTCCCGATCTCTCTCTCCCCTATCTTCTCTCGATCTCCCTCCCCTCCTCCCTTTTCCCTCTGTTCCACCATTTCCCTTGCATCTTTCCACCCCAGCCCCCTCCTTTGCGTAGTTTCCCTTGCATTGTATTGTGCAGCTTCCCTTGTATTGCTTTAACACACACTGTGCAGAAAATTACAGGCACACACAAACACACATTCATATAAATATATGGTGGGACAGATAGAAGAGCTTATTAAAATCTTCTTACAAAGACCATTATGTAATTTATTTCTATCCTCTTTTGGGCCTAAGGGATAGCAGGGCTGCCAACTCTTACAGAGGGAAGGGAGGGAGAGAGGGAAACCGAGGAGAGGGGAGAGAGATAGATCGAGAGGGGAGAGAAAGAGACCGAGAAGGGAGAGAGAGCGTCGAGGGGGGAGAGAGAGCGATAGAGAGAAGAGAGGGTGATCAAGAGAAGAGAGGGAGATAGCGAGAGAAAGGGGATAGAGAGGGATCGAGAAGTAAGTAAAGATCTGTTACAAATAAATCTAATAACTTTCTAATGCATCTTGCTCCGCTATAATCTTTGCTTGCAACTGCTCTGTAGCTTTGGAGCGGATTACACAGTGAGAGATCGAGAGACAAAGATTATGGAGAAGCCTAGTTTCCCAGTAGACGCCATAGTCGACGCCATCTCTGGTCCGCTAATATGGCATCGACAATCACACATGTGATACTACGCCTTTTCCACTGAATGGCGCATCTTGCTCCTCGATAATCTTTGATTTCTAGTGCTGTCAGCCTAGCTGGACTGTGTGTGCCAGAATTGCAACAATGTAACAATTGTGACATCATAGCTGCATTGTGAAATTTGTTCTAGTTATAGTGTTCTAGTTACTAGTATAACCCAGTATCCCCCAGCACTGGACTTAAAAAAAAAATTCCAATTGTACTTCCCCAGCCTGGCAATTGCTGCAACAATTCACCCTTCCCCTCCTGTTGAAGCACCTGCTGCCCGTAGCTGGAGTATGTGTTGTATGATGGCAATATTGTTGCAAAAGTCAGGTGGAGGACTGTGATATCCCATTCAGGTGAGAACTTGGTGGAAGCAGAGTGTTCCTGTATTGCAACTTTGTATCAAAGTCTGTTGGAAGTTGGTGCAGCAATGATTTTAACAATACAAATCAAAGATCATAAAGCGGGGCAAGATACTACACTCTTTTGTAATCCAATGCACTGAGGTGCAGTATGTAACGGAGCGTCACGGCCGCCATTTTTCAAGGCAAAACACGGCTTCAGTTATGCCTATCGCAGTGTAATCCGCTCTGTCATCTTTGGTGTAGTCAGTGTTGTTGTAAATGTTTTCCCCATTTCTGCCCATTTCACTCCCATCCTTCCTCCCCAGTCCCCTCCTGTGCAGTTTCCCTTGTATTGCTTTAACACACACTGCGCACAAAATTAAATTTAACATATACACATATATACATCCATCTATATTACTAAAAGTCTGATCTTGTCCACTTCCTGTTTTTCTGTTTCATGATTTTAGAAAAAATGCTGCCACTTATGGCTGTGATTTTTGGCCATCTCTCAGAGTCTCCCTCCGCTGCGCAGGAGAAGAGGATTTTTCCCATCAATGAAAAATAAAAGTTTTTTTTTAATGTTGAGATTCTCTTTGCTGCCCCTGCTGGTGGGAGGGGGAAGGACTATAAAACCCGTAAGTGTTGTGCCTGTCAGTCTCTGCAAGATTGAGGAAGCGAGAGGGTCGCGTCTCTCTGAGGTGTGAATAACACTGAACACATGTCTACTCAATTGTGAGTGCCCTTAATGTGGTTTGAAAATGAAAATGTGGTTGGTTTGAAATGCTGCACTGCAAATGGTTGTTGGTGGCGGTTGCTTTAAAATGCTGCACTGTACATGGTTGTTGGTGGTGGTTGCTTTGAAATGCTGCACTACAAATGGTTGTTGGTGGTGGTTGCTTTGAAATGCTGAACTGCAAATGGTTGTTGGTGGCGGTTGCTTTGAAATGCTGCACTGCAAATGGTTGTTGGTGGTGTTTGCTTTGAAATGCTGCACTGCAAATGATTGAAAGTCTAAACTTGACAACTTCCTGGCCGAACCGCGCCGCCCCACTGACCATCCACCCACCGGGACCTCCCACACATCGCCCGCCGGCCCGGACTCCACTATCTGCGGACTCCTACCATCGATTCCGTCACTGACTTCATCCACTCTGGCTCCCTGCCCCCCCCCCCGAGCCTCCAACCTCATCGTTCCCAGCCCCGCACGGCCCGATTCTACCTTCTCCCCCCCCACTCGTAACAAGGGCAGAGTCCCCCTAGTCCTCACCTTTCACCCCACCGCCGTCACATACAACAAATAGTCCTCCGTCATTTTTGCCACCTCCAACGTGACCCCACCACTCGCCACATCTTCCCATCCCCCTCCCCCCCCCCCCCCCCCCCGTCTGCTTTCCGCAAAGACCACTCCATCCGTAACTCTTTGGTCAATTCTTCCCTTCCCTCCCGCACAACCCCCTCCCCGGGCACTTTCCCTTGCAACCTCAAGAGATGCTACACTTGTCACTTTACCTCCCCCCTCGAATCTATTCAAGGACACAAGCAGTCGTTCCAGGTGCGACAGAGGTTTACCTGCACCTCCTCCAACCTCATCTATTGAATCTGCTGCTCTAGATGTCAGCTGATCTACAACGGTGAGACCAAGCATAAGCTTGCCGATCGTTTCACCGAATACCTCCGCTCGGTCGGCATTAACCAACCTGATCTCCCGGTGGCTCAGCACTTCAACTCCCCCTCCAATTCCAAATCGCTCTCGGGCTCCTCCTCTTCCTTACTCCTTTCTTCTCCCCGCCCCCCCACACCCTATATCACTCTGAAGAAGGGTTTCGACCCGAAACATTGCCTATTTCATTCGTTCCATAGATGCTGCTGCACCCACTGAGTTTCACCAGAACTTTTGTCTTACCTTTGATTTTCCAGCATCCGCAGTTCCTTCTTAAAAACTTCCTGTTTGCACTGTATATTGATTTTAGATAAAACACTACCACTTACAGCTGTGATTTTTGGCCATCTTACTCAGTCCCCCTCCGCTCATCAGATGCAGAGGATTCGTCCCATCAATGAGAAATAAAACTGTCATTAGTGTTAAAAGAATGTTGAGAATCTCTCTCCTGTCAATCACGCAAATGCCACGCCCCTTCCGGTGGGAGGGATTATAAAACCCGGAAGTGTGGGTGTGGCTCAGTCTCTGCAAGATGTGGGAGGGAGAGGTCATGACTGTCTGAGCTGTGAATCAACTGAACACACTGGATGTCTATTGAACTGTGAGTGTGGTGTTTATGTGGTTTTATGGTGGTTTAACCCTGCTTGAAATGGTATGAAACTGCATTTGAATGTGGTAGCCTTGCACCCTGCATGAAATGGTATGAAACTGCATATGAATTTGGTGGCCTTGCCCCTGCATGAGATGGAATGAAACTGCACTTGAATTAGGTGGCCTTGCACTCCGCTGAAGTGGTAAGAAACTGCACTTAAATTTGGTGGCCTTGCACCCTGCTTGAAATGGTAGGAAACTGCATTTGAATTTGGTGGCCTTGCACTCTGCTTCAAATTGAATTTCAAAGAATAGCCGCAAGTCAACTGCTAGCCCACCAGCCGTGAGTGAGCTGCCAGCACTTCATGCTTGAGTGAGATGCCACCCCCAAGAATCCATTTGGCCCACAATGTCCATACTAGCCCTCTGGAATCCAGTCCCTTCAGCCCATAATACATGAATTTGGTGCCCTTGACAGACAGATATAATATACACACACACACAAATATATATACATATATGAGATCCTAATATTGTGAATAAAATATCCATGAATGCAATGTCAAAATATTTTTTCAATTCTTTCATTCTATATTAGCATAATACAATGCAGCGCATACATACCTACATATTTAAATTCAGCTGATAAGTTGGTCAGATAACATGGGAACCTCCTTGCTTTTTTTTAAGACATGGATTTTTAAAATGTGAATGTCTCATAACGACACATTTGTGTGTCAGCAACATATTGCACCAAACCCCACAATTTCAAAGAATTCTAAATTGAACTTCATAAACAAGGAAAACACTTTTTATTTCCGTCATTCATGGTAATATTTACATAATTTACATAATTTTGTCCGCAAGATATACAGCGTTGCAGTGTTTTGCATATCAGCTAACCAATCAAAGTGAAAATTCAACATATTTCAGACAATGATAGCCCCACCCCTTGCTTACCCCAAAGGACAAAATTTCCAACTTATCTACAATTATAAATAAATCATAATTTGCACAATTTTGTGTGGTTAACGGGAGGTTCTCATTTTTCCTCGAGTAACCTGCGTTCGGAAAACAGACGTTTCAGCGGGTTAGAGATGTCAAATAGCATGGGGAACTGCATTCCAATTTAGCCTGTTATTGGTTTGCCTGTTGGAAAACTGGTCAAGTTCAGTGTTCAGAACAAAGATGGCAACTGATTGACAAGTACACCGGAGCTTGGTGGAGGAGATCTTGTCGACGAGTATTCTGGACCCACTGTCGACATCTGAAATTACAGAAAATATCATATAGGATTAACTGAATGAAAAAATATGATTATAACTACATACCTACAGAATGGATGATATCACTTAAGTACAATTGTTTTCAGTGGTGGGGGAGACCTGTATATTGCAGATGCATATTGCCTCTAATATGTCAATTTATCGTAAATGTAGAAGTCCATATTAAACATATATTCATTCTATCCTCTTGAGGGAGGCGGAGAGGGAGAGAGAGAGAGAGGCACGCAGAGGGGGGGAGAGGCGCGCGGGGGGGGGGGGGTGGGGGGGGGGGGGGAGGGGCGCGCGGGGGGGGGGGGGGGGTGGGGGGGGAGGGGCGCGCAGAGGGAGAGAGGAATGATGGCACGTTATAACATGCAGCCATCCCATTCTGACCGCCGCAAAACCCCGCCACCCCACCCTTCTTCACGGCGGCCCTGTGATGTCTTGGCTCTAACCATTCGAGGGATCTAACTGGTAGCAATACTAAGAGCAACCCGGGCCGACGCGTTCCCAGACTCAAATCTGAGCTTGAAAAATCTCATGGTGGGCCTGATGTGTCCCGCGGGCCATATTTTGGAGACTCCTGCCTTACAAGAATAAAAACAAAAATGTACAGAAGTACAAAAATTGATGACTTTATTATTATGGTAGATCTATTTTAAAAAATCTAATAACTTTCTAATGTACCAACAAACCTAGTTTCCCAATGACCGTTGATGGGGGGAACAGAAAATAACATTTTCAGGCTAAAATAACATCGACAGAAAACAATAATATTTCCTCACCTTTCTTTGTTATTGGGGAACCTGAAGAAAGGCAGGTAGGGTCGTCAACATTGCCGATCAGAGCAATTTATAGCAGAACAGTGAGCTGTAGATGTAGATGTGGACGCCATGACAGTATCGAGGCAGCCCAGTAAAATGGCGCGAACAATCACCCATGACGTACTACGCTTTTTTCGCTGTGGCGTATCTTGGCGCGAACAATCACCCATGACGTACTACGCTTTTTTCGCTGTGGCGTATCTTGCTCCGCTCTATGATCTTTGGCACAAATATTGTTAAAGTTGGCCGTTTTAAACCTTGAGATATCAATAACTTGTGAACATCAAATCTGAAGGAAACTTGATTAGACCGAAGACGGGAAAAAGCTGAATAAGATTCCGCAAAAGAAATTGCGCTATTATGTACCATTTTGGCGAAGCTCCTTGAGATAACAGACAGGTCGAGACTTTTAATAGTATATAGATATTGCACCTGGACATCTGGAGCATATGATACAAATGTAACGCAAATTATTAAATCATTATTGGTTTGTAAATATGTATCGACAGCCAAGCTTAATAGGCAGATTTCAATGTGCTGTCCAGTGGTTCATTTTTGCCTCCAATACATTTTTAATATCCACGAGAATGTAGAGTCAGGATCACTATCAAACATCTCATCCTAACATTTATTATCACTGGTATCAACACACATGGTTCCTATATACTTGGTTTATTTTAACTTACAACTTTATTTCTGCCTACCAATATCATTTGAACTAACCATTGGAACAAGGAAACAGTCGAAATTAACTTCATTGCTCTTGCTTATAAGAGCATGAAGTATTCCGGATGACAAATTTCACCATTGCCATTCTATCAGCCAGCAAAGCTTAAAGTTTGTAAGCAAAAACCTGGACACAACAGTGCATTCAACATTAAACGGTACTCATGAATTTGCAACAACAAAGAAACAAATCAAAAAGCTGTCAGGTTTATTATTTTCCAAGCAACCCTATTTTGGGACATATACCTGCAAAAATAACATGGCTTGCACATTTGCAACATCACTATAGCCACACTATACAATCAGGACTATTCAATTCAATCCGATTTGAATTTGTACCAGTATTAACAATTCGATATATATTCATTATGGTTGTGAAATCATTTTTGTTGAATGGGATTTGTAAACTTGACTTTTATAATTTGGATTATTGTTTGCATATCTCCTTCCCTCTGGAGAGGAGAGCCCCACCTCAAAAATGGTTCAGCAAAACTTTAATAATATATTATAATAAAAGCAATTAATTAATCATGTTAAACACATCTCATAAGATTAGGTGGTTTACCCCAAAATACTCCAAGTCCAGAAAGAAATGTCAAATTAAATGCCATTTCCCCATTAATTATTAGTCAAAAAAGGTTAATGGCTTTCTAACATAATAGCTCCATTGAGAAAAGATCAAGGGCATCAGTCCCTACACCCCATCTTCTTTCCTACACTCAGACGCGCCTGTGCATCCCACCCAATTTCTTCAGAGGAATTGCACATAACTTGAAACACACTCAGATCACATCCACTCGGATTTTTCTGACATTTGTAATAAGATAAGCATCAACAACCATCCTACCACACTATCCAAAAAACAATACTATCAACATGCAGAATTCCCTCAGTGCTTCTGTGTTTGCCCAATATCTCGTGTGAATCGCCGTCAGGGCACTTATTGACTCAGTCATGATAACACTTGAATAGACAGAGCACAATAAAATATTAATTTCTCTGCATTGGTGATAATTTCAACAAACTGCAAATGGAAGTATTCGCCATTCTATAGCGACAGAATTGATAAGAATACGTAGCAGAATTTCAGGAGCAAATATCTCAGAGATCTTAGAGGCAGGGATTATATTGGTTATCATAGTCATTTTAAAACACAAGGTTTCCACCACCAATCTACAAGCCGCAAAATAACAGAAATTCAAAACTAAATAATTGGTAAGGAAAATTAAATAAATGCACAGATTAATTTAGTTTCTGAATCATCTTGCATAGGTCAGGGTTATAAAGAATGAATTATGAAGATCACCTTGAGTATAGATCATAGGGGGGGAAGAGTCAAGGTTCAGGAAATATCTATGCCAGGATAACCTACTCAGCTTTTTTCTTGAAGGAACTTGAGCATCATGTACATTATACAATACTTTCTGGCACAACACAGGTCTCATCTCAGGATTACCACCTGTGCCACAAATAAGTGAGAAAAGGAGCAGGTAGATCATACAAAAAAAAAAGCATGGCTCGGAGTTGGTGCAGGGAAGGGTGGGAGGGCTGCACCTAAACTGGAGGGGCACAATATCCTGATAGGGAGATTTTCTGGTGCTACTCAGGAGGGTTTAAACAAGTCTGACAAGGGCTGTGACCCAACACGAATAAATGTGAGAGATGGGAACAGAGAGCCTCATATACATGTTATTGTGACTAACTTCAATAGATCTGGCAGTCTAGAACACGTTAGGGAGCAAGGGAGGTCTGATCAACTAAATTGTGATTATGCTAATGGGAGAAGCCCAAAGGGAAAGCAGAGGTGAAGTGAAGAGGTACTGGGACATTATAGAAACGTCGCTGGGAGAGGGGCAGGATAACTCAATGTTCCAGAGTACAATGCTACAAGCGTGATGGAGGTGCAGAAGAGAGGAGAGGGAATTGCACGTTTGAGAAGGAGTGCCATCACAGCAGTACTCAGATATATTCTTGGGGATCGTCCAGTAAAGCAATTAATGGCAAACCTTAGAAACAAGATGATGATAACTATTATAAGCACCCCAATAGTCAGCAAGAATTAGAGGAATAAATATATAGGCAGATGGCAGACAGCTGCAAAAATATGGCCGCAATAGTAAGTTATTTTAACTTTCCTTATGTTGACTAGGAACCTCATATCACAAAGGGATTTGGACAGGGTGTAATTTCTTAAGGGTGTCCAGCAAGGTTTTCACAAAGTTAAAATAGGGGGCTCTACTCGTGAGCATGCAACACCCTAGTGGGGGACAAGGCAAGGCATGTGACTGAAGTGCCAGTTGGTGAACAATTTGGGACCAGTGACCATAACTCTATTAGTTTTAAGATCGTTGTGGAAAAATGTATGATTGGTCTACTTTAACGTCCTGTAGGGCATAGCCCATTTTCTGGAACAGAAACCCATGGCAGTTTCTTGGGATATATTGTTAACACAGGAATTGAGGGAACCAAATAGTGATAATCTGGACCATATCCAAATTACAATGAGGCAAGAGAACTATCTCATGAAAGAATATCATGTGAATTAAACCTCAGGGCACCAGAAAACAGAAGTCCCTCTGAACTATAAACATTTGCAGTATCTCTCCATTTAGAAAGTATAATCCACTCTTACCAATTACGCCCAAGTGTGGAGTCCTGGAGGCAAATGCAAGCATGGCTGTAGTGTGGTATTAAGTGTGCCACTGATTATTTTTAATACACGTTGATTTTATGCAAACCATATCAGATTAATGAGTTGGGTTCTACTACTGATAGATCCAATGCTTAGATCAACATCAAGAAATCAACCACCATTTTCCCCATGCTGTTCCCACAAAGTTGGATAAAGTTCAGGTGGAACATGATATTCTTGCCAAAGAGTTAAAATGCTGTTGATAGCCGAAATTCACATCCATTCAACTTCACAAAATTCTTTAGTTTTTGAAATACATGAGAAGAATATGATAGAATCCTGAATTGAGAGATCCGGTATCCTGTGAGTTCATGTATAACGTGCAGACTCAAATATTTTCTTCATTGACTTCTAATAGAGATTGAACTTGACACAGCCCTTCAACATAGGCTGATCTTTAAGTACCTGTTCTTGTGTTTTGTATCATTGCATTTCCACAATCTGCTCACAGGGACATCATTGGTTTCAAGATTAAAAAAGGCTTGGTGCCAGAGCAGAGCATCTGCAAGCAGCTTTAGTCCAAGTGTAATTTTAGCTTTTAAATAAATTATAATCCTTGTAGAAATCATCAATTAGTTTTTAAATCACGATACATCATTGTAAGCTAATATAGACTTCACCAGAACTGTAACAAGACGGGAATAGGATATTCAAATGAAAAAGTCCATGTCAGCAAGCACCCTCCTTACAGCCAGATAGTTTTAATTTTATCCACTGTTCTCCAAATACCTACATACAGTTGCCTTAATAAACCTTGCACGTTGACAGAATTTCCTTCCCAACCCTAACTCATTATCCAAGTTAAACTGCATCTGCAAGTTTTATTTAAATGTATTACATTTATTAATCTAGGAGTTGCAGATCCCTGATATCTTACAACCCAAAGTAACCATTTCTCACCACCCAGCTCTGGCCTTTCATAATTTCAAACAAATAGTTAAAAACAGTTCCATTATTTGCACTTTCACAAAAAGAACCGTCTAATTTTTTCAAATCATCGTAATTTTATTTCCCAATACCAGCTGACAGTGAATGTCGCATAAAACTTACATTTCTTTGTTAGTGTGAACAATGAGAGAATATTCTGATTTCAAAAGATGATTAAAACCATGATAAACAGAATTAACTTCAAATCTTTTGTACATTGATACTAAATGAACCCTTACCACTTACGGTGCCCTCCGTAATGTTTGGAACAGATACCCATCATTTATTATTTCCCTCTGTACTCCACAATTTGAGATTTGTAATAGAAAAGATCACATGTGGTTGTGCACATTGTCAGATTTTAATAAAGGCCATTTTTATACATTTTGGTTTCACCATGTAGAAATTACAGCTATGTTTATACATAGTCCCCCCCCCCCATTTCAGGGCACCATAATGTTTGTGGACACATGGTTTCACATTGTTCAGGTATGTTTAATTGCCTCCTTAATGCAGGTATAAGAGAGCTCTCAGCACCTAGTCTTTCGATCACATTAGGAAACCTTTATTGCTGTTTTTCAACACAAGGACCAAAGTTGTGCCAATGAACGTCAAAGAAGCTAATATGCCACTGAGAAACAATAAAACTGTTAGAGACATCAGCCAAACCTTAGGTTTACCGAAATCAACTGTTTGGAACATCTTGAAGAAGAGAGCACAGGTGAGCTTACTAATCGCAAAGGGACTGGCAGGCCAAGGAAGACCTTATCAACTGATGACAGAATAATTCTTTCTATAATAAAGAAAAATCCACAAACACCTGTCCGACAGATCAGAGACACTCTTCGGGAGTCAGGTGTGGATTTGTCAATGACCACTGTCCACAGAAGACTACATGAACAGAAATACAGATGCAAATCACTGGTTAGCTGCAAAAATAGGATGGCTGAGTTACAGTTTGCCAAGAAGTAGTTAAAGGAGCAACCACAGTTCTGGTAAAAGGTCTTGTGGACAGATGAGACAAAGATGAACTTATATCTGAGTGAGGTCAAGAGCAAAGTATGAAGGAGAGAAGGAACTGCCCAAGATCCAAAGCATACCACCTCATCTGTGAAACACGGTGGTGGGGGTGTTATGGCCTGGGCATGCATGGTTGCGGATGGTGCTGGCTCACTTATCTTCATTGATGATACAACTGTTGATGGTAGTAGCATAATTAATTCTGAAGCGTATAGACACATCCTATCTGCTCAAGTTTAAACAAATATCTCAAAACTCATTGGCCGACGGTTCATTCTACAGCAAGACAATCAGGGCTCTCACTTAACTTTTTTTTCCCCGTTGCCAGCCGGGCAACCTAGGCAGCTTTTTAGGTTGCCAAATAACAGTTTAGGTGGTCATTTAAGCGCCCCCCCCCCCCCCCCCCATCTATTCATCCTGCACTGATCTCCTGCCACCCCCCATGCATCTCACACTAGTCCCCCAATTCATCGTGTACTTACCCCCTTCCCATCCATCCTGTATTCAAGAAGAATGGGGGGGGAATCAGTCTGAAGATGGGTCTCAACCCGCAGACTGATCCCCCCCCATTCTTCTTGAATACAGGATGGATCGGGAGTCCAGTGCAGGCTGAATGGGGGTTTCAGTACATGGATGAATGGGAAGGGGGGTAAGTAGGGTGGATGGGAAGGGGGGTAAGTACAGGATGAATTGGGGGACCAGTGTAGGATGCATGGGGGGTGGCAGGAGATCAGTGCAGGATGAATAGATTTTGGGGGGGGGGTAGATGAGGTGTGGAGCACAGGGGATGTCCGTGAGGTCTGAATAGTGGCGGGAATGGGGATCAGTGTGGGATGGAGAGGAGGGGTCCCAGGATAAGGGGGGGGTGGTGCCTGACCCGCAGAGTTACTCCAGTTTTTTGTATCTATCTTCGGTATAAACTAGTATCTGGTTATAGGCATTCCCTCATAATGGGGGTGTTTTTTATGTTTAAATTTCTTTATTACTGTTATGTTGTATTCTTTTTTTTTTAAATGTGCTGCAATGGCAATACGCATTTCACTAAACCAATTGGTGTATGTGACTAATAAAGAACCGTTGAACCTTTATCTGCAGTGCCAAGCCAGGCAAAATGACTCGGCATTTAGGTTGCCCAGCGGCACTTTAGGTGGCCATTGGCAACCGCTTATTTCAATCCTTGACAATGATCTCAAACATACTTCTAAAGCCATAAAAGTGTTTTTCCCAAAGCTAAAAGATGGTCAATTCTGGAGTCAAGATTGGGCCAAGTCAATCACCTGATTTGAACCCAATTGAGCATGCCTTTTATATGCCAAGGAGAAAACTGAAGGGGACTAGCCCCACAAACAAGCATAAGCTAAAGATGGCTGCAATACAGGCCTGGCAGAGCATCACCAGATATGACACCAAGCAACTGGTGATGTCCATGAATTGCAGACTTCAATCACAGTCAAAATTCATAAGGGGTTGGACAGGCTAGATGCAGGAAGATTGTTCCCGATGTTGGGGAACTCCAGAACAAGGGGTCACAGTTTAAGGATAAGGGGGAAGTCATTTAGGACCGAGATGAGAAGATCTTTTTTCACACAGAGAGTGGTGAGTCTGTGGAAGTTGAGGTAGTTGAGGCCAGTTCATTGGCTATATTTAAGAGGGAGCTAGATGTGGCCCTTGTGGCTAAAGGGATCAGAGGGTATGGAGAGAAGGCAGGTACAGGATACTGAGTTGAATGATCAGCCATGATCATATGGAATGGCGGTGCAGGCTCAAAGGGCCGAATGGCCTACACCTACTTTCTATGATTCTATGATTGCATGCAAAGAATGTGCAACAAAATACTACACCTGACTACTTTCATTTACATGTCATTGCTGTGTCCCAAACATTATGGTGCCCTGAATTGAGGGGACTACGTATAAACACTGCTGTAATTGCTACATGGTGAAACCAAAATTTATTAAAAATGGTCTTTATTAAAATCTGACAACGTACACTTTAACCACATGTGATTGTTTCTATTACAAATCTCAAATTGTGGCGTACAGAGGAAAATAAATAAATGAGGGTCTTTGTTCCAAACATTATGGATGGAACTGTATACTTCAATGTAATCAAAGCAATTAATACAAGTAAAACACAAAAAATAGACAAAAGGAAGCAATCTCCAAAACACTGTAATAATATGGATAATGCAACAATTTCAGCTAAATATTAAGCAGGCACAACATAATTCCTCCCAGCAAATTTGAAGTTTTCTTATAGTTTTTTTTCCATCTCTGAGACACACAGTAAAGGAAAAAGATAATTTCCTTAATCATAAGCTGTCTATGAAGTGGAAGTAAAGTTATCAAGTTAATTTAAATAAAAGTGCACAGCATCCCAAGGTTTACCAAACTGGCCTAAATTTAATAAATTTTAAATTTGTTTTGATTGAAATAATAATATTAACGTCTACAATGGCAAATTGATGGGTTTTTCAAAATAGCAGACTCCGAGCAAACCTGCTGCTCACAGAACACAGAGGAAAGTCAAGTAGGACAACTCATCATTGCAAAATGCCATTGCAAGTGAAAAACAAAGTTATCATGTCTGAGGAGGTTGGGTGTTAAATAACATTTCCATCACCAGGAACGTTTCCATTCCCCACTGTTAACTTCAATCTTCCTGATGACACGTGCATGTGCTAATAGATATTTATATCTGACACATAAATAGATCAAGATATAGATATCACATCTCATATTTGACTCCGACTCAATTATGATTGAACTCTTATAATCATTCTCTCAAATAGAACTGTAACTGACCTACGATCAATTTAATTCCTAATACGACATGTAATTATGTATTTAAAAGGCATATCAACTTGCACCTTTCCCAATAACATTCTGAACTTCACCATTACAATCTGGGATGCCCAACACAATTTATTGAAAGAAAATGCTCAAAATCAGCTACAGATCAAAATAAGGTTTTCACTTTGAAATATAATAAATTTCAATCCAAAGAAATAGATTGCAATCCAACAAAGATATATTTGTTAAATATCTAACAACTGTTAATACTTAGATTGGAGCTTTTCTAAATACTTACTACCACGCCATCACATCAAGCTATTTCAAATCAGCATTTATGGGAATCCCATTCGTTCATGGCAGGTATGAAAATAAAGAGTCCACTACAATTTACCATAAATCTTTGTTGAAAACATTTACTATCCTGTTGATGCACAACTTCAAAATTGCTGTTATTCCCAAAGGAAAAGTGATCGAACTACTTGCTGACATTTGCAAAATAACTTTTTCCTAGCTTGGAGTTAATATTGCAACACCGTTGCACACCCTTCAAGTCTGCACCGCCATTCAATATGATCATGGCCGATCATCCAACTCAGTATCCCGTACCTGCCTTCTCTCCATACCCCCTGATCCCTTTAGCCACAAGAGCCACATCCAACTCCCTCTTGAATACAGCCAATGAACTGGCCTCAACGAACCTCTTTGGCAGAGAATTCCAGAGACTCGCCACTCTCTGTGTAAAGAATGTTTTCCTCATCTCGGTCCTAAAGGAATTCCCCCTTATCCTTAGACTGTGACCCCTTGTTCTGGACTCCCCCAACATCGGGAACAATCTTCCTGCATCTAGCTTGTCCAACCCCTTAAGAATTTTGTAAGTTTCTATACGATCCCCCCTCAATTTTCTAAATTCCAGTGAGTACAAGCCGAGTCTATCCAGTCTTTCTTCATATGAAAGTCCCGACATCCCAGGAATCAGTCTGGTGAACCTTCTCTGAACCCCCTCTATGGCAAGAATGTCTTTCCTCAGACAGAACATCACGCTGTCCGCCAAGTGCTCTGGTTTCCTCACACCTCAAAAACATGCGGGTTTGTAGGTTAGTTGACCGTTGCAAATTGCCCTTTATATCTAGGGGGGAGTGGATGCAAAAGTGGGATAATATAGAACTCATGCGAATGGGTGATCGATGGTCAGCATAGGACTCAGTGGGCCAAAAGATCATATGTAATTGGAGCAGAATTAGGCCATTCAGCCCATCAAGTCTACTCTGCCATTCAATCATGGCTGATCTATCTCTCCTAACTCCATTCTCCCCATAACCTCTGACAAAGGCCAGTTACCTTGCTGTATTTCCAAAAGAAACTGAGTCCCCATACTTGCAAATACATTCATGCCAGGTTCTTAAGTAATTTACATTAATTTTTTACAAACCAGTTTTTAAGACTTCTTCAAACAAACTATATTAGGTTTTAATACATGGGTTTGTCTGGAGTAGGTCATGTCATACAAATCTGAGTTTTTGAAGGGGTGACAAAGATAATTGATGACAGTCGTGCAGTGGATGTTGTGTACATGGACTTCAGTGAAGCATTTGACATGATCCTTCATGGTAGGCTGATCCAGAAGATTAAGGAGTCCTGGGGTGGTGGTGGAAAGATATGAGATAGTAGCATTTAAGAGGCTTTTTGATAGGCATATGGATATGCAGGGAATGGGAGGATATTGATCACGTGCAGACAGAAGAGATTTGTTTAATTTAACATGTCCGACATAAACTTTGTGGATCAAAGGGCCTGTTCCTGTGCTGCTCTATACTTCAGAAACCCGAGGTTCCCAGTACAGGCAAAAATGTCCAGACGTGAAGGAATGAAATCGGAGATAGATTCATTTGATTATACAAGACTGATTCGGTCCAAAGTAATGAAATAATTCAGAAGTTTTATGATGTTGCAAATATAAAAGACATATCAGATAGGATAAATGTTATGAAACCTTACCTCTAAAAAAAGTTGTGTGTAACCTGAGGACATAAGTTTGAAAATATACAAATTGAGGGAATTTGAGGAAGAATTAGTTTCACACCCCAATAGTTGAAATCTGAAACGCATGCACTCCAGAAACAGGTACACTCACAACTTTTAAGCATGCAGAGGAGCACTTGAAATGCAATGGCATAAAAAAAGCTCCAAATCAGGTGACGGGCACAGTGGGCAGAAAGCAATGTTAATAAATTGTACGTAGTGTCAAAACAGTGGCTGTATGCAAATGGTCATAAATTGAAATATCTCAGACACAAAGAACAGCATTACGAAAAAGTGTAGGAAGGAACAGCCGATGCAGGTTCACACCGAAGATTGACACAAAATTTTATTGCAGCATTGTATGTCTATCTTCAGCATTACAAAGAAAAGTAATTAAAAATGAAAATAATAAAATTTCAAAAATGCATCCACTACTTCATTCCTATGGAAGCAAATAATCCATCTGGACCTCAAGCAACTGTTATATTCTATTTCGTGGTAGGCATTTCTACAAAAACGAGAAATGTAGTGTTCCGATTTTGCAGTTCTGATTTTTCCGATTCAATTGAATAAAATGAAACCAGCCATCTATGGCAGATTTTATCAAAACTTAATGCTGCCCACCAAAACTTGTGGCCAGTGGCCAAAAGAGCCCATTACTTACATTGTAAAAAGGAACATTGCGATACAACAAAAGCTCACTGAGCTACTTCAAAGTACAAAATAACAAACCACAATATTTTGCAATGTTTTCACAAATTCAATTTTAAGACACAGCATTCAACTCCCCCATAAATTCAAATCACCAGCTTTGTCTTCGTTGTAACATATCCTCTTCCTCCCTCCTCCACTCTCAAACCAGGACAGTCTGTCCGTACTGGACATCAAAAAGTTGCGCGAATCCACGCAAACATCTTGGTATTCACCCATGCAACACAAAAGGGGCAATTTTGCAGCCTTCTGTTGCAGAAACAGCCCGCACAGCGAAGGCCACACCGAGATATTTTGAAGGGTGTGGGTGGGGATTAAAGTTGCAGGGAGAAGCACGGAAACATTCCCCGTCTAAGGACTCACCAATAAACTCTCTGCGTTAATCGGAGACTTCGGGTCTCTGACCATTGCCTCCAGCTTTTTCAGCCGCGACTTCAGGCTGTCTACCGACGACATGGTGAAGGAGGCCGTTGTCCTGTGCCCCAGATCCGGCGTCTCTCGCCCTCTCTCTCTCTCTCTCTCTGCGATGGGACTCGCGACACGGGCTCACACTGCTCACTCTCCCTTGTCCCACTACCGCCGTCTCCTCGCAGGCCACGGCAGCCTGGGCCTACAACAGCTGCCTTGGGGAAGAGACAGGCACACGGGAGACTTTGCTGTAGACATAAGATAAGCGGGTGGCCCACTCCTCACCGCCGCCCCTCCTCCCTCTCCTCCTCTATGCCAGGCCGCGCCTATTTCCACCGCCGAGGGTAACGGCCGCCGTGTCGATTTGAATCGGAAGCCGCGAGGCGATTACTCGGAGCCGATGACAAAAACAACCGCACAGACGTTCCAAAACGTCATCGGAATTCAGCACGCGAGGCCTGTTGGGAGGGAGGGAGGGAGTGAGTCCACTCGGCCGCCCTCCTGCTGCCCGCCTGCTCGCTCACTCGCTCGCTCGCTCCACTGGGAGGGAGGGAGGGAGGGAGGGAGGGGGGTGGGTTGGTTCCTCGCCTCGCTGTGCGCCTGCGTACTCCACCTCACTCCCCTCCGGTGGCTGGCGGTAAATGCGCGCACTGAGAGAAGGTACAGTCGCGCCTGTCTGCCTTGCCTGGCAACTGACCGTCTCCAGTGAAGGTTGGGAGCTACCATCTTTGATGCAGGCGCCTTCCGTCAGCGGGAACGGAAAGAGCTATGGACCAGAAAGTGAAGACTCAAAAAACTGTAGCTAGACACAAAAATGCTGGAGTAACTCAGCGGGGGACAGGCAGCATCTCTGGAGAGAAGGAATGGGTGATGTTTCAGGTCGAGACCCTTTTTCAGACTGAGAGTCAGGGGAGTGGGAGACTAGAGATTTGTGGAAGGGTAAAGTGTGAACACAACAGAACAAAGCAGACGCTGCTCAATGAAATGTGGAATGGATCATTTTAACCGAGAGGAAGGTGACAATAAGGCATATAAACAGCAAAATGAATCGGTGAAACCAGTCAGAAAACTAGGGTGGAGGAGGGAAACTGTAGATACTGGATTACAGCAAACCCCACAAAGTGCTGGAGTAACTCAGCAGGTGAGGCAGCATCCCTTTTTAAAAAAAAAAGTAATGCTGTTATCTCGCCCGCCGAGTTACTTCAGCACTTGAGTGAGGTTTGTTTATAGACCAGAGAGTATTGAGAGATTTTTCATAAATCTCATGCTGGAGGCACCAAGGAGTGGGGTTGCTCAGCCACCATCAGGCCACATTAAAAAAAGTCAGCTGTTTGAACAACCAGGCCCTTCCGGTTGCTGAGCGCATAGACAGCTGCATGCAGTGAAATTCCTGGCCGTCCTTTCATTCCTGTGACAAATCCAGGCACAATTAAACTATGAAGTCATGAAAGTTTGTTGAACACAGGGCTTGAAAAGGAAATGCATTATTAATAATTAATTTATCGTTTTATTGTTCTATTAATTCTCTAAAACTTTGCGTTTCCCCGATTTTATTTGTATGAATGTGAGGTTATATATGAAGTGACAGTGCCACACCAAGGACAAATGAGTACTTTGCCATTTTTGAACGATTTTTTAAAATCCTGTTTATTTCTCGTACCAAGATGTCTTTACGCCAATATCTATTATGGATAATTAGCCGAAACACATTAAAAAGTACCTGCAAGGATATTGTAGAATATTATATATGTTTGAACCTGTTACTTAAAGCTGTTACTTAATGATTCCCCTGAGTTGTTTTGATAGTTTGAAACCTAAACATAAATTTGGTGAAAAGAATATTAAACATTGGAGAATAAATAAAAATGACGTTGATATTATAATCATCTTTGTAATTTAAAAGGTTATGTTAGTGACCAATAATTTTGTCGACAAAAGTTGTTATTGATAGTATTTTCTTCGGGGTTTTACTTTGCGGGATTTTTAACCATTCCGAGATTAGACTCGGATCAACAATTAATAACAGCGCAAAGTAAAGCGATCTCGCCTGGAAATTTACAGTGGTAAGCATCCTGCAGAAACAATCCACAAGTTTTGTGTTTGATTACGTTAACTGAATTATGATTTTTTTAATTTAAATTCTATTAAGTATCTCTATTACTCAGAGGAAATAGCTGCGGACTCCAGGAGGTCGATTTCGAAACAAAATCAGAGCCGTGTTCACAACCTAACTCCATGAGTAAGTGCCGAAAGATACATTCTCGTGAATTGTTGCGTCCTTAGTCAGAGAGCAAATAAATGTTGTGTTTAAAATAGCTGGATCATAACATAATTTTCCACACATGGTTGCTTGCCATGAGATTGCTTAAGCACTAAATATAACGGTTCTAGGTAAAACGAAAGCTAATTATAGTTTGATTACATCAAACAATGATTCCGTTTCGGTGTATGTATTATTACGATATGGCCAATTGTCAATTTGAGTTTATATTTTACCATGAGGTCTTATTGTTATTAAGACTGCTATCTATTTATATCGTTTACAATTCTGCTTCCGCAACATTTTCATATTGAAACTGAATCTTTTTAATGAGAGAGTTTGAAGCCAAACATCACGGTATGTATTTTTAATTCCTGTTTTCACACAATTTTTAATATCTCTTTTAATGTTTGGACCAAACATATTTGCAATAATTTATAATTGCAATGGAAAAGTCTGCACAATACAGTATTGCCATCAATGCAGAATTTTCTTATTTGCTGTTTTGTCCACCTGTGAAGGCTAAATATGTAGGTTTTGTTTAATTTACAGAAATAATAAACACCATACAATATGTATACAGATCATTTGCACTCAATTTTATAATTTGTTGATCTGAATCATATTATGATGTCCACATTTGGACATCTGGAGCCTCTGCAGGTTGCATATTGGGCCAATAGACCTGTGGTCTGTGGTCCCTGCCTGCTTCAAAAGATCCATCATTGTACCTGTACCAAAAAATGCCTCCCCAGCTTGTCTGAATAACTACCGTCCAGTGGCCCTCACCTCGGTAGTCATGAAATGCTTTGAGAGGCTGGTCAAGAAACACATCTACGCCTTACTCCCTTGCAACATGGACCCGCGACAATTCACATACCGTCCGAACAGATCCACGGACGATGCGGTCTCCCAGGTTCTGCACACTGCTCTCTCGCACCTTGACAGCCAGAAAGGGGGCTATGTGAGGATGCTGTTCATAGACTTCAGTTCAGCATTCAACACGATAGTCCCCACCAGACTTGCTGAGAAGCTGCTGGAATTGGGGCTCAACACTCCCCTGAACGTTCTCACTGCCAGGCCCCAGGTAGTCAAGATTGGTGGAAATACATAAAAGTCCCTCGCCCTGAGCACAGGATCCCCCCAGGGTTGCGTCCTCAGCCTCCTACTGTACTCCCTGTACACACATAACTGTGTGGCTAGGTTCAGTTTCAACTCTATAATCAAGTTTGCTGATGACACTTTGGTGGTGGGCCTGATCTCCGATAACGATGAGAAGGCCTACCGGGAGGAGGTGGCACATCTGGCACTCTGGTGTCAGGACAACAGCCTCCTCTTGAATGTCACAAAAACTAAGGAGCTGATCGTGGACTTTAGGAGGGCACAACATTCGAGGACGTACACACCATTGAAGATAAATGGGGATACTGTGGATAGCGTGAACTGCTTTAAATACCTGGGAGTCCACATCTCAGAGGATCTGACATGGACATCGCACGCTGCCGCACTGGTGAGTAAGGCAAGGCAGCGTTTTTACCACCTCAGGCAATTGAGGAAATTCAGAGTGTCTCTGGGGATCCTCCAGTGCTTCTACTCAGTGGCTGTGGAAAGCATCTTGGCTGGAAACATCACAATTTGGTTTGGGAACTGCTCTGCCCAGGACAAGAAGGCTTTGCAGGGGGTAGTGCGTTTGGCCAAACACTCGCCCCCCCCTGCAGGAACTATACATCAGAAGGTGCAAATCCAGAGCCAATAAGATCATGGGGGGGGGGGCCCTTCCACCCCAGCAACAGACTGTTCCAGTTGCTATGGTCAGGCAAATGCCTCCGCTGTCATGCTGTGAAAACAGAGTATGAGAAGGAATTTCTTCCCAGAGGCCAGTAGGACTGTAAACTCCTATCTCACCAGGGACTACCTTACTGTACCAATTTACTGTTGTGTGATGTTTTTTTTAATTGCTGTTTCTTCTTTTTTCTTTCTCCCACAAATATGTAATTACTGATTCTGTTTTGTTACGTTTTGTAGTTTTTTTTGCACAATCCGCAAGCATTGCCACTTTTCATTTCACTGCACATCTCGTATGCGTATGTGACAAATAAACTTGACTTGACTTGGATGACGCAGTCACTCTGGGCCTGCACTTCATCCTCCAGCGCCTAGACCTATGTCCATTGTTGATTTTAGCTCTGCATTCAACACCATTGTGTCAGAACTACTACACTCCAAACGTTCCGAGTTGACTGTGCCTGAACCCCTCTGTCGGTGGATCACCAGCTTCCTGACAGACAAGAAGCAGCATGTGAGGCTGGGAAAGCACATCTCAGACCCGCAAACCCTCAGCATAGGAGCACCGCAAGGCTGCGTATTCTCCGCTGTCCTCTACTCTCTCTACACCAATGACTGCACCCCCACTGACTCCTCTGTCAAGCTTCTCAAGTTTGCGGACGACACAACCCTGATTGGACTGATCCAGGATGGGGAAGAATCTGCCCACAGACAGGAAATGACAGCTGGGGGCCTGGTGTCATTGCAGCAACCTAGAGCTCAATGCTCTTTAGACAGTGGAATTGATAGTAGACTTTAGGAGAGTTCCCCCTCATCTCACCCCACTCACCATCAACAACACCACAGTCACACCTGTGGTGTCTTTTAAGTTCCTGGGAACCATCATCTCCAAGGACCATAAATGGGGGGCTACCATCGACTCCACAGTCAAAAAGGCACAACAGAGGTTGTACTTAATGCGGCGGCTGAGGAAGCACAATCTCCCACACGCATTGATGGTGCAATTCTATATGTCCATCGTAGAGTCTGTCCTTACCTTCTCCATCATGGTCTGGTTTGGCTCAGCCACCAAGCACGACATCTGGAGGCCGCAGCGAATCATCCGATCAGCAGAGAAGGTTATTGGCTGCAACCTCTCCATTGATGAACTGGACACTGCAAGCGCCAGGAAGTGAGCGGGTAAAATCATCTCTGACCCCTCTCACCCTGGCCACAAACTCTTTGAATCACTTCCCTCTGGAAGGCGACTCCGGACTGTGAAAGCTGCCACAGCCAGACATAAAAACAGCTTTTTTCCACGAGCGGTAGCTGTACTCAATAACCAAAAATCTGTAGCCTCCTTTTGCTCTGGTATTTTATTTAATTCACATGTTTAATCAATAATGTTTTATTATTAATGTTTTATGTGCCATTCCTAACTGTCACTGTTTGTCATTGTCATGTGGGCGGAGCACCAAGACAAATTCCTTGTATGTGAATACTTGGCCGATAAACTTATTAATTAATTAATTTGTTCATTTATCACAAAACAAAACGCTGCAAGATCGCGAGGGAGAGCCTACAACTGTCATTATAAGCTGTGAATCAACTGAACTGTGAGTCTGCAATGTGCGTGCAATAAATGATTTGTTAGATTTGTCAGCCCTTAATGACAATGCCATGAGTTGTTTGGCCATCTGCACTGCCTGTGCTTGAAAGTGCAATGCTTAATTGGAAATGAAATGAAATGACAATGCCATGGTTTGTTTGGCCTGCTGTCCTGTCTGTGCTTGAAACTGCAATGCTTTATTAGGTCCGACTGTGTTTGGAAGGAATAAATGCTTTATTAGGTCCGACTGTGTTTAGTCCAAAAGTCCCGCTCATTTTGTGACTTCCGCTTAGTGGACAGGTCGCGCTGATCGTGTAATTTCCGGTAAGTGCATGTGAGGTCACGCTGATTGTGGAAGTGCCGCTGACTGCGGAAGCCCCACAGTAGAGAGGCCGCGCTCAGCCATGTGAGTAGATCCAAGAAGTTTACTGTCATATATATGGTGTGAGAGTCAGTGTGTGTGTGTGTGTGTGAGTGTATGTGTGATTGTGTGTGTGAGGTGGAGGGTGTGTGTTTGTGTGTATATTGGAATTGGTGGAGAGGTGGAATATTGTGTTGGGGGACCAGCCCTCTCATGTGAAGCTGGGACCCAATGGGTCCCACTTAGTCTAGTTATATTTTAGTACTATACAGGCAGGCCCCAACCTACCTTTATTGTCTTATCAGCTATCTATCACTCTATTCTCCCCTCATAATTTTCAGACATTAATACAACATTTCTCTCAAGTATTTGAATTAGGATAATGACGCTGCTGTAAACTCCTGCTAAAAGCCCGCAACATGAGTTTCCAGTCAGGCAATACAGAGCAGTATAGTGCGGCCAGGTCCGATCTGAAGAGGGGCATCAGAGACGCCAAAGCAGCCTACAAGCGAAGGATTGAGAGCCACTTCGACATCTCAGACCCCCGTCGTGTATGGCAAGGTATACGGCACATCACCGATTACAATAACATCACCAACCTGTCCACCAGCAGCAGTGCATCACTGGTAGAGCAGCTCAACCACTTCTTAGGCCGCCATGAGGTGGAGAGAACAGAGACTGTCATGCTCACTACTCCACCTCCAGCTTCCAACAGCCAGACACTCATCGTACAGACTGCTGATGTCACACGCACACTCCATAATGTCAACATACGGAACACTGCTGGCCCAGACGGAGTTCCAGGACGGATGCTCAGAGACTGTGCTGCGGAATTAACTGAAGTGTTCACAAACATTTTTAATTTATCCCTGGTACAGTACATTGTCCATACATGCCTAAAAACATGCCTTAAAACATCTAAAAAGTGGCAGTTCCGTAGCAGACAGCCATAACCTGCCTCAACGACTACAGGCCGGTCACACTAACATCAATAATCATGAAGTGCCTGGAGAGACTGGTCCTTAAGCACACCAAAGCTGCTCTCCCACCCACCCTGGATCCACACCAATACGCATACAGAGCCAACCAATTAATAGATGATGCATTGCCACTGCCCTCCATACTGTATTGCTCCATCGAGAACAACGGGGAGCATACGCACGGCTGCTGTTTGTTAATTGCAGCTCTGCATTTAATACAATCATACCCAGCAGACTGGTGTCCAAGCTGTCCGACCTAGACTTCGAACACAACATCTGCCTTTGGATAAAGGACTTCCTAACAGACCGGCCGCAGTCAGTCAGGATGGACCCCCCTCCGCTCTGACACTCAGCACAGGGCTCCACAAGGCTGTGTGCTGAGCCCCCTGCTCTACTCTCTTTATACCTATGACTGTATACCAACCCACAACACGAACACAGTCATTAAATTTGCAGACGACACAACAGTGGCGGGGCTGATCACTGAGGGCAATGAGTCAGCTGACATGGAGGAGGTATAGAGGCTAATATGCTGGTGTTCAGAAAACAACTTGGCACTCAACACCAAAAAAACAAAAGAGCTCATCACCAACTTCAGGAAGAAGCAGGGTGACCATTCCCCACTGCACATAAACTGGGAAAGAGTGGACAGAGTCTCCAGTTTCAGGTTCCTGGGCACCCACATCTCAGAAGACCTCACATGGTAAACTAACATAAACTCTCTGGTTAAGAAAGCACAACAACGGTTTCACTTCCTAAGAACACTTGTCAACTTGCCACAACAGCTGCTAGTGTCCTTCTACTGCTGCTCCATTGAGAGTGTCCTGACATATGGTATCCTGGTGTGATATGGCAACAGTTCTGTGGTTGACAAGAAGGCTCTGCAGAGAGTCATCAACACAGCCCAGAAGATCACTAACACACATCTGCCTGCCCTGGAAGACATCTGCAGCTCACGTTGCCTGTGGAAGGCATACTGCATCCAAAAGGACCCATCTCACCCCGCCCATCACTTATTTGCCCTTCTGCCCTGAGAAAAGTACTACAGGTCCATCAAAGAGCACACCACAAGACTTACAAACAGTTTCTACCCCAAGGCCATCACCACACTGAACACTGCACTGAAAGCACACCCCCAATAGTCAATATTTATACTGTACAATACCTACCATTGTGCAGTACTGATATATTCATTTATAATATTTATTTTTATAATACTATTCTGTGCAATATCTTATATTCTGACAATGACCTTCTGAGTGCAATATCTTATATTCTGGTAAGGGTGCATACATAGGCATAATGTGCATGCGTGTGTGAATCCGTGTGTATGTGTCACAGTATGTGCATGTGAGTGTATGAACATTTTTAATGTTACTCACTTTTTACTGTTATTTTATTGTTATTTTTTATCTTGTACATTTGAGCTCCATTCAGGCAGTGCACCTGAATTTCATTGTGTGCACCACTACAATAAAGCAAAGTAATTTCCAGTTTCATAAGTTCATGTTCTAAGTTTCAACCCCATTCTACTGTTTTCTTCCCATAACCCCTGACACCCACACCAATCAAGAAACTATCAATTTCCGCCTTAAAAATATTCATTGACGACCTCCACAACATTCTGTGACAATGTAGAAACCAAGAACTGCAGACACTGGTTTACAAAAAAGGACACATGTTGGAGTAACTTGGTGGGTCAGCTCTGGGGAACATGGATAGGTGATGTTTTAGAAAGATGACCAAACGTTACCTATCCATGTTCTCCAGAAATGCTGCCTGAACTGCTCAGTTACTCCAGCACTTTCTGTTTTTATTTCCAGATTTTCTTTAGAATAATTGGATTCTGCCTGCACTTTCAGGAGAGACTAGCTGAGTTCAGAGCTTCATTCTCATTACATATATTATGTGCTCTGTACCACAATCTTGAAAGCATTGATAGCCAAAACATGTATAACGAAGTGTCTGAAGAAGGGTCTCGACCCGAAACATCACCCATTCCTTCTCTCCAGAGACGCTGCCTGTCATGCTGAGTTACTCCAGTATTTTGTGTCTATATGTATATAATACTGGTACAGTTGAGCTTTGTGTTTAGGGAGCCCTGACAGTAGATGGTGGTAGACACAGCGTTGTTCATGAAATGGCGGTCATTTGGCTCCTGTGGAGATTTTTTTTTCAAGTCATTCAGTTGACCATAATTTGTGTTTACAGATGTAACTGTATCATTGTCTGTGGAATTGCAAATAAATTTACACTTGCATTAATTGGCAAACAGCCCAGTTTCCAACTTTATGATAGAAGGAATAACTTTGTGAAAGGAACTGGTTAATTAGGTGCCTTAAGAATACCTACATCAATGTCTTCAGAATGTGCAGTGATTAGTTACTAACAAGCACATCCATTCTGCTTTCTGCCAATTATGTCAAATTTGCCCATAATTTTCATTGGATTTTAGTTTTACAGGGAGCACTTTTGGTTGCACATGACATTTGATTATTTGCTGCTCGCCAAATCTAGAATTTAAATCTTGTTTCGAAAATTGTAATTGGGTCTCAAGTCAAATGCTCCCACTGGAGCACTGTTGCTCTCTTCCTGAAGACTTTTCAGATTAGTCGAGCAGAGTAATATATCTGCTAGAAAACTGACATAATATCAGAAAATGTTGAAAACACTTAACAGTTCAGGCACCAAAGAGGAGATGCAAACAGAGAGAAAACTTTCAATCAGAACTTGGGAAGGTTAGATCTAGAATAAATGTTATGATGGAAATAAAGTAGGAAGGAGGAAAGAACAAAAGAAAATATTTTGGAGTAAAAAGCAGGAGAGATGAAAGGGCAAAATGGCTGCAAGGTTGTAATGTGCCTAGTCAAATAATGTGCCCCTGCAGCTTGAATTTACACTGAGTTTCGTTTAAATATATAGGGGTAATGGTCATAGTAAAGTGGAATGATCTGTTCAAAGTGACTGGTGACTACAAACATGGGGTCATACTTGCATCCTGAATGGTGGAATTCTGCTTTAATGTTGGAATTGATCGTCAAATCAATGGGAATTTATGTTGCTCTCTATGAATTACCAAGTATTGAGTCAATAAGGAATTCCGAGCAGCTTAACAATTTTACTGTGACGTTGTTAAAAGCTCAGTGACTTATTTGTTGTCAATTCAATTCTTTGGCATCACTGAAACAGTTCAGCAAAATAGTTAACTGGAAACAGATTCCATATTTCATTACCTAAGTAATATGTGTGGCATGCTGAATTGCTACATGTCACTCTGATTTAAAGAACAATATATTCGTATTGGAAAGTAATTCAGCAAAATACTTTATTTGCAATTGGCCGTTGAGGCGGGAGGATAGGATTTTTCTACAGGCAAGAATACCCATTGTTCTGGAGAACAACTATAGTTTCAATTCACAATAGTGGTTGTGATGAAATGAAATACTACTGGGAATATCTAAGACTTTTCAGATGGTCTTTTGGCTATTGCAGCGTCTGTCGTAGAAACATGGAACAATTGGAGGCACATAAATCCATACTTTTACTCTAGAAAAAAGACAGGGATTAGTCAAGTCAAGATTATTGTGCTACAGTGGTATAAGTACAGTTATGTTGTTGCATTCAGCAGCATCACAGCCACATGGATTCAGGAAACACAAAAATATATTAGATATAAAAGTGAATTGAAAAGAATCAACAATCAAATCAATCAATGGGGTTCTCTAATATGCTTTGATGTTGAACTAAGTTCCCAAAATAAATAGCAATAATTTTAAATACTTAACTACTTGCCTGACAGCAAGAAGTCACTGGAACATGGCAGCTCTTCAAAGATGACCCACTATCTTCCGATACAATTGATCCCCTCTATTAAATCTCTCTTCTCTTTGCTGTACCTATTGTACAGCTATTTGGCTTGATTGTATTCATGTATGGTATTATCTGGTTAGCACACAAACAAAGGCTTTTCACTGTATCATGGTACATGTGACAATAATCAATCCAAACCTAACCATTTTCCATTTCTTATGACACCAGGACTGGTTATGCTTGTGGTATAAGACTAGGAAGATGATTGATTAGAACTTATTTTAGAGAATTTCCAACATTTTCCGTTTTTATTTCAAGTTCACAGCATTTGATTTTTTAAAAAACTTTAATAATTGACAATGATCTGATATTGGGTTGTATGTACCAAGAGGAAGAGGTTAGCCCTGTGGAGATCCAACTGTGCCAGGGGGTGTATTGGTAGCACCTTAAAAGCAAAAGAGTCTTGCAGTGGTGACATTGATGCTATAGTATCAAATTGATATTTTTGGGATAAACTCCTTGTCCAAAAAGGTGATATTTTAATTTGCATATGTTGCATGATTTGGCCAGGTGGGTGGCTGGGTGGGTTAAAAATATATATACATATAGACCATGTCTGTGAAGTAAAATGGTATAATTATCCAGATGTTATACTTCTGATCTATTTTTAATACAACATATTTACATTAGCCTCAATCTGTAAATGAAATATTTGCCTTTTGTTGCCGAAAGTTGTGGAGTCAAGTTGTGCTTGACATTTGGGTACATAAACTTGCACTGTACTTTCATATAGGGCACAATAAATTGTGTTTAATTTTAGTTAAATTAAACTAACAAACTTTTTTAATTTCCAAAGTGAATACAAATGAAGAAGGGTTTATATAAGAACGGGGAATTCCGTGAAGACAATCATACCCAAATAATCTAGATTTGCTTGACATTATCTTTGTGTCCCCATTATCTTATTGCTGTTTGTAGGACATTGCTGCAGTTAAATTGGCTGCTGCATTTCCTCACAACAATGACCAATGCTCAAACATACTTAATTAACTGTGAAAAACTGCTTCAGGACTTCCTGTGGGCCATAAAAGATGCTCTATACGGTGTACATAAAAGTTGGTTCTTTCTTCAGACCGGCCCACTCTTACAATGGCAGAGACTGCAACAATTGTGTAGGGCTGTAGGAAGAGGGCGCGAGCGACCTGTGCAGGATGATCAACACTGCTTCAGACACGCGCATCTCCATCTACCACTATTTGAAACTAATACAAAAGAACCGATCCCCACATGTTGCTAACGCTGATTCCTGCAAGACGCAATAAAGGTTCTAACGTCGTTGAAGGGGTGAAAATCTCGGAGAATCAAGCCCACTTAATAATGAGAAATAGTAATATTTAAAAAAACACAGCGAGCGGACATACGGTGTCTTTGTGCATTGAACATTATAATGGGATTGCGCTAGGTAACCGAATGCTACAGGGTGAAGCAAAGATCTTACAGCGAGCTATAAGATCTTTGGGGTTAAGCAAAGATACTATTAAATCCTCTAGTATCTTTGGGGTGAAGGGACTCCAGAGGCGAGTGAGCTGCGCCCGCCTCTGATCACAAGGTCGTGTTGCATTGGTTCTCCTCAGCCTGGACTCTGCGTCGGCTCTACACCACGTGCGTGCCAGAGGCACTCCCCGGTGCGCGAGCCGCCTGCTCCTGCTTTGAAGCAGTTTGGTAGCGCGGGGCTGATCGCCGTGTTGTGTGCTTTCCATCGCTTGTTTGGCTATTATTTTTTTTTAAAGCACCAGCAATCTTGCGCAAATTAGACCGGAGATTTGAGCCACGATAATACACAACTGCATTTTGTTTTGTGGTAAGATTTATGTTAATTATTGTGCCTTGATTATGCGAAGTTCTGATCCACACACTCGCGCACACACACACAAAAAGTAACAGCATCTGTTTGAACCGACTGGCGTGTGTTAGTGGGGATGCACGACGTTGGGATTTTGGGGTTAAAAGAATACTTATACTTCTGTCGCTTCAAGTGCAACACGTAAGGAACTCGCTACGATCAAAAAGATTGCAGGGCACTTGATTTACAGGATGGAAATTATGCTTTAATGCCAGTGGTAAATGTATGCTCCTACCCCCTCCTAATATACAACACACACAACCAAGCCCTTCATTGAACAACATTAACATATAACTGTTTAACCTTCGGATTATCTTTTTCGTAACAATCTTGGGATCTTTTGAATTAAAAAAAACATAATCTTATTTCCCGCGTGAAGCTACATTAGCAGCTGTAACCTGAAATGTTCGGAGTCTTGTACATTTTCACTCATCTCAAGTAAAATAATCCCGTAACACGAAAACGCTGTATTTAATTTAGAACGATTTGTCTGTTTTGAAATAGGAGTTTACGGTCTAAAGCTTTACTGGATTCAAATGTATCAATTGCAAATCAGTGTTGTTAGTGCTGGACAACGAAGTGTTCTTGACCATTTCCAAGGTAATGAATACAGATTTTTAATGTATATTTCGGGCCATGCTTTCAGATCTTTGATGCTTTCAAGTTCTGGGAAAGCATCATAATTATTGGCAGTGTTTCTAGTAAGTTGACAAACTGGATTTTTTCAAGCATTGGCCAAAATATGGAGATGGGCATTTTGAAGGAGAAACCCTTCGGCTTCAATATGTATTTTGAGGAATAATCGGAGAACATGCAATACTAATCTTAGATCCATGCTTCAAACTCGCCCGTTTTCCGCGGTGGCATTTTAATCTTACGAGAAGCACGTTTTGTATAATTTAACAATTAATTTCTGAGAGTACTTTTAAATGTATATCGTGGTAACTTTTGACACGTTGGTGCTTGCAGATAATGTTTACAAAATTGTTTTTTCTACTATTGCGACCACATTGCATACTTATTTTCACCCGAAGATATTTAATTTAAGATCGCAATTTGAATAGCTACAATGTTTTGGTCTTTCTTGGTCCCTTTTATTAACTGCTAAATATGTACCTGTTATATATTGTAAGTACTTCAGGCCAAATAAGTGAACCATATTAACAGTACAAGGATTGGCCACCTTACTTTCGCCCATATTTGTACAGTGGAAAAATAAAAATCTAATCCCAGAATGTAATTCTACCTGGAAAATCTTAGTTCTCTACTTCAGAAATTTCTCATGAAAGATGCAGTGATCTCGTCAGTTGTTACTTATGGCAAGGCATGCTAGGCTGTAATAGCATACGAAAACAATCGCAACTTTTTCCTTGGTTACAATTTTAAATTGATTGCCAGTTGTCAAATCCCCAGATAAATTTGTCTTTTTATATTCAGATTATCAAGACAGAAAACATTGAAACCTTCAGGTTATTGTAACTCAAAACAGTTCAAGCCATGACGCAGCTTTATAGGACTTTGGTTAGGCAGCATTTGGAGAATTGTGTGCAGTTCTGGACACCTCGTTGCAGGAAGGAAGTGGGGGCTTTGGAACGGGTGCGGAGGAGGTTTAGCAAAATGATGCTGGATTGGGGTAATTAGCTACCGGGAGAGGTTGGACAGATTTAGATTGTTTTCCCTGGAATGCTGGATGTTTTTTTGTGGTGGGTAGGGGGGGATCCCGATCGAAGTATATAACATTCATGAGAAGCATAGGAAGGGAAGATGGAACCTTTTTCGTGGATGGAAACATCAAATATAAGGGGGCATAGCTTTGAGATGGGAGGGGCAGAGGATAAAGAAGATGTAAAGGGCAGGTTTTTACGCAGAGGGTGGTGACTGCCTGAAACATGCTGCCGAGGTGTGGTTGAAGTGGGGGGGGGGGGGGGTTAGTGGATTTAAAAGGCTTTTGGATAGGAATAAGCATATGGAGGGATATGGGTTGGTTGCAGGTAGATAGTGATGGTCTTGGCATCATGTTCGGCACAGACATTGTGGGCTGAAGAGCCTATTCTTGTGATGTACTATTCTATGTTCTAACATTCTATTTTGGGCATTCCTGCTTCATTCCAATTATCACAATTTCGAAAAATGTCCATAGCCAGCTGTGACCCATCCACTTACGATGATTTCTATGGTGCATCTGCAGAAGTTGGTAAGAGTCATTAGAGACAGACACATTTTATCTTCCGAGGAAGTAATGGCAATTGTCAGCTTTCTTGGCCATATTGTTAATTTGTTTGGAGGATGGGTTTGATGTGAGCTGTGACCAGCCTCTGAAAGTGTTTTATGATGCTGGAGACACAATGCAGGTTTACAAATAAAGGCACAATAACTCAGTTGGTCAGGCAGCAGCTCTGGGGGACATGAATAGGTGGTACTTTAGTTCAGGGCCCTTCTTCAGACAGACCGTAGTAAGGGGGAGAAAGGTGGAAGAGAGATGGGGCCAGAACAAAGCCAGGCAAGTACAGGTGGATAAGGTGAGGGTGGTTTGTTTGGCTAATGATTTGACAAAGGTGAGAGATAAAAAGATGAAGGGTTGTGAGATAAGTAAAGCAGAGGCATGACGTGTGAAGCCAGAAATGGGGATGTTGGTGGAATCAAGTCAAAAGTCAAACAAACTTTATTGTCATTTAGAAATACATTGATATATGCAGTTCCAAACGAAATTACGTTGCATTTGGCTCCCTGTGCAACACAATAAATTAACAGAAGGATAGGCATGGATGAAAAGGATAAATAGACAATGGTGGCAGCCCATTACATGGCATTCAGGAGTCTGATGGCTCGTGGGAAGAAGCTGTTGCAGAACCTTGATGTTCTGCTCCTAATGCTGCGATATCTTTTTCCCGAGGGCAGCAGAGTGAACAGTCCGTAATGGAGATGTGTGGGGTCTTTTATAATACTGCTGGCCTTAGACACGCAACGTTTGGACGCAATATCCCCGATTGAGGGGAGAGAGGTCCCGATGATTTTTTCCGCTGTCCTCACCACTCTCTGCACAGACTTCCAGTCGGAGGCTCTACAGTCCCCAAACCAGACAGAGATACAGCTGGTCAGAATACTCTCTATGGTGCCCCTGTAGAAAGTAGTGAGGATGGGATGGGGGAGATGAGCTCTTCTCATCAGGCGCAGAAAGTGCAACCGCTGCTGCGCTCTCTTAACTGTTGATGAGATGTTATTCGATCAGGTCAGACTGTTAGTGATCTGCACCCCCAGGAACTTTGTGCTACTGACCACCTCCACATCGCTGTCATTGATGTGAAGTGGTGTGGGACTGTGCCGGGTTTTCCTGAAGTCGACGATAACCTCCTTTGTTTTTTCGACATTCAGGATCAGCTTGTTCGTATTGCACCAGTCCACCAGTTGTTTCACCTCCTCCCTGTAAGCCAGCTCATTGTCGTCCCTGATGAGGCCCACCACTGTTGTGTCATCTGCGTACTTCATGATGTGGTTTGTACTAAACCTGGCACAACAGTCGTGAGTCATCAGGGTGAACAGCAGTGGACTCAGGACACAGCCCTGAGGGGAGCCGGTGCTCAGAGAGATGGTATTGGAGGTGTTATTTCCAACCCTCACAGACTGGGGTCTGTCAGTGAGGAAGTCCAGTAGCCAGTTACACATGGGGGTGCCGAGGCCCAATGGAACAAGTTTGCTTATCAGGTGCTGGGGGATAATGGTGTTGAATGCTGAACTGAAATCCACGAACAGCATTCGCACATAGATGTTTTTCTCCTCTGAATGTTCCAGGCTCAGATGGATTACGGAGGATATAGCGTCCTGTGTGGAGCGGTTTGGCCTGTAAGCAAACTGGTATGGGTCGAGTGTGGAGGGGAGTCTGGAGGTAATGTGGTCCCTGACCAGCCTCTCGAAGCACTTCATCATTATGGGGGTGAGTGCTACAGGGCGGTAGTCATTGAGACATTGTATGTTGGATTTTTTTGGCACTGGTATGATGGTGGCAGTCTTGAAACATAATGGGAAAGGGGACGGGATGGTGGGAGAAATGAAGGTGCACCCTGTTGTGGAAACTGCAAGGGATGTAACATCTGCCCCTACATTACCTCTCTTGCATCTATCCAGGGATCTCTCGGTTGCTAACTATTTTAACTCCCCTTTGCATCCACATAATGATCTTTCTGTCATTGGCCTCCTTCATTGCCAGAGTGAAGCCACACACAAACTGGAGGAACAGCACATCATATTCCGCTTGGGGAGCTTCCAATCCATTAGTAAGAATATTAGACTTTGGTTAACTAACCGAGAAACACCACTGCTCCATCACCCACCCTCTCACCTGTGCCCCATCTAGATGCCACCCTTTTCTCTTCTTATTTCCTTATCTCAATCCTTTTGGCTTTTCATTCCTGGCCTTTGTCCCGGCTTTGTTCTATCCCCACCTCTCTTCCAGCTTTCTTTCCTTTCTATAGTGAGACTGAAGAATAGTCCCAAATTAAAACAAAATCTATCAATTTCCTCCAGAGATGCTGCCTGACCCACTGAGTTACCAACACTTTGTCCTTTTATGATGCTGAATGTCAAAGCCATGTGTTGGTGACATTTAATGGCATGTTACTTCGTTTTACTTTGGGATAAGGGTGATAGTGATTATTCCTGTGACAGGGTGTCAGGGGATATGGGGAGGAGAATCCCTGATCATGTTCAATAACAATCATGAATTTTGTCTCATTTGTGGTCTTGATCATCTTGCACCCTTCTTCATTGTTGGCAAGTGGGTATGCTGGTACAGTTAATGTGTTGGTGAATTGCATTTTCAATATCTGCCTTTGTAAAGAGTGATGCTTGAGCTACGGGATGTGGTCCATGTTTTCAGGATGTTGTCATGATCTTTTATCGTCTGAAGGTATTGTAAAGCAGGGCAGGTTAGTAGAGTGTATCTTCCCATCAAGACATAATTATATGCACATCTAGAGTTTTTGATTTGTAGATTTTGGATCAGCAGGTTTGGAAAAAACATAACTCTTGAGCTCTATAGTAGGATGAAAATGTAGTTATGGAAACATGACATGGCTTTCCAGCAATCCTGCTTAGTGATTTTATCTCACTGCACCTGATATATCTTTCTAAAACCATGTTTTGCTTGCTGATGACAGCTATTTATTATAATGGGTAACTACATTGAAAGAGAAGTTCACACGTAATTGTTCAGTGGTTGTTTCATTTGTTGTAGTGCCAATGTTCTGGTGCTCATGTTACTTTCTTATTTGAGTTCCGAGTGGATAAGGTTCTTTATAAATCATATTTTGTACATTTCGGAAGAGATTAACCTACAATGGGAACATCAAAACAAGTAAAATATAATACTAATTTTGTTGGAGAAACTCAGCGGGTGCGGCAGCATCTATGGAGCGAAGGAAATGGGCAACGTTTCGGGCTGAAACCCTACGTTGCCTATTTCCTTCGCTCCATAGATGCTGCCGCACCCGCTTAGTTTCTCCAGCACTTTTGTCTACCTTCAATTTTCCAGTATCTGCCCTTCCTTCTTAAACATACTCATTTTGTTACTAATTTTGCAAATTTAAAGTCCTCAATTTGCCATTGCCTGTTGAACATAGCTTTTTTGTGAAATTGATGGATCCTTGAGGTTTAAATTAAATTGGATTGTAGGGAAAGTAAAGAATAATTCTTGGAGTGTAGGAAAGAACTGCAGATGCTGGTTTAAATCGAAGGTAGACTCAAAATGCTGGAGTAACTCAGCAGGACAGGCAGCATCTCTGGAGAGAAGGAGTGTGGATGCTTCAAATCAGGACCCTGGAACCACATATTCTTTACAAAGTTACATAGATTTTCCAGTGCCTGTGTCTGCTAGAAAAACTAATTATTTCTTGATGACATTGTTACAGTTGTCTGGAAGCTTGCCATTATTTAAAACGGAATTGTTTATGTGTCGCGGATTTACATGGAATTTGTATGGAATAAGCGAGTTCGGTATTCCGACTGCGCATGCCCAGGTCATAGGTCGTTAGTTATAAAACAGTCTTGGCAACGGTGGTGCTGCACTTTGTGCAGACTTGTGTTTCGTCCGTAGTCGTGGTCCGGGTTGGCTCTGCGTTGCTGCGGGTGCTGTTGAGTTGCTGTTGGGCCGTCCCCTCCCCGGTGTCCCGTCCCTGTCCGGGGGTGGCCCTGGGCTGGCGGGACGGCCAACGACCGGTGCTGCAGCTCGGCTCTGCCTATCCCGCCAGGTTGGCCGACAGCACTCCACCTCCACCCCCCCATACCCTCAGTCCGACACCAAGATCTGAGGGTGCTGTTGGTGATGGTGGTGTTGGCGGCAGCAGCAATCTCCTCCCCCTCCCTTGCCCAGCCCCAAGCCCAAAGTCTGGGCCAGCTCTAACTCCAGGTCGGGGCTGAAGGCCCAGTCTAGCGCCGGCCAGAGGAGGCCGAGCCCAGGCTGGTGCTCTGGTGCTCTGGCGCAGGCGAGGCCGGGGCCCTAGCTCCTCCTCGGGTTGTGGATGAAGTGGCAGCGGGTACCATAGGGGCATAAGCCAGAGGTGTGCAAGGTACGGCTTGTACTTGGGGTGGCGGCTGAGGCTGTGGGCGAACTGGCACTTGTCATCATAGTGGTCATCGGGCGGCGGGTTCCTGTGGAGTTGTAGCGGGGTTGGGCTGGAATTACCGCTGGCTGTGGGTCTGTGGCCGCTGGTGTTGTTGGTCCGGGCTGTCGGTTGGCCCGGTGGGAGAGACGGAGGTGAGCTGGGGTTGCCGCTTCTCTGTGCTGGGCCTGGCGGCCGGTGTCCCGTCCGTCCGGGATGGGACACTTGAGGGGGGGAGGGGACTGTCCAGTGGTGGTTCGGCAGCTCTTGCGGGACTCCCCCATCCCCCTCCCCCACCCCGCCCTGTCTCCCCAAAACCCCGGAAAAATAATTGAACCCAAACTATACTCACTGATCTACAGAGCTTTGTTCGATTTTTATATATAGCGTTCGACCTTTGTCAAATCCCACGATTCCATGCGTTTTTCAATACTAAACTTGCTTACTGCGAATCACCGTCCATTTCATTTTTTCCTGTTATCTGGAAAATCATCAGAGCATCCTTTGATTATCAAATGAAAGGTCTTTTTCTTACACCAGTGTCATCCCTACGTCAGTATGCTTCTTGCATGAACATTTTTATATCAAAGTAAAATTTCTAGAAGGATGAATCTGATAACTATTCTGTTATCAGGATGGCCAAAGGCTGCTGTAGCAAGCTGTGCTTTGGTCTTCTGCAGTAATTCCATTGCCTGCACCAAATTTGAACCAGAGCAATTACATTCTAATGCTGCAGCTTTCCAGTCACAATAGACATAACAACAACAACAAATATATAATAAATTATCGGTCATTTTAACAAGACCAGAATAGTGCCAATAACCAAAGTACTTAGCACTGCAAAGTTCATTGACAGAGGCGTGATGAGCGTCAGTCTTTTAGCCTCCAATTTGAGTGAGGAGAATCAGCATGTCTATGAATACTCTCTTGAACCTCTACAGGGGCACAGTAGAGAGCATATTGACTGATTGCATCACGACCTGGTGCAGCAACCTGGATACCCAGGAATGAAAAAGATTCCAAAAAGTGGTGAACACTGCAGAGCCGATCATGGGTAGTGACCTCCCAATCATGGAAGGGATCTACGAGTTGCTGCCTCAAAGCAGCCCGAATAAGCGAATTCGGTATTCCGACTGTGCATGCCCGGGTCATAGGTCATTCGTGATAACAGGCCTCTCACTTAACTTTTTTTCACTGTTGCCAGCCGGGCTTTTTAGATTGCCGAATGACAGTTTAGGTGGTCATTTAAGTTGGATTGCATGACGTGTGCGATAATGTGCTCAGACGAAGTGCATAGTTACCAGTCATTATGCTCAATGAAACATTCACATATTATTTCTGCTTCAAATAAAGCCACAAACTAAACATATTCACCAATCAAGACATGATATATATCACGATGACATGCAGCAAAATGATAATACAGTATCTCAACTCTTTTTACACGTTGCAAGGAATACAATGAGTTGCTCTCGAGTAGAGCATCCTTGCCATCATCCCTCCTGCATGCCATAAGCTGATGGCTGGCCAGGGATCAATGCCCTTGATGTTACTGGCATGGAGCATGATGAGTAGCTGGTCTGTCACCTGGTTGTCCTGGAGGCAACTTCTGATGGTGGTCTTCAGCTGGCTGAACTTGCCGGTATGGTAAGGACGAGGTCAAGGGAAGTGCAGATGTTGGGTATCTCTTCTGGTGTGGAACTTCAGGAACACCATGCTGTATGACAACAACCCTTTCAGCAACATGGCTGTCACTTGGCACTACACTGGAGCATTAGGGGAAACATCATTGCCCAAATTTTGTGGCGGGTATCTGATGAAAAAGTGGAGGAGAACTGGTAAACGAGAGACAGCGTCGCAGAGACAGAGATAGACAGAGATGGAGACAAAGGCAGAGACAGATAGAAAGACGGGGACAGAGACAGGTACATGGATAGGACGGGTTTGGAGGAATATGGACCAAATGCAGGCAGGTGGCTTTGCAGTTTCTCTCCCCCTCCCATGGGGTGAGGGATTTAAGGGCCTTTTCCACTTGGGCGACATTTTCGGCGATAGCCTGAAAAGAGGTTGTTGCGTCGTGGTCGGGTTGTGACGCATGGTGATGCATGTAGTGACGCGCGGTATCTCCCTATCGCCCCAGGATTTTGGAATGTTCAAAATCCAGGGGCGACATTTGGGTGTCTCATCATGTCATGCGCCCTGTCACATGCTGACACACGTATGCTGTCCTGCGGGTGACGCCCGGTTAGGGTTACGGTCCACAGATGGACTGTAAAATATTCGTCCTTCAATGCATGGATTTTAAACATTAATATATTAAAATTAATACAATAAATCAATTGTGCAAATGAAAAGATTGCTGAATCGTTCAGTTTGATTTTGTATTGGTCTGCTTCCAGATCCAAATCACCATATCCAACTTTTCACAGGGATGGATTCAGTAAGTGTAGACTGAACTCCTCGCTCCCCTCCACCCCCCTCTTCCCCCCTCCCGCCTCCATCCCTGCTTCTACACTCCCCCTACCCTTCTCCCTTCTCCCTCCCCTTCTTTCCCCTCTTCTTCCTGCTCCATTCTTCTCCCCCTTCTCCACTCTCCCTCCCCTCACATCCCCTTCTCCCATTTTCTACCCCCCCCCCCCCCCACTTTCCCCGACGCCCCCCATTTGAGGACCCAGCCTGTGACGGCTAGATCCCACTAATAGTACTGCACAAAGTCTACTCCACATCATCTGTTTTAGTAACATTGACTATGGGATAAATGCAGACTTTGGGAACAACACCCCCCCCCCCCCCCCCCCAACCTTCCCCCTGCCCCTTCGCATTGCTTCAAAATGGGCGGTGGGTATTTAGACTCAGTGGCTGGAGCAGGTGGGTGGCACTGGTACATTGACAACATTGTCTGTACCCAGTTGAAAAGCCTGCTGCCTCTGGGGGTTTGGAGAGACCATTGGAAGAGAGATCTGCCTCTGGGACAACTTGTGACCAACAGTTTAGCTCTCATGCAGAATATTGGGCGCTCCCAGGGGCCCCTGTGTCACATTTAGTTCAGAGATACAGTGCCCTTCGGACCAGCGATCCCCCGCACATTATCCCATACACACTAGGGACGATTTATAAATACCAAGCCTATCATCCTAGTTACGGTTAGGGTTATCTCCCGCTCTCCAAGGATTTGTATAAATTGTCCCTAGCATGTGTCAGATAGTGTGCAGGGGATCGCTGGTCGCAGGCTGGCTCCACAAATGGGGGGCCACATGTCTCGACTCCATCCTATTCCCCCTAGTTAAATCCCTCCCTACCTATGTTCAATATACCTCACACGCTCTTCGTCGACGCCAGCACTTCAATTTTCAAGGCCCCCATTCCTTCATCTTCACCATGGATGTCCAGTCACTCTACACCTCCATCTCCCACCAGGAGGGTCTCAAAGCCCTCCGTTTTTTCCTCGACCAGTGAACTAACCAATCCCCGTTTACTGATAATCTCCTCCGCCTAGCGGAGCTGGTCCTTACCCTTAATAACTTTTTTTGACTCGTCCCATTTACTCCAAATCCAAGGTGTAGCTATGGGCAAATGCATGGGCCCTAGCTATGCCTGCCTCTTTGTAGGGTATGTTGAACAATCCTTGTTCAAGACGTACCGTGGCCCTATCCCAGACCTCTACCTCCGCTACATCGATGACTGCATTGGTGCTACCTCCTGTACCCGCACACAACTCACTGACTTCATCCATTTCGCCACTAACTTCAATCCGGCACTCAAATACACCCCGACCATTTCTGCCATTTCCCTACCATTTCTTGACCTCACCATCTCCATCACTGACCGACATCCATTATAAACCCACTGACTCCCATGGCTATCTGGACTACACTTCTTCCCACCCTGCTTCCTGCAATGTAGCATCCATATTTTGGCTGTGTTTGGTAGGCATCGTCATCCTGAGAAGCAAGAACGGGCTTATTGGAGTCATTTGCTTGTTTGTTCCAAGGAATCGCTTAAAGAAACCAAATTCAAGAGTAACAGAAAATGATATTGAATGATGTGAGGAATCATTTCTTTCAAAGGATGTATCATTGTTAAATGTTTTAAAAATAACAATCTAAAATGATTAATTGTAAATTAGAATTATCCTTTAAAATATTCCTGCTTCCTTTTAAGTCTACCTGCTAAACATTTAGAGTTTTGCAGCTGGTAAGCATTTTGACCTTTTTAATGAGTTGAGTTCACTACCACATAATCTGTTTTTCTCACTTCTCTTTCAATAAGAATATCATGTTTTGCCAAACTATTTGGTTTCTTGGAATTGCTTTTCATTTGTTGTATTGTGTGTAGGACCTTGACCTTACTTTTGAATTGCTTTGAATATGGAAGTTAATTTATTATCATCATAACATAACAATAATTTATGGCTTTGTAATTAACAGTTGGACATGATGTTAAATCAAGTTGAATCGATCGAATGGTGAAGGAGAAACATGTTAAACTGAGTAATTTTGCTGAAGGTAGTTCGTCTTACAATTACATTTGATGAATATAAAATAGATCATCTGGGACAGATTTAGTTTAATTTAAGAGATACAGCGCGGAAACAGGCCCTTCAGCCCACTGAGTCCGCACCGACCAACAATCCCCGCACATTAACACTAGCCTACAGACACTGGGGACAATTTACACTTGTACCAAGCCAACATACCTGTTCATAGAAACATAGAAACAGAAATTAGGTGCAGGAGTAGGCCATTTGGCCCTTCGAGCCTGCACCGCCATTCAATATGATCATGGCTGATCATCCAACTCAGTATCCCATACCTGCCTTCTCTCCATACCCTCTGATCCCCTTAGCCACAAGGGCCACATCTAACACCCTCTTAAATATAGCCAATGCCTCAACTACCCTCTGTGGCAGAGAGTTCCAGAGAACAACCACTCTCTGTGTGAAAAAAGTCCTTCTCATCTCGGTCCTAAAGGATTTCCCCCTTATCCTTAAGATGTGACCCCTTGTCCTGGACCTCCCCAACATCGGGAACAATCTTCCTGCATCTAGCCTGTCCAACCCCTTAAGAATTTTGTAAGTTTCTATAAGATCCCCTCTCAATCTCCTAAATTCTAGAGAGTATAAACCGAGTCTATCCAGTCTTTCTTCATAAGACAGTCCTGACATCCCAGGAATCAGTCTGGTGAACCTTCTCTGCACTCCCTCTATGGTTATAATGTCCTTCCTCAGATGTGGAGACCAGAACTGTACGCAATACTCCAGGTGTGGTCTCACCAAGACCCTATACAACTGAAGTAGAACCTCCCTGCTCCTATACTCTCATCCTTTTGCTATGAATGTTAACATACCATTCGCTTTCTTCACTGCCTGCTGCACCTGCATGCCTACTTTTAATGACTGGTGTATCATGAAACCCAGGTCACGCTGCATCTCCCCTTTTCCTAATCGGCCACCATTTAGATAAGTCTGCTTTCCTGTTTTTGCCACCAAAGTAGATAACCTCACATTTATCCACATTATACTGCATCACCAAACATTTGCCCACTGACCCAGCCTATCCAAGTCACCTTGCAGTCACCTAGCATCCTCCTCACAGCTAACACTGCCCCCCAGCTTAGTGTCATCCGCAAACTTGGAGATATTGTCTTCAATTTCCTCATCCAGATCATTAGTATATATTGTAAATAGCTGGGGTCCCAGCACTGAGCCTTGCGGTGCCCCACTAGTCACTGCCTGCCATTGTGAAAACGACCCGTTTACTCCTACTCTTTGCTTCCTGTTTGCCAGCCAGTTCTCTATCCACATCAATACTGAACCCTCACTGCCGTATGCTTTAAGTTTGTATACTAATCTCTTATGTGGGACCTTGTTGAAAGCCTTCTGGAAGTCCAGGTACACCACATCCACTGGTTCTCCCCTATCCACGCTACTAGTTACATCCTCGAAAAATTCCACAAGATTCGTCAGGCATGATTTACCTTTCGTAAATCCATGCTGACTTTGTCCAATGATTTCACCACTTTCCAAATGTGCTGCTATCCCATCTTTAATAACTGACTCTAGCGGTTTCCCCACTACCGATGTTAGACTAACTGGTCTGTAATTCCCTGTTTTCTCTCTCCATCCCTTCTTAAAAAGAGGGGTTACGTTTGCTACCCGCCAATCCTCAGGAACTACTCCAGAATCTAAAGAGTTTTGAAAGATTATCACTAATGCATCCACTATTTCCGGAACGACTTCCTTAAGTACTCTGGGATGCAGCCTATCTGGCCCTGGGGATTTATCGGCCTTTAATCCATTCAATTTACCCAACACCACTTCCCGACTAACCTGGATTTCACTCAATTCCTCCTTTGACCCGCGGTCCCCTGCTATTTCCGGCAGATTATTTATGTCTTCCTTAGTGAAGACAAACCAAAGTAGTTATTCAATTGGTCCACCATAAATTTATTCCCCATGATCAACTCACTTGTTTCTGACTGCAAAGGACCTACATTTGTTTTAACTAATCTCTTTCTCTTCACATATCTATAAAAACTTTTGCAGTCAGTTTTTATGTTCCCTGCCAGTTTTCTTTCATAATCTATTTTTCCTTTGCTAATTAAGCCCTTTGTCCTCTGCTGGTCTCTGAATTTCTCCCAGTCCTCTGGTATGCTGCTTTTTCTGGCTACTCTGTACGCATCATCCTTTGCTTTGATACTATCCCCGATTTCCCTTGTTATCCACGGATGCACTACCTTCCCTGATTTATTCTTTTGCCAAACTAGGATGAACAATTTTTGTAGTTCATCCATGCAGTCTTTAAATGTCTTCCATTGCGTATCCACCGTCAACCCTTTTAGAATTGATTGCCAGTCACTCTTGGCCAATTCACGTCTCATACCCTCAAAGTTACATTTCTTTAAGTTCAGAACCATTGTTTCTGAATTAAAAATGTCACTCTCCATCCTAATGAAGAACTCAACCATATTATGGTCACTCTTGCCCAAGAGGGCACGCACACCAAGACTGCTAACTAACCCATCCTCATTACCCAATACCCAGTCTAAAATAGTCTGCTCTCTCGTTGGTTCCTCTACATGTTGATTTAGATAACTATCCTGCATACATTCCAAAAAATCCTCTTCCTCAGCGCCCCTGCCAATTTGATTCACCCAATCTATATGTAGATTGAAGTCACCCATTATAACTGTTTTGCCTTTGTCGCACGCATTGCTAATTTCCTGTTTGATACCATCCCCAACTTCACTACTACTGTTAGGTGGCCTGTACACAACACCCACCAGAGTTTTCTGCCCTTTAGTGTTTCGCAGCTCTACCCATACCGATTCCACATCCTCCAAGCTAATGTCCTTCCTTTCCATTGCGTGAATCTCCTCTCTAACCAGCAATGCTACCCCACCTCCTTTTCCTTTCTCTCTATCCCTCCTGTACATTGAATATCCCTGGATGTTCAGCTCCCAGCCTTGGTCACCCTGGAGTCACGTCTCCGTGATCCCAACTATATCATAATCATTAATAGCTATCTGCACGTTCAACTCATCCACCTTATTACCAATACTCCTTGCATTGAGACACAAAGCCTTCAGGCTTGTTTTTACAATGCTCTTACCCCTGATACAATTATGTTGAGAAGTGGCCCTTTCTGATTTTTGCCCTGGTTTTGTCTGCCTGCCACTTTTACTTTGCACCTTGCTCCCTATTGCTTCTACCCTTGTTTTACACCCACCTGCCTCTCTGCTCTTGTACCCATCCCCCTGGAGCAGAGGGGCAGGTGGGTGTAATAGCTATCTGCACGTTACTGGATTTCTATGTACGTCTTTGGAGTGTGGGAGGAAACTGAAGAACTCGCAAAAAACCCATGGGGAGAACGTACAAGCTCCGTACAGACAGCACCCGTAGTCAGGATCGAACCCAGGTCTCTGGCGCTGCAAAGCAGCAACTCTACCACTGCGCCACCGTGCTGGCCATCTATGACAATATCATCACAAAAGAAAAATCAAGAGTGAATGTTTGTTATATTTATTGAAAACTAGACCAACTGGGACTCGTTAGGTCCCTGTCACTAGCAAGGCCTGGTCCCCCAATGCAACCCGTTCCCCCAACGCAATATTCCACCACTCACCCACAGCCCCCACGGGACGTAAATAAAATAACTTTAAAACAAAATAGTAACACAGGTGTTTGTTAGCTGGCTCAAATAAACCAATTTAAGGCTAAGGATATCAACAGCAGATAATTTGTTTTATTAAAAATTATGAAAATTGGGTTTTTTGTGGATCAGGCTTATTAAATGTTAAAATTATTTTGCTGTGCTTTTGGCTGTTTTTAAATATTTTTTAATTTGTTATTTTAAAAGATTTATTTGTTCTGCACAATTAAAAGATATCAAGATCTTTGGTGATTATTATGAACTCCTTCAACTTTGAAGGACACTTTTACTTGAAGTGACCTATTTAGAGCCTGAGAGCTCACCAAAATGGAGTGAACAACATCTGCTGCAAAGCTGCTGAGGTCACATGTATATAAAATCCATTCCTGCTTCTGGCCATAATGAACATGAACTGCAATGACCCACGCAACATATAACTTGTGTCCATGATCGACCCATCGAATACAAAATGAATACAAGATCCTTATTAAAATGCAGAATCGTGCAGGTAGCCAAGTCTATCACTCAGACCAGATTCCCCACCATTGATTTCATCTGCATCCCGTGCTGCATCTGGAAAGCAGCCACTTTATCAAGGACTTTTCCCATGCCGGTTATTCCTGTTGAGCAGAAGATACAGAAGCTAGAAAAGACTAGGCATAAACTTCTTTTCCTGTGTTACTGGATTTCTAAATGGCCCTTCCATAAGTTAGGGCACAAAAGCGTCGATTCCCCAGCCTACCTTATTACGGACATTGAGCTTTTTCTCTGGAGCTGAATGGCTATATTTGTAAGAACTATATTCTGCTCTCTGGTATCTTTATCTTTGTTCCATCTCCACCTGTCTTTGCCTTGATTCTATTCATAAGCATTTTTATCTGAATTGCGTGGATAGCACATAACATTTGCATGGATAACATTGTACCTCAGTAACATGATGCTAAGGCCATCACTTATTTGCCTGCACATAACCCGTATCCCTCCATTCTCTGCACAGCCATAGCCTTTCCTAAAGTATTTTCAATGCTGCTAGCGTATCTTCTTCAACCACCATCCCCAGCAGGGAGATGTTGGAGAGGATACACCAGCAGTATTATGCCCACATAAAACTGGAGTAACTCAGCGGGACAGGCAGCATCTCTGGAGAGATGGTTCACCCATTCCTTCTCTCCAGAGATGCTGCCTGTCCTGCTGAGTTACTTCAGCTTTTTGTGTCTATCCAGCATTATTATGTTCAGTCATGGTGAACCTTCTAAAGGATCACTAAACTGTAGAGAATGGAAAGAAGACGAGAGGTTATTGCCATGACATAAGCTCCTGAGCTATATGGAGAGGTTGGGAAGGCAAGAATGTTATTCCTTGGTGTGCAGGAGGCTGCAGCGTGATCTTGTAAAGCTGTACAAAATCATGAGGGGAATAGATAGTGTGAATTTACAGTCTTTTTCCCAGGGTTGGGGAATCTGAACTAGAGGGCAAATGTGAAAGGTAAGAGGGGAAAAATTCAATAGAAACCTAAGAGGCTGAGGTTGCTGGGTAAATGGAACAAACTGCCTTTTGGAAATAGTTGAAGCAGGTACAATAACAACATTTAAAAGGCAATTGTACAAGTGCACGGATAGGGAAGGTTTGGAGGGATATAGGTCAAACTCTGTTAAATGGGACTGTCTTAATTGGGGCTGCTTGGATGAATTGGGCTATAGGGCCTATTTCTGTGCTCTATGACAGACTCTATGACCAATACTAATTATAAAATTGTCATGGCACAAGAAAAGTCAGATCAAGTAAAGTTTTTATTATCATACGCAAAAGTAGAGTGAGGTACAGATACAGTGGAAATCTTGCTTGTGTGGCACCACAGGCGCATGGACATAAATTATACAATAGTTCCACTTAAATTCTGCAAGTGGAATAAAAAGACTACAAAAAAAACAAAACAAATGCAAAACACAATGACAAAAAATGGTAGTGCAAGGGGTCATCCATCATGTTCCATTGTCGAGAGAGGATTAGGGTTCTGCAAGTTGGTTCAAAAACCTGATGATTGTCGGAAGGTAGCTGTTTCTGAACCTGGTGGTGTGAGATTTCTGTACCTCCTGCCCGATGGTAGCAGCGATTGGAGAGTTGGCCCAGATGATGGGGATCCATGATGATAGAAGCAGTTTTTTTGAGGCACCACATCATATAGATGCTTTTGATGGTGGGTTGCATTCCGCTCATGATGGGCAGGGCTGAGTCCAATTATCTCTGCAGCTTCATGCAGTCCTGTGCATTGGAATTGCTGGGGATGTCACCGCTGGGGATGTGCACACATTTTCGGTGACCGAGCACGGCGTGAGGAGGGCTCTGACTCGTGTGAACACGAGGAAAGCTGCAGGCCCAGATGGTATATCTGGGCGAGTACTAAAGTCTTGTGCTACTCGGCTTGCTCCAGTGTTCAACACAATATTCAACCTCTCCCTGGCCAAGTCCGTGGCCCCTGCCTGCTTCAAAAGATCAACCATTGTACAAGTGCCAAAGAATGCCTGTCCAGCCTGCTTGAATGACTACCGACCGGTGGCCCTCACCTGTGGTCATGAAATGCTTCGAGAGGCTGATCAAGAACCACATCTGCGCCTTCCTCCCTCGCACCATGAACCTGCTGCAGTTCGCATACCGTCCGAACAGATCTACGGTTGATGTGCTCTTCCAGGTTCTGCTCACCGCATTTTCTCACCTTGACAGCCAGAAGGGGGGCTATGTGAGAATGCTGTTCATTGGCTTCAGTTCAGCTTTCAATACCATAGTCCCCTCCAGACTTGCTGAGAAGCTGCTGGAACTGGGGCTGAACACTCCCCTGTGTGCCTGGGTCCTGGACTTTCTCACCACAAGGCCCCAGTCAAGACGGGGAGACATACCTCCAACCCCCTCACCCTGAACACAGGATCCCCCCAGGGTTGCGTCCTTAGCCCCCTACTGTACTTCCTGTAGACACATGACTGTTGCCAGGTTCAGCTCCAACTCCATCATCAAGTTTGCTGATGACACTGTGGTGGTGGGCCTGATCTCAGATAATGATGAGAAGGCCTACCGGGAGGAGGTGGCTGATCTGGCACTCTGGTGTCAGGACAACAGCCTCCTCTTGAATGACACAAAAACTAAGGAGCTGATTGTGGACTTTAGGAGGGCTCAACATCCAAGGACGTACACGCCACTGGAGATAAATGGAACTACTGTGGATAGGGTGAGCGGCTTTAAATACCTGGGAGTCCACATCACAGAGGATCAGACATGGACAACACACACCGACGCACTGGTGAGTAAGGCAAGGCAGCGTCTTTACCACCTCAGGCAATTGAGGAAATTCAGATCCTTCAGTGCTTCTACTCTGGGGCTGTAGAAAGCATCTTGTCCGGCAACATCTCAATCTGGTTTGGGAACAGCTCTGCCCAGAACGCACTATGGGAACAGCACTCGTGCCCCTGCAGGACCTATACACCAGGAGGTGCAGATATCCAGAGCCAGCAACGTAATGAGGGACCCCTACCACCCCAGCAACGGACTGTTCCAGCTGCTACAATCAGGCAAGCACCTCCGCTGTCATGCTGTGAAAACAGAGAGGATGAGACGGAGTTTCTTCCCACAGGCCATCAGGATTGTAAACTTCTATCTCACCAGAGACTAATTTACTAATTTACTGTTGTGTTTAAAAAAAAAATGTAAATACTGGTTCTGTTCTGTTGTTCACAATCTGCAGGCATTGCCACTTTCATTTCACTGCACATCTTGCATATGTGTGACAAATAAACTTGACTTGACTTGATGCAACCAGTCAGGGTATTTCCTGCAGAACATCTTTCGAAGTTTGTTGGAGTATTTGGAGATATGGAGACAGTTCTTAGGTTATGTCATTGTTGAGTAAAATGTCGTGGTACCATTCAATCAGGTGTCCAATCTCTTTTATGTGCACTGAGTCATCCACCCCTTAGTCACCAACAACAGTGGTGTTGTCTATAAATTTATAGATGGTATTGGACCTGAGCAGAGCCATAATCATTTATTTTGTGTAAAGTTCCTTCTTTTCCTGGTGCTGGTGCCAGTAAATCAAAATGCCTTTCTCCCACAACAAATTTTGAGGCATGTATTTAACTTTCAGCTTTGTTTAACCCCATGCCAATGTGGCTGTGATCCAACTGTTTTTTAACGTGTACTTCCGAGCCTAGCTCCTTCTCCACCCCCAGAGAAACCTCTATTTATTTATTTTTACCTATGCCACAATTCTTTCATGGACTACAGCAAATGGATCCTCCCCCTCTCCAACTCTGATTCATATTAATCATATATTGATTGCTTCATTGATCACTGCAGACTTTTAGACAAAAAAGTGCAATGGCTGACTGAAATCCTGAGTTTTGCAATAACTCGTTTGGGGCAAGTTTCCTATTTTCTAATGAAGTAAAGTGCACTTGCAATCTGAATAAGTTCTGTAAGTCGCCATGCAGAAATCCATGGCCACTCAAAGACTTTAGAGATATAACATGGAAACATGCCCTTGAGTCCACAGAGACCAGCGATCACCCCATACACTAACACCATCTAACACTCTACCGAAGCCAATTAACCTACAAACATGTACATCTTTGGAGTGTGGGAGGAAACCGGAGAAAACTCACTCAGTCACAGGGAGAATGTACAAACTCCATACAGACAGCGCCCATAGTCAGGATCAAACCCGGGTCTCTGGCGCTAAGGCATCAGCTCTACTGCTACACCACTGTGCTGCCCTCAAGAGGAGATAATACAATGAATCGTGAGTCCCAGTAATAGGAGCACATGAAAACCTAGCGTAAACAGTGGAAGGAACCCATCATCTCAAACTATCCACCTGCCTGACCCTTCAGCCACTACACATCCTCATCTGTGTTGGTCCTTTATTGGCTTCATCACTCTCCTCACATTCTACAGGGCTGCAGTGTATGCAAATGATCCTTAACCTTGAGGGACTGCGAAGTAGTAATAAAGTTCACAACCAATTCAGGACCTAGCTCTGATCCTTTGCCAACCTCTGTTAGTTAGTATGCTTTCTCTCCATGCTGATGGATTACTCCGAGCATCATGAGCTTTAAACTTCTTTTTATTCTGGGAATCCAAATATAAAACATCTTTGGTTGCTCTTTAGATTTATTTTTCATATAGCTGTTAAATATACTTAATTGCATTATGACTTTCAAAATTGCTGCTTCGTAATAATCTTCCAAAATAATTTGCTGCTTAAATACATTACACGGATCTCAAAAAAGAAGGAAGCCCCAGTAATTTTCTCTGCATAAAAAATGAGTTTCAACATCAAGGCACACGTTGAGTCCTGCTGCAGACACAGATGTTCACCAATTATGCTCTTAAGAACCTGTCCCACTTAGGCGACCTTATTTGTGAGCTCAGGAGACTCTGTGCTTGCCACATGGTCGCCACATGGTCATCACATGTTCGTAGGTGGTCTCTGGTCGAGGGGAGTTAGTTACCAGATGGTGGTAACTATTCGCAGCCTCAGTATGGTTATGCAAAATTTTTCAACATGTTGGTGACTATGGAGAAAATCGATACTTTTGAAGTCGTAGTGCAGTGGTAGTGGGTTCGCCATGTCGTTGTAGGTAGACATAGGAAATCTCCTTTGTTCTCCAGGCATTTTAATTGGCTCATTAGGAGAGAAAAAAACTTAAGCACGAGTTTTCAGAACCAAGGAAAACTGACCGGTAATGTTAAATGCCCGCTACATTTCACAGCTGTGTATCTCTGGCTTATTAAAAGTTGCCTGGCTTCTTGTAAGTGACTCCACTCTTCCCCCCCCCCCACCCACCCCCCCCCCTTCCCGCTCTTTTAAAGGACTTACCATACACTGTGCCAGCCATCTTTAACTTTCCTGTTCATCGCGGGTATCACCTTGGTTTTGCACCATGTGAATTTCAGACAGCGCTCCACCGCTTTCCCTGGTCCCCGCCTTTGCGATGTGTGTGTGTGTGTTCCGCGCTGACGGTCGTTCCAGCTCGTGGTTTTTCAGACGAATGCCCCCGAGCTTGAAGGTCGCAGACGGTCCGCTGAAAAGTCGCGTAAGTGGGACAGGTCCTTTAGCATTGCAGTGACCCGAGAAAAACCTACTGTGAAGCAGGTTAGGGTCTGGCCAGAGGGAGCTATGACAACACTACAGGACTGTTTTGAATGCACGGACTGGGACATGTTCAAGAAGGCTGCAACAAACCTCCAGGTTGATGTGTCAGCCAACACATCAACCTGGAGGAGTATGCTGCGTCCGTGTCTGCTTACATGGAGAAGTGCATTGAGGATGTCTGTGTCACCAAGACCATCACTGTACGGGCCAACCAGAAACCCTGGATGACCACAGAGGTATGTGGAATGCTGAGAGCACGTAATGCCGCGTTTAAATCCGGCGACGTGGTGGCACTCAGATCCGCAAGAGCCAACCTGAACCGAGTCATCAGGCTAGCCAAGCGTGCCCATGGTCAGAAAATCCAGAGCTTCTTCCATGACCCCAAGAACACCAGGCGCATGTGGCAGGGAATCAAAACAATCACGGACTATAAGACTGCTTCACCACCCTGTGATGACAACATTGAGTTCCTCAATGAACTCAACAACTATTTTGGTCGGTTCGAGGCATTAAATAACACACCTGCAAGCAAAGGTATTCCTCATTGTGAGGAAAAGGCACTCAGTCTTGACATAGTGGATGTTCGGAGGACCTTAAAAGGAGTGAACGCACGATAGGCGGCAGGCCCTGATAACATACCAGGGCAGGTGCTCAGGGAATGTGCTGATCAGCTGGCACATGTACTTACGGACTTATTTAACACCTCGCTGAACCAGGCTGTCGTCCCATTATGTTTCAAGACTGCCACCATCATACCAGTGCCAAAAAAATCCAACATACAATGTCTCAATGACTACCGCCCTGTAGCAATCACCCCCATAATTATGAAGTGCTTTGAGAGGCTGGTCAGGGACCACATTACCTCCAGACTCCCCTCCACACTCGACCCATACCAGTTTGCTTACAGGCCAAACCGCTCCACAGAGGACGCTATATCCTCCGTACTCCATCTGAGCCTGGAACATTTAGAGAAGAAAAACACCTATGTGCGAATGCTGTTCGTGGATTTCAGTTCAGCATTCAACACCATTCTCCCCCAGCACCTGATAATCAAACTGGTTCCATTGGGCCTCGGCACCCCCATGTGTAACTGGCTACTGGACTTCCTCACTGACAGACCCCAGTCTGTGAGGGTTGGAAATAACACCTCCAACACCATCTCTCTGAGCACCGGCTCCCCTCAGGGCTGTGTCCTGAGTCCACTGCTGTTCACCCTGATGACTCACGACTGTTGTGCCAGGTTTAGTACAAACCACATCATGAAGTACGCAGATGACACAACAGTGGTGGGCCTCATCAGGGACGACAATGAGCTGGCTTACAGGGAAGAGGTGAAACAACTGGTGGACTGGTGCAATACGAACAAGCTGATCCTGAATGTCGAAAAAACAAAGGAGGTTATCGTCGACTTCAGGAAAACCCGGCACAGTCCCACACCACTTCACATCAATGACAGCGATGTGGAGGTGGTCAGTAGCACAAAGTTCCTGGGGGTGCAGATCACTAACAGTCTGACCTGGTCGAATAACATCTCAAGAACAGTTAAGAGAGCGCAGCAGCGGTTGCACTTTCTGCGCCGGATGAGAAGAGCTCATCTCCCCCATCCCATCCTCACTACTTTCTACAGGGGCACCATAGAGAGTATTCTGACCAGCTGTATCTCTGTCTGGTTTGGGGACTGTAGAGCCTCCGACTGGAAGTCTGTGCAGAGAGTGGTGAGGACAGCGGAAAAAATCATCGGGACCTCTCTCCCCTCAATCGGGGATATTGCGACCAAACGTTGCATGTCTAAGGCCAGCAGTATTATAAAAGACCCCACACATCTCCATCACGGACTGTTCACTCTGCTGCCCTCGGGAAAAAGATATCGCAGCATAAGGAGCAGAACATCAAGGTTCTGCAACAGCTTCTTCCCACGAGCCATCAGACTCCTGAATGCCATGTAATGGGCTGCCACCATTGTCTATTTATCCTTTTTATCCATGCCTATCCTTCTGTTAATTTATCGTGTTGCACAGGGAGCCAAATGCAACGTAATTTCGTTTTGGAACTGCATATATCAATGTATTTCTAAATGACAATAAAGTTTGTTTGACTTTGACTTTGACAGTGTGGTTTCAATCCTGCATTTCACTTGCAGTTGAATTGATTATATTGTGGCCTTTCCTTTTTTAATAGTAACAATTTAATGGCAAACAAATGATATTTCAGTAAACATGTCGTGAAGGAAAGGTAAAGTAGTAGTTCTATTTTCAACATAATAGTTTCATTGCAATGTTTATACTACATATATAATTACTGGTACTGTACTCCTTGTTTGGGATTGTTGGTTTTAAGTTATCCCACTAACTGTTGAAGTCAATTTTAACAAAACCATGAAACAGTATGTGGATAATTTGACGGCATGGACACATCTTTCGTCAGTATCCTTTTGGTGCTGCTTGTTGGGGAAACCAAGACCAGTTGTAGGCTAACGTGAACTAGAGAAGGCCATGGATAATTGGACAGGTATAGTCCCACCACTTTAGTCATTTAAAAAAAAATTATAACTTCTGACTGAAAGTTAAAACTAATGGCTGTTTGAGAAATAGAATTGGTTCGAGTGTAAGAAGGAAAATCTCTGCTACAAAAGCTAAAGCACAGGAAGATGTATAACCAATGTGCGACTACAACATCACTGCTCTGCAATGCTTAATTACAAGTTGACAGTTTTACTTGACAGTCACCACTATGAATGTAGACAAAATAATTTGTGTAAAATCTGACAAAATGCAATAAACCATTGCAGCAGGAATATGTTTTTTTGTAGATGGGGTGCTTGTGTTTACCAATTATGTTTAGTGTTGAAATCCTACCCAAATATAGTCTGAATAAAATGTATCACGGTCTGAGAAACAATTGAGCCAAACCACAAAAGCAAAATTCAGTCCTTTTACAGTTATTCTTATTTGCTGATTTTTAATAAGATATTGCGTCACTAATGCAGTTTTTGGGTCAGAAGATAAATGAAGAGCAGACAAACAAGCTTTTAGTGTAGGGTTGTGCTGGATCAGTCAATTTTCTAGTGTGTCACAGAAGTGGGATAAATGAGGCCTTTCTTATAGGTTGCATTAGCAAGATTTCACATTTGCTTTTCACCACTGCTTTTAATTGAGATTAAAAAGCAGGAAACCTACAATCTTAGATTCATGTTGTGTGTACACTACACTGGATGCTTGTTTGGCTTGGCTGCAAAATGATGACTGGTAGTTGCAAAATCCAGTAAAAGAGAAATGGTTACGAGAAGAAACTACAATTTACACTGAGAAATCTCATGTTAATAAATTAAATAACTTTAGCACATGTGGAAATGTTTAAAAATGTACTGTCTATATGTTATTAAAAGTTTCATCTTATAAGTTTGTGTATATGTGTCTATATGTGTGTTTGTGCGTTAGTATCTTCGCCAAAACGCTGTGCGGCAGCGCTGAAAATTTTCCACATTGTTACACATTTTTCCCGTCCACGCCATAATCAGGCTCCCTTCAAATTTGATGCTATATTTCACAAGTTATTGATGATTAAAGTTAAAAAAAAACAACTTTGAGAAGAATAACTGTGACTCTGCTTTGAGGATTTTCTGGCAGCTTCCAGTGATGACATCACAATGGCATTTCGCAGTCATCCAATCCCAATGGGATCTCATTTACATACGCTGACAATTACGTCACAATGAGATTGTAGCACTCCTAGCTCTAGCAGGTGCAAATGCATTTTTCTTAAAGTCACAGAACTGATTTTTTTTTAAAGTTTAAAATGAGGGAGTGTGAATCAGGCAAAATGAGCAGCCCTTGCGCAGTTGGGGGCTATGGGTGAGTGGGACAATATTGCATTGGGGGAACGGGTTATGTTGGGGCAACGGGTGAGTGGTGGAAACGGGTTGCGTTGGGGGAACGGGTGAGTGGTGGATTATTGCGTGGGGGAAAGGGACACAATGGGTCCCACTTGGTCTAGTTTATCTTAAAATAGGAGAATGTGGACACTTATTTTTCAGAGCCTCTGTGGGCATGTTCAGTCCTGATGCAGGGTTTCTCCATGAAACAACAGTTTCTTCCCACCACAGATGCTGCTCAACCTGCTGAGTTCTCTCAGCTGATTGTTATGAGGGATATGTATTTTGTCACAGATTTTTTTAAGCCAATCACATCAAATTGTTAAAGTTTAATTTAACACTGGCATCAATTCCAGATTCTTGCCTGCCCCATTATTTTAATTGCAGAAATTTACTTTAAACGTTCTGTAAAAACATTCTAAAGTATTTTGCTTACTAATCTGCAGTCTTGCATCACATGGGTGAAAGTGGCAGTAATTCTCTACTTGTGGCTACCCACAAACAACTGAGATGAATAGGTAGTTAGATTGTAAATTGACATTGCTTCAAGGAAAATGCTGGCCAAAATAACTGATGAACTCTCTAGTCTGAAAAATGCTAATATATTTATAACATTCATTGGAAGAGGCAGACTTATGTTTAGCTTAATGTTTCATTCAAAGGAAGGTTCTTCTGACAATCTAGCACTGCGCTTAGCCGAGTGGAATTTCAATATTTTATGCAGCAATTACCGATCAGAAATTTTCCAAGTGGGTGTAACAGGGAATGTCAGCATTTATTGGCAACCCTGATGTCTTTGCAAAGGTGTTAGCATCTCCAGTCTTAACCTTTATGAATTGTTATGGCGGTACTCCCAGGCATGCTAGATAGATGTTGCATGGTTTTGACTGAAGTATGTATAAACTATTGAGGAACCTTCAGATGGTAGTGTTCCCATACTCCTACTGCCTTTGTCCTCCCTAATAATGTGTGGGTTTCTGAGGCGCTATTGAAGGAACTTGGCGGGTTATTGACTGCATATAATGAATGATACGCATAGCAGCCTTGCTGTGCCAATGGCAAAAAGAGCGACTGTTCTAAAGTGTTGGATGGGGTTATATTCAGAAACAAATAGAGCATATTCATTCACACTGCTGACCTACCTCATAAATGGTGACAAGGCTTTGAAGAATTGAAATCTGAACCACTCTGTAGAATACACATGACTTTTTGCCTGATATAAATATAACTCTGCCTAAAAATGTTTGATTAAAAGGTTAGTTGTGACAGTCACAATTTTATGTTGAAGTTTCCAACATTACAATTATACCTGTCTTTCAAAAATACTTAAATTACTTCTGAGTGGAACATGTTATTTGTGAGGATTGCTATTCAACTATCTTTGGCTTGGGTAAATATTTCTGAGAAAGAAATGTCTGTGAAAAATCTTGCCTGTGTTATCATCAAACTTAGTTGATAAAGATTTAAACTATTCATGTCTAATTTGTTTCCCCATCATTGGATGATGCCATATCCATGAACTTAAAAAAAAACTGCTTAAATATTATTCCAATACCTTTGATAGTGGACATTAAACATGTCGAATTAAACATGAATAGTTTCAATGGGATGAATGGCTGTATTATTTTCATTCTAAAATTGGATCCCTCGGATGCTTTAAAGATTAGTTAGAAAGTTCAGAGATGTGTTATTCTCTTTTCACTTTGTATTAATTTGAAAAGAAAATGCTTCCAAGAATTTCATGAATGCATGGATTTGTTTATAATTCTTAATGCTGTGCACAAAAGACAGTTCTTTTAACGATACCCTGTACCTTATTTAAGTTTAGATCAGAATAGGTTAACAGGACCATTATAGTATGATGCTGTTGCTTCAAATTTTATACCTGCTGTATTTTGAGCTGTTTTGACTCTTCAAATTGAGTTTGACTTAACTGCAGGTACTTTGGTCATATTATTACAAACCTTTATCATTCTTCCAAAGCTTTTGGGTTGAATCTTGTCGAGATCAAAGGAATTGCTGTTAAGAGGACGGTAAAATGCTTGGGTTGCATTTTAATTTCCCATTCGATATTTCAAGATTTGCACACTAAAATAAAAACCCTCTATCTCACTAACTTAACACTGAATTTAATTATTGACTTGACTGATTAGTTCCAAAATATTTGTAAAATGCACTTATGTAAAATGCACAGGTCATAGTACAAGGGCTTGGTGTCAAAAGGTGGTGAGAATATTAGTCATGATGAAAATAGGGCCTTCAGCAGTCTTTTGTTTCCACTGACAAGTTGTGAGGATGATGCCTGGAGATATCAAAGCAGTATTGTATTGCTTTTTCTTCCACCATATTTACGTAGCCAAGGAGCATCATTAAAAGAACTTGACATGGAAAGATTTGGAAAATATAGCAATTCTGCAGAAAACGACCCAGTGTAGACAGTCTTAGCCTTGCTAAATTTAATATTGTGACCAACTATCTTTGTAAGCTACAGGTTAAGTTTGAACAAAATGCAGTTTACAATTTTCCAGCAAAATGTTTAAATTGACTTTTCCTTTATGTGGTGTCGAAACATAATATCTGGAATCGCATGTATATAGAAAGTCACATATTGCCAATTTGGGTTGTATTATCTAGGCTGATTACTGAAGTAGTCAAGCTAATTACACGGATGCCAAAGAACAAAATGCACACATAGTTACTCCATGGAGCCATGCAGCCCATCAAGTTCATGCTAGCTCAATGAAAAGACATATTCAGATTGTTCCATCTCTCAGCAATCATCTCAATATTACTTTGAGCAGAATATTAGAATTTGCTTTTATTATTTCTGGGGTGGTACATTACAAGCCCTGCAGAATTTCGGTTTAAACAAAGCTTTGCCTCGCGCCACATTTGCCATTTTGTCTTTATTTTATTTTGTCATGTCTTGAGTCTTGCACTGTTGGCTATTTTCTCTCTTTCTATATATATTATATTTTAAGTATCTTTGTCAGATTTCTCCACCAGTATCCTGAGGAGGAAAATCTCAATTTGCTATGGAATCCTATCTCAGAACTAAACTCCTTCGGCTCTTTAATCTTTATAGAATATTTCTTCTGTACTCCAAGGTTTTCACATCTTTCCTAATGTGTACTGCTTAGAACTGCACACACAACAGTAAATCTCTAATCCCCCATGCAACTATAAAAATATCCTGAGCAAAACACTAAATGTCAGAGTAACTCGGCGGGTCTGGCAGCATCTGTGGAGGGAATGGATAGGTGATGTTTTGGTTTGGGATGCTTCTTCAGGCTGAAATATCCCCATCATTTGGCACCTGGCTCTCCAGGTAACGATTGCCATCTCCGTTTCTACTTGCTGAAGTCACTTTTCCTGTACTCTCTTTAAACATAAATGTGAAAAAATATCTCTTAAAAATGTTATATTAAATGTGCGTAGTGGTATCAATAAAAAAAAACCCAACACTTTTAGTAGCCCAGATAATCCTTTGTCAAACATAATCGCAGTCTTGACATGCCAGATTATTTGAGTTATGCTATATTTTAAATTGTGGCCAAGTTCATTGTTTTCTAAAAGTTTAACACAACTTCCTTGCTCTTCTGTCTACTTATGGCCTCTCTGGTCTTGTAACTGCTTTCTCAATGTGTTCTACCACTTTCACCTCTCAATTGTCTCTCAATTCTTGTGCTCTTTTAAGAATTACGGCCTTGTTAATCTTGCTTCTTTCATTTCCCACTGAAATTGTCACACTCTGTGTCTTTGGTGTTAAATTTCACTTGACACCTTTCCATCCATTCAAAGCAATCAATTTACATCCTTCTCACAATTGACTGCACCCCCCCCCGCTGGAAGATTTGGAAATGACACTTTGCACACTCATGTCCACGTCATTAATACATGTTGTAAATGCAGTATTACAGATCCCAAGAGAGCTTCACCATATAATAAATTATACTCTGGAAACCAACTGTTCCTGTCACTTGGTACATTTTTCCCGCTGTCAACTTTGCATTCGATTGCTCTTTTTTATTCCCTGAGATTCCATCTTAATAACAAGACTATTTATGTGACAGCTATTTCATTCCGTTTTCAAAGTGCATATATACCACATTAACCACATTTACCTCATCACCTCTTTTTGTTACCTCACCAAAAAAAAAAATCAATTTGGTTCAACTCACTGATACCCTCGAGCTGGAGTGCTGGGTCAGGCAGTTGCTCTCCTGAGTGGAGATGCGAGATGGGCAATCACTTTTCCATCTGGAGTGGTGGGAGGGGAGGTGGGGGTGCCAGGGTTCACGTTTGCAGTTGCAGCCCTCCGACCAGTGATCACATACATTTCCCACAGCTCTGGGGCAGACAGTTCTCTCTCCCTGCCTGGAACTCTGGTCTGGACAGTTATCCTAGTCAGTACTGTTTTGGATTGCCTCTTCTTCAGCCTCTCTCTTTGCCTGACCTACTGAGTGTTTCCATTATCTTCTATTGTTATTTTGCATTCACAATTAAAAAAATATACCCAAAAGTATGAGGATTCAGGAATATAACATTTTCCTTGAATTACGTTTTATTCATTATTAGGCGCTTGGTGAAAGTGCACTGATTTTTTGATTTTGTATATCCATTACTAAATAAATTTCTATTCCTTGACATGAAACTTCAAAGTAAATTTGATAGAGACCAACCTAACATGACAACAATTTCATGCATTGCATAAAGTTAACCATTTTAAGATTGCGACAGAGAAAATAGGTAAGCTTATCAGTCTTTGTAGTGTGTTTTGCCTGACGCTACTCCATTCAGACCTTGCAGTTTCACAACAGGGCCAACATACTCCCTAGGTCACAGTAACCTTTTTTATTTTGTTGCCTCTTACAAAAAAAATGTTTGCTGTTCTTTGTCTTGAACAAATATTTAACCAAACAAGTTATTTCTCATTTGAACGTTTTTTCAAAAATGATACATGCCATTTTTTTTTTTGCCTGTGGTTAGTAGGTTTTGGATGCCCATTTTTTTCCTTTGTGGATCTAATGTGCATTTATTTCCATTTAACAAAATCGTTTTTCCTCTAGTTTTTATTTCTCAATGCATGTTAGCTTGTATCTGGGCTACTGGGTAGAAACAGGTCAAAAAAGCAGGTCTAAATTGGGATTGAGTGACATTGCAATTGGCAAGATACAATCAGTACAAGGATTCATCTTTATTACTTCACTTAAGCATGGCATAAATAATGTTATATTTTAGAAAAGGATAGTTTCTTTTGAATTTCATCTTCAAGATCCTCAAATACAAGTAGCATTCTTCAATACTGAACTTCAGATCATAATGATGATTTAATAACTTTGACTTATTTAATATTTGATTTTCTTTTGCATGACTTGGTCTTTTGATTTAAAAATTAACAGATTAGTTTTGGTATGAACTGCACAAATGCTTGCCCCTTTAAGAGCATAGCTGGATTTTATCACTTGACTTCCTCTTTTCATGATCCATATTTAAAGCTTCTTAGCCTGCCTCATCTTCACTTATCGTGTCAGCTTTGTTTAGTTGTTGTATCAATTAAACTTTGTTTAGTTGTTGCATATTTGATTTAGTAGATCATGGGTTCATGCCTACTGCAGGGACATGGTCACATGGTCTAGATTGGCTGTTTCAATCCGACATTGAAAAGGGTTCTGCATTGTTGGAGGTACTCTGTTTTGCACAAGATTAAATACTGTCTCTGCAGTGGATATGAATGATAAGCCAACCTCCTCTTCCTTTACAGTATTGGCTTGGCTCTGTGCTCTCATCGTGGAGTCAGCAAGCCATGGGTCCAAAGCCTTTCCATAGACCTCAGCAATTTTGGTGTGATATTTTGCCTGTTCTGCATCTTCGGATGAACCATTTTTGGATGAGGTGTTAGACCTTGGCTTTGTCCATTTAAGTGGATGAAAACAATCTCTTGCCACTATTTGGAGAAAAGCAGAAGAGTTTTCCCAGTCTTGTCGTTGACATGCCACTGTGTCGATTGGTTGTTGTGTTTGTCTGCAAAGCGCTGTCTGCATTTCAAAACAATTTACTGAAATACCCTTGAGGATGAAAGCAAACATTTCTATTTTCATGGATTTTAAAATGTAAGCCTTAAAACTACTTTTCAAGCTGATTACACCAGTGATCTTTTCAAGTATGAATTAACATGAAATGTACTGTTAATGTTCCCTGATTAGTTTCTTGATTGTACATTGCTTAACGGTACTGCAGTTCTGTCCTCAAAACATTTTTTTCAATCTGCCTTCGAACCCTCCTCTGAACTCTATTTACTCTATTGTGCCTTCTCTGTTTCTTTCTTCTTGCTTGCTTTCCTGCACAAACAGTGTTAATATTTATCATTAGCACTATTACTTAAACTTATTTATCACTCTGGTATAGTTTTGTTAACTACAACATTTAAATTAACTTTTTATCTTGCTGATTGTACATTTGCATGGGAAGTGTTCAGAGGTAATGAAAAGGAATGTAAGAACACTGGGCAACACAAACAATGCTTGGTGTAGAGTGTTGTTAATCAGTGTCATGTTTTTCCACAACAATCAAAGTTACCTCGGTATCCTGCAGCTCTGCTCTTGCTCCCCCTACCTCCAGTCGCCATAGTCCTCACCTTACACCCCTACAGCCGTTGCATACAGTACATAATCCTCTGACGTTTTCGCCACATCCAATGGGATCCCACCACTAGCCACAGCTTCCCATCTCCACCTCTTTCTGCTTTCCACAGAGACCGCTCCCTCCACAACTTCCTGATTAACTCATCCCTTCCCACCCAGACCACCCTCTCCCCAGGTACTTTCCCCTGCAATCGCAGGAGATGCAACACTTGTCCCTATACCTCTTCCCTCGACTCCGTCCAAGGATCCCGACAGTCCTTTCAGGTGAGGTTCACTTCCCCCTCTTCCAACCTCGTATATTGTATCTGCTGTTCCACGTGTGAGGCTCTGAGTTGTTTCTTTCCATTGAAATGAATAGATTCTGCAGCAAATCAACTGTCCTTAATTCCTGTGAGAAGTTCAACAGTGGAGTACCTGAGATCCTGTGCTGGAATGCTGGTGATCCTGGCCAGCAAGTTTTTTGGGATCCCCACATTTGCATAAGTATCTCAAACGCGGACTTTGGGCTCAGATCAAGTGTAGTATCTGTTCTTTTCAGTCGAGGATGAGGATCGTGGCTCCAGGACCGATCGAAATTGGAGGTCATGTTGGTGACCAGGAGTCTGTCAGTTGCTAGCTTAGAGGTGGATTCATGCTGGTTGGTTAACCAACCTAACACCTCATCCAGTCAGAATGACAGCAGCAAATGGAGCGGGAGGACAGGTATCCGGCAAGTTAGCATGAAAGACCTAAGTGAGGCGACTCCCTTCTCACGGGACCTGTTAGTTGGGAAGGTCTTGCTGGAGGCCTGCCAAGGACATATGCTGTCTCCAGGACTTCCCTGGTAACGGATACTTTGATGTCACTTTCAAGTATCCAACGGGATGGCAGAAGCTGATGCAAGACTTCTGGGAGAAGGGGAACAAAGCTCCGCTGTTGCTGCTGAAGGTGCAGCCACTCTTCACCTCCCCACCCAGAAGGAACGGATGATCACGGTGCACATGTTTAACCCACATGTGCTCGTCGTGGATGTCCTCGCCTTCCTTGCTCGTTATGTCAAGGGAGCAGGGAACTGTGCGGATGTGAAGGGCTTGTTTGGGATCTGAACGAGCAAGCAGCAATTGAAGGTTAAGCTGAGGGTGGATTGGAAGGGAGCCATCATCCACCCTCCCTCGATGTTCGCTATCGGAGGGAACCGAGGCTACATGACGTACGCGGGAAAACCCAAGGCGTGCAGGAAATGCAACAAACCTGGGCACGTGGCAGCACAATGCAGTGCAGTTGTGTGCAAGAATGCAAGGTGGAAGGCAATGAGGCAAAGGACTGCCAAGTGAGCAAGAACTGCGCTCTGTCCCGGAGGGAGAGTCCATGGAAGAGGAGGAGGCATGTCAGGTGCTGAAAATTAGGAAACACCAGAGGGCTCTGCCCAAAGAGCCAAAGGGAATGGGAAAGTCCAAGAAAAGAGTCCTCTCCCAGACCAGTGTCAGCAACCTCTCCTAGTCGGAGGATGAGGCGATATCGAGGACTCGATGATGGAGGCAGAGGAATAAAACGAGTGAGGAGGTTGGAAAGGGAAAGGGCACAAGCTGTCCCCCAGCTTCTGGAGACCTGGAGCAGTGCAGTGGCCGATGGGCCCCAGCTCCGGGAAACCGGGAGCATTGCAGTGGCCAATGGGCCCCAGCAATGAACCGCCCACTGTATCCCAGCTACAGGAGATGGAGGGAGCGGTGCACATAGAAGAGGCTGGAACAAGGAGGGTCTCCAACAATAATTCCAGCTATGCCAGAGGAGACAACACCTTTGACCACAAGTCTATCGGGCAATGATTAGCATGGAACATCGTGCAGGCACTGCATGGAAATGACTCCATGGACCCTGTGGCGTGGTTCCCAGAGCAGACTGCCCAGCTTGTCTGGCGAAATGCCTCATCGCCAGAACTCACCAACATGCACCAAGACCAGGCTTGGCTGGCGGTGAGGGGAGCCCTCCCAGTCAGATCCTTCCCGCACCATCGGAACCTCACTGCCAGTGCACGCTGCCCTCGGAATGGCTGCTATGGAGAGGAGACAGTTGCCCACATCTTTGTAGAGTGTGGATTTGCAAAGACTGTCTGGAGAGGTTTGCAAGGGTCCCTGTCACGATTTATTTCCGAACAGCTCTGTCACAGAGGACTCTGTGATTTAAGGACTGTTCCCAGAGACTGACATCGAGTGCTGCTGGAAGGTCATCAACTCGGTGAAAGACACTTTTTGGTCTGCCCAAGCTTTGTTGACCTGCCAGCGGAGCAAGATGTCCATCGTAGAATGTTGCCAACTGGCCCGCTGCAGACTGCAGGAGTACTGAAGGTCACACTGAAACTTGGTGCAGCCTACGCCAAGACTCTGTGGGGGAGGACCACAGTCTTTCTGCGGCTGGACTTGGGGGGCAGGGTGTGGTGGAGACACCCCTCAAAAATAAGGGAAGGGATTCCACGCCATGAGTGGCAAGGGTGAGAGGTAAATTTGTGCAATTTGTGTAAACAGTATTGAAGTCAAAAGTCAAGTCAAAGTCAAACAAACTTTATTGTCATTTAGAAATACATTGATACATGCAGTTCCAAACGAAATTCCGTTGCATTTGGCTCCCTGTGCAACACGATAAATTAACAGAAGGATAGGCATGGATAAAAAGGATAAATAGACAATGGTGGCAGCCCATTACATGGCATTCAGGAGTCTGATGGCTCGTGGGAAGAAGCTGTTGCAGAACCTTGATGTTCTGCTCCTTATGCTGCGATATCTTTTTCCCAAGGGCAGCAGAGTGAACAGACCGTGATGGAGATGTGTGGGGTCTTTTATAATACTGCTGGCCTTAGACACGCAACGTTTGGTCGCAATATACCCGATTGAGGGGAGAGAGGTCCCGATGATTTTTTCCGCTGTCCTCACCACTCTCTGCACAGACTTCCAGTCAGAGGCTCTACAGTCCCCAAACCAGACAGAGATACAGCTGGTCAGAATACTCTCTATGGTGCCCCTGTAGAAAGTAGTGAGGATGGGATGGGGGAGATGAGCTCTTCTCATCCGGCGCAGAAAGTGCGACCGCTGCTGCGCTCTCTTAACTGTTGATGAGATGTTATTCGACCAGGTCAGACTGTTAGTGACTGACCACCTCCACATCGCTGTCATTGATGTGAAGTGGTGTGAGACTGTGCCGGGTTTTCCTGAAGTCGACGATAACCTCCTTTGTTTTTTCGACTTTCAGGATCAGGTTGTTCGTATTGCACCAGTCCACCAGTCGTTTCACCTCCTCCCTGTAAGCCAGCTCATTGTCGTCCCTGATGAGGCCCACCACTGTTGTGTCATCTGCGTACTTCATGATGTGGTTTGTACTAAACCTGGCACAACAGTCGTGAGTCATCAGGGTGAACAGCAGTGGACTCAGGACACAGCCCTGAGGGGAGCCGGTGCTCAGAGAGATGGTGTTGGAGGTGTTATTTCCAACCCTCACAGACTGGGGTCTGTCAGTGAGGAAGTCCAGTAGCCAGTTACACATGGGGGTGCCGAGGCCCAGTGGAACCAGTTTGCTTATCAGGTGCTGGGGGATAAATGGTGTTGAATGCTGAACTGAAATCCACGAACAGCATTCGCACATAGGTGTTTTTCTCCTCTAAATGTTCCAGGCTCAGATGGAGTACGGAGGATATAGCGTCCTCTGTGGAGCGGTTTGGCCTGTAAGCAAACTGGTGTGGAGGGGAGTCTGGAGGTAATGTGGTCCCTGACCAGCCTCTCGAAGCACTTCATCATTATGGGGGTGAGTGCTACAGGGCGGTAGTCATTGAGACATTGTATGTTGGATTTTTTTGGCACTGGTATGATGGTGGCAGTCTTGAAACATAATGGGACGACAGCCTGGTTCAGCGAGGTGTTAAATATGTCCGTAAGGACATGTGCCAGTTGATCAGCACATTCCCTGAGCACCCGCCCTGGTATGTTATCAGGGCCTGCCGCCTATCGTGCGTTCACTCCTTTTAAGGTCCTCCGAACATCCACTATGTCAAGACTGAGTGCCTTTTCCTCACAATGAGGAATACCTTTGCTTGCAGGTGTGTTATTTAATGCCTCGAACCGACCAAAATAGTTGTTGAGTTCATTGAGGAACTCAATGTTGTCATCACAGGGTGGTGAAGCAGTCTTATAGTCCGTGATTGTTTTGATTCCCTGCCACATGCGCCTGGTGTTCTTGGGGTCATGGAAGAAGCTCTGGATTTTCTGACCATGGGCACGCTTGGCCAGCCTGATGACTCGGTTCAGGTTGGCTCTTGTGGATCTGAGTGCCACCACGTCGCCGGATTTAAACGCGGCATTACGTGCTCTCAGCATTCCACGTACCTCTGTGGTCATCCAGGGTTTCTGGTTGGCCCGTACAGTGATGGTCTTGGTGACACAGACATCCTCTATGCACTTCTCCATGTAAGCAGACACAGACGCAGCATACTCCTCCAGGTTGATGTGTTGGCTGACAGTTGCAGCCTTCTTGAACATGTCCCAGTCCATGCATTCAAAACAGTCCTGTAGTGTTGTCATGAATGTATGTATAGCTCCGAGAATGTTGGATGGAGTCTTGTAAGGATCATGCATTGGATATATTTATATCTCGAATAAACTACATTTTGAAATAAAAGATCTCAAACTTGGTGGCAAGCTGACATTTGGTACCAATTTGATAACATTTCCCAATGAGTTTCTGATGTAATATAGTAGATAGATGCACACATTCCTGATTTTGGGAGGAAGGGGAGAGATAGGTGGGAGTCAAGGGGAGGGAGAGAGGAGGGGAGTTAGGGGCAGTACATGTGGGCATGAGAAGGGCAGTTAAAATGATTAGCATCTGGGCGATCTGGTAGGCCTTGGCAGACAGAGCGCAAGTGTTCTATACTTGGTCTCATTGATGTGCAGGAGGCCACATTGGGAACACCAGATGCAGAAGATGAGGTTAGAAGAGGGTGTACGTGAACCCCTGTCTCACCTGGAAGGACTGCTGAAGTCCCTGCATGGGGACGAGCAGGGGACGGATGTTACAACATCTGTGGTTGCTGTGGGAAGTACTTGGGTCAGCCTGGGATGAGTGAACAAAGGAATTGCAGAGGGGGCAGTCTCTGCAGAAGGCAGCAAGGGGTGGAGATGGGAAGATGTGACTGGTAGCGGGATCACGTTGGAGGTACAAGAAATGGCTGTTGGAGTGAAAGGTGAGGATCTGGGGAACTATCCTTGTTCCGTGAGGGGGGGGAGGGGAAGTGAAAGAACTACGGGACGCATGGGAGACATGGCAGATGGATGCGCCTTTGACAGATGGGGGGAACCATGTTTACAAAATATAGAGGACATCTTGGATGTCCTAGAATGGAAAACCTCCTCTTGGGTGCAAAGATGGCTGAATATGGAGGAATTGAGAGTAGGGCGTTGATCAGTTTGAATAATAGACAATAGGTGCAGGAGTAGGCCATTCGGCCCTTCGAGCCAGCACCGCCATTCAATGTGATCATGGCTGATCATCCCCAATCAGTACCCCGTTCCTGCCTTCTCCCCATATCCCCTGACTATGCTATTTTTAAGAGCCCTATCTAGCTCTCTCTTGAAAGCATCCAGAGAACCTGCCTCCACCGCCCTCTGAGGCAGAGAATTCCACAGACTCACCATACTCTGTGAGAAAAAGTGTTTCCTCGTCTCCGTTCTAAATGGCTTACTCCTTATTCTTAAACTGTGGCCTCTGGTTCTCAACTCCCCTATTGTGGCAGACCACATTGTGAATCATCCTGATTTGCAAACAATAGGATTATTTGAGTTTTACTGTGTACACACGCGATTTGAATGTGATTGTTGAAGGTAAGTTTAGTAAGTTTCTACATGAAAGTTGATAATCACGAGGAAAGCCTTTGCCTACATAATGATATTGGCAAATTGGAGAAACTTCAAATGGAAATTAATCTTGATAAATATGAGATGATGCATTGTGGGAGAACGAATAAGGATAGAATATGCACAGATTAATTATAGGAACTTGTTGGGGTGGTGGGGGTGGTACAGGATACAGAGGGATCTCGGTGTATACTTCAGATCACTGAAGGCAGTAGCAGATTGGTAGCAGTTTATCATATTTAAGGAAATGCAATGGTTAATTTGGATTTAGAAAGCGAGTTTTCAAGCTGTGTTGAATGCCAATTAGGGAGATCAACAGATCATGCATATAAAATGATAAAATCTTGCGGAGAAAACAGTGATCATTTGGTTAGGCGGCACACATGGAGAGAGAAACTGTTAATGTTTCAGGTCAGTGATTTAATCAGAACTGATAAGACATTATAAATTCATAATAGTCCTCCATCCGAAATAACTGTGTTTGAAAAGTTCAGCCAAGGCTTGTGTCTCTAGGTAGCAGTCATAAAAATATTTCCAAAAGCTAAATAATCTTTTTCTAAATTATTTACATCTGTTTCACTTTGCTGGAGTTAAAGATATAATCCCATGCTTAGAAATGTGACCAATGTCTGTCTGTTAATAATGGTAATTGGAAGTTGGTAAAAAAAAAGCCTTTTTGAACTGTTTTTCAGGACAAGCAAGTAGGTAGGCTTTGGCCTGATCAATGCTGATTTTTGTTTGAACTGATAAAGCAACAGCTAATGACATCTGGGGTGTCAGTGCATCATGACCCTGATCTACCCACTTGTTAACATGTGACACCTCTCCTTGTGGGCTGAGTATTGTGATCTATCACATTATGGAAAAAATAGCACAGAAGGGTTGTTTCATTTTGGACATCCAATCGAGCTGGGACTCGAAAGGTGGCGTCTAATTGAAAGATATAAGGTAAAGAGGTTTAAAGCTGCTCAAGAGCAACTCCATTTATTCGTTATTAACTTGGGTTTCGTGCTTATTTTTGATTTTTAGAGGCCTTTCTGGTTGCAAACAGATTTTGACTGTTGGTTGTCAGCCAAGGTGTAAAAAACGGTTTATTTTACTGAATGTTTACCAGTATAAAAATGAAATTCAAAGCTTAAGTGACGGGAGCTGTTAATATGTAGGGAACTGAAAGTATTCATTGATTTGTAATAACATGTCTTTTAAGATATTCTTTATATGACGTAAAGTAATAATGGAGTATGGCATTAACACTGCAGAAATGTATCTTGTCTGAGAGTATCTCTCGAGGTGACTTAAAGCCCTATTTATATAAGCTAGAATTATGAAGATTTTATGTTTACATCTGAAATATAGCAACAAAAGTTACTCTAAGCAAACCCAGTGATACCAGAAATGAATAAGGTTGGTAACTTTGGTAAACTGGGTAAATTAAAATGTTTTGAACCCTGAGCTATAGTTTGGTGATGAATGGAACTAGGGTGTTTTTTGTTAGCACTCTGGTAGACGTAGCTTATTTTCAACATAAACATAATGAGAGGGAAATGCTCTTCAGCCTCAACTTGGAACACATTTACAAGAAACATTTACACATTTACAATTGACAAGATGGCCATGCCGTTGTGTCTGGCTGCCCGTCGTCTCCCGTCTGGAGAAAGCCCCAAACAAGGTTACCTCTATTGTCCATATGGTCTGCAGTCAAAGCTGGCTTATGAAAGGCATACACTATTGCATTTCCAAGCCTTGGTCGTTAAGGTCTTCACCCGAGGCCCTGGACAGAGCCGAGCCTTTGTCGTCGAGGTCTTCATCCGAGGCCCCCCGACTGGACCCCCGACAAGGCTTCCCTTACTGTTCGCTCCTCGCTCGGATCCCGATGGATGTATGGGCTCGCCCGCCGCACGCGCCGAGCCAGGAGGCAGTGTAAACGCGCAGGCTCCCTGGTAAGGTTGAAGAACCTCGCCCGCGTCCATTTAACATCAGCTTACCTTGCCCAGCGCGGTGAGGACAGATCTGGTCGGCCCTACCACTCCATACATCGGCGGTCCCTCGAGCCCAGGTATGCTTCTCTCCGGTCGATTTTCTCGGACCCCGGTCCATCGGCCCGCGGACTCCAAGCCAGGCCATGTGTGAAACACAGTGGAGTGGTCTCCCTGAACCTCCGCCCCCTGGCATGGGAGCCGCTACTGGACCACAACTCACCTGCAGTCCCTGCAAAAGTGGCCCTGATCAACGCGAGATCCGTGCTGAATAAAACCTTAATCCTCAATGACTTCTTCACCACACGTGGATTGGACTTCCTACTGATCACAGATACCTGGCTTAATCCTGGCGAGCTTGCTCCACTCGATGAACTCTGTCCTGATACCGGTAACTTTTTCAGCTCGCCTAGGCTCTCCGGTCGCGGTGGGGGCCTAGCCACTGTGTTTAAGAAGAATTTCAACTGCCGCCTTCTAAACGCTGATCACGTCTCCAGTTTTGAACGTCAACTTATCATAGTTGGTCCAATCTGTCCGCTTTCAATTGTTCTTGTGTATCGTCCACCAAAAACGCATAAGGACTTTATCTCCCAATTTGGTGATCTTATCGCTAGCTTCTTGCCCAAATTTGACCGGGTCCAGATTCTTGGTGACTTTAACATTCATGTCTTCTGTCCCACAAAGCCTCTTGTGAGTGAATTTATGAACCTGGTTGAGTCCTTCAATCTGACTCTACTCACCACAGGACCCACGCACAAGCTTGGCCATACTCTAGACCTAGTGCTTTCATCTGGTCTCCCAATTTGTAATACAGAAATTATTGATGCCTGTCTGTCTGATCACAATACCATTATACTCGATACATCTCTCCCTCAAAATCCCATCTCCCTGCTCGCTACTCTCGTTACGTAAACTTCTCGACTGCCAGTAAGTTCTCTGAGGCTCTCACAGCCGCCCCCGACGTCTGCTCAATTGAGGCGTCTCCATTCCATCTCAGCACCAATGACTTCATTCCTTTATTCAATACTACTTACTCTTTCATCCTGGATTCTGTTGCTCCTCTTAAAATGAAAAAGCCTAAGCCTAAAGGCTGGCCATGGCTCAATGACACCACCAGAGCCCTAAGAAGAGAGTGCAGAAAATCAGAACGGAAGTACAAATCTGATAAGCCTCAAATTACCAGGACGCATTAAAATCTGCAAGAACAAAATACTTTTCTGCCCGTATTCCCCCTGCTAAGTGCGAGGAATTTACTACATTTTTCACCAGCATAGTTAAGAACATCAGATCGAATATTTCCCCTTCCATCCGTGACCTGGCTATCTCATTGGTCTGTTCTTCAAAATTAGACTGTTTCCAACCCGTTACTCAACCCTCACTTGTATAACTGGTCACCATCATGAAACCTGCCCCCTCAACATTGTCCCCTCTACCGTTCTGAAGGATGTCATTGCAATAGCCGGTTCAACAGTTCTCTGGCCACTGGCACTGTTCCTACCTGCTTCAAGCATGCGGTGGTCCAACCCCTCCTGAAAAAACCTAACCTCGACCCCCACCTTGCCAAGCAACTACAGACCTATTTCAAAACTGCCTTTCCTTTCAAAAGCCCTTGAAAAGGAATTTTAAGTCAACTTTCACCAAAATACGATCTTGGAAACTTTCCAATCAGGCTTCAGGGCCCACCACAGCACAGAGTCTGCCTTGTTGAAGGTACATAATGACCTACTTCTCACCATTGACTGCGGCGACTGTGCAATCCTTCTCGACCTCAGCGCAGCATTTGATACTGTCATCCTCTCGGCCTATCGGACCCAATCAAAATGATATCAGGCAGCCTTGGAAGCCTTACCCCATTACTCAAACATCACGTCAAAAACCTTGGCATGATATTTGACTCGGCATTGAAATTTGACAAACAAGTCAATGCCGCGGTAAAAGCTAGCTTCTTTCAGCTTCGGACGATAGCTAAAATAAAACAATTCCTCCAGTTCGATGACCTCGAAAAGATCATCCACACATTTATCTCCTCCCGCCTCGATTACTGCAACTCCCTTTACACTGGCATCAGCCAATCTTCTCTATCCCGCCTGCAACTGGTCCAAAACGCCGCAGCAAGACTCCTGACGGGCACCAGAAAAAGGGACCACATGACCCCGATTCTGGCCTCTCTCCACTGGCTCCCTGTGCAGTTCTGAATAAATTTCAAGATCCTTCTTTATGTTTATAAAGCCCTAAACGGGCTTGCACCCACCTACATCAAAAATCTGTTCACCCACCACACCACCTCCAGGTCCCTCAGATCGGCCGACTTGGGGATACTGAACATCCCGCGGTCTAGGCATAAGCTCAGGGGCGACCGCGCCTTTGTGGTTGCAGCTCCTAGACTGTGGAACAGCATCCCTCTTCCCATCAGAACTGCCCCCTCCAGCGACTCTTTTAAGTCGAGACTTAAAACTCATCGTTACTCTCAAGCCTTTCTTGACGTCCTCTGAGGGAGGGCTATATATATGTATTTAATGTATCTACTTAATCTATGAACCACTATTGTATAACATTATTACCTCCACCAATGTAAAGCACTTTGGTCAACGAGAGTTGTTTTTTAAATGTGCTATAGAAATGAAAGTACCTTGACTTGACTTGAAGTTTCTACCTTTTTGGAGACATTTAGAAAGCTTGGTTTTAAAGCACATTTATTGTCCTGTCAGGAAAGAACCAAATACAGTCTGTTCCTCCTCTCCCCCCCCCCCCCCCCCCCCACCACAACAGGGGAATTTATGTCATGTAAAACAATAAATGGAAAATGTGAAAGACTAGTTTTGTGTTTTTATTTTAATCAACTCGTTTTTCGATGCATGTGCAGGTGTACTGTTTGTTCATGAGTGTGATGGCTTCATTTTGGTGTCTAACTGGTGGCACAGAGGTAGTGTTTCTGCCTTACAGTGCCAGAACCGCGAGTTTGAACCTGACAACGGGTGCTGTCTGTATGGAGTTAGTACGTTCTCCCCAAGACTGCGTTGGTTTTACCCGGGTGCTCTGGTTTCCTCCTACATTCCAGAGTTTTTAGTTAATTGGCTCGGGTAAAAAAAATTGTAAATTGTCCCAGGTATTAGTGTAGGGGAATCACTGATCAGCGGGGACTTAGTGGGCCGAAGGGCCTATTTCCACGCTGCATCTCTAAACTAAATTAAAACAGATGTATTCACGATTTTATTTCTTACTTGCCCTCAAGATTGTCTGAAGCAGGGCCCGGATAAATGATCATGCACGCTAAATATTTCACTGAACGTTAAAGTTGATATTTTACAAAGTTTAGTTTAGTTAAGAGATACAATGTGAAAACAGGCCCTTCGTCCCACTGAGTCTGCGCCAACCAATGATCACCTGTACACTAGATAAATTTGTTATCCCAGTTTTGCAATCTAGGGGTAATTTACAAAAGGCAATTAACAACCTACATCTTTGAGAAGAAAGCTGATCACCCAGAGAAAACCCAAGTGGTCACAGGGAGAAGATACAAACAGCACCCAAGGTCAGTATGAAACCCGGACGGACATCGTAAGTCAGTAACTACTGCTGGCCTATTGTGCCGCCCTAAAATGCAAATTCTGGAAAAAGATCTCTGTGCAAATGTTGAAGCTGTTGGGCTTGGTATATCTGCAGTGGAACACAAAATCAGAGAGAAAATTTGTGCTTTTCAAAAGCATACATTTATCATACAAATCAGTTGCCCCTATGGATACATCAACATTTCAATGCCCATGATGGGCTGGGCAATGTCTACCACTTTCCGTAACTTCATTTGTTATTTAACCAGTCAAAATGTTCCCCATCATATACCTGTGGGAGAATTCGGTGACAAACCAAATTTCCCACTCTTCTAAGGAAATAGACTACAAGATGATTAGAATGGTGAAGAGTTCCATGTGAAAATATAAACATATTGCATTGCCAGTTTGGAATAATCTTCAGATTTTGGTGTACATCTTGTATTATGAATGAATGTCTCTAGCATATCTTCTTGTCCCCTATCTCCTTGATATTGCAGCAAGTTGTTTCTTTGTAGTTGGGGTGGTTGGAGGGAGGTGGGGGTGGAAATATTGATTAACTCCAAATTGCTGAGTGATCTTTACCAGTGTGCAGTGAATATTTTTTTACTAACACACACACATTAGCTTAAAATGTAAATTTAAATCTTTTATTGCACTGAGATGGCTTCAAAATATTTATAATGGAGATTTGTACAATTTCTAATTGTGCAACTCTGCGCTCTGTGGCTTTCTCAGAGATAACATTGCATGACAAAATAATTTAGAAAATCAGCCAAACTGATTTCTTGTTTAGACTTTAGACTCTAAAAATACAACTTGGAAACAGGCCCTTCGGCCCAGGGAGTCCTTGCCAACCAGAAATCACTACACCTGCACTCTCCTAAACTAGGGACAATTTTTACAATTTACACCAAAACCAATTAAGCTACAAATCTTTGGAGTGTTGCAGGATGCAGGAGCAGCCGGAGAAAACCCATGTGGTCACAGGGAGGACGTACAAACACTGTAGATACAGCACCCGCAGTCAGGATCGAACTTGGTCTCTGGCACTGTAAGTTCAAGTTCACATTTATTGCCACATGCACCAATTAAGTTACAGTGGAATTTGACTTGCCATGCAGCCAGACAAACAACAGAGCACAATACACAATAGAACATGAACACCCACTACAGTGGAATCAACATTCTTCACTGTGGTGGAAGGCAATAACTTTGTCAGTCCTCCTCCTTTGTTCATCCATGGTCAGGGCATGAACCCTCCACAGTCGCCGCTACGGATGGCCTGATATACAGGCCCTCTCGTCAGGATGCTCGAAACTCCGACATTGGGACGGATGGACTCTCTGCGGCTTGGAGGTCACGAATCGTTTCCTACCGGAGACCGGGGCTTCACGATATTATAGGCGGCAGGCTGACAGTCGGAGCTCTTACAGTCCACACTTCGCTCGCAGCTTGAAGCTCAGCAGACCGCTGCTTCAGGATGTCATAGTCCGCAGGCCGACGGTTGGAGCTCTTAAAGTCCACGCCGCGCCCGCAGCTCGAAGCTCCGCAGACAGCGGCTTCAGGATGTTATAGGCCGCAGGTTGGCGGTTGGAGCTCTTAACTTCCATGCCGCTTCCACGGCTAGAAGCTCCACAGACCACGGCTTCAGGATGCTATAGGCCACAGGTTGGCGGTCGAAGCTCTTAAAGTCCATGCCACGCCCGCGGCTGGAAGCTCCGAAGACTGTGGCTTCAGAATGTCATAGTCCGCAGGCCAGCGATAGGAGCACTTCTTCTAGCGACCCCAGGCAAGGGATCACCCAGCTCCGCGATGGAATGTCCGTGCTGCGCCCGCTGCTGAAGCTCTGGACCCAACTCCGGGAAAGGCTGCACCAATCCAAGCTAGGAGAAACGTCGCATTCCACCGAGGTAAGTGACTAAAAAACAATTTTCCCCCAATTCCTGCCCCCAACCCACCCCTGGCACCACACATCACACAGCTACTCCAACACAGAAAGGCACCAAATCTACCGCTGTGCCACTGTGCTCTTAATTGTCCCTGAGACCTAACATGGTACGAGATGTGACACTGGACATCTCACAAAATATTGGACTTGAAGGGCACAGGATGGACCTTAAAACTTGACAATTTGTGTGTATGGACTCAGTGTGGTCTGCTATCTTGCATTCTAATACTTGGTATGAAGTATACTTATAATGGACAGCAGGATTGTCACTGAACATTATCACAAAAAACAATTGCACTGTACTTTGGCACTTTATTGTAATGTGTACCTTTGAGCCATAACATGTAACACTGGACAACATAATATAATCTTGAAGTTTTAGAATAAATGGTGTAAGACTATCCCAGATACAAATTCATCCACTCAGGGACTATAGATGAAACTGATACATTTCTACCCATTTAATATGCTCGACTCCCGCTCATTTTAATAGAGATTATCTTTCTGTATGTTTGTTAATTGCAAGAATGTTTTATTGACAGTTTTGAAAATGCACATTACTGTTTGGTTAGATATTTAAGACTGATATCAAAACTTAGGCGACAAAGGGAGAAATTCATAGGCTCGAACTTCAATTCCTCTCAACATGCAAAAATTTGATTTTTTTAATTTTCTGGCTTCAACTCTCCACGTTTCTAATATTTTTTTTAAAGGCAAATTATACTGTTGACTATGTTCATGCTAAACAAAAGCAATGGCATTGTGCATTTTATTTTACTGTCCTATGCATGCTGGAATACAAAATAACATTTGCATATCCACCTGTACACCCTTTGGATTTGCATGATCCCAGTATTGCTTTCTTGCTTAAAGGAATCATCTCGCATTTGGCAACTGAATGTTCAGTATCTAAAAACGCATACCTCTTTTTACATCACCAGCGCAGGCACCCATTACTGTCCTTCTCTCTCCCTTGTCCACCACATCCCTTCTTACCTTCTGTTAGTGAGAATGGAGGGTGGCTGCAGGACTGAATGTATGTATCTTGAATGTATGCATCTGCTGTAGCCCAATAGATGGTATTGGGATATGTACCTGCACCAATGTAGACTGCTGGCCTTTTGTTTTGATCATCCCTTGGATGCAAAATAATATTATTTTTAAGATCCAGACTGTATATTTTCTCTTTTTGTTTTGAATATGGTCAAGTGGGGGAACAGAATCATAGTGTATATGTTATGTGATGTATGGATATGCTCTCTGGAGCAGCTAATTTTTCAAGCTAACCTTTGAGTCCTTCATGTTTAAGTATTTTTTTCATCTCCATGAATGGAGCTGCTCAGCCTACATATTCAATATTTTGCCTGGTCATGATATTATTCCTCTTTTACATATCCTGAATATAGCTTTCCTTTTGAACTTAATTTTAGGGAGTTGTTTTTTCTCCCGCTGCAGCCAAGGTCAGTTGTGATATTTATGTTTTTTCTATTTAATGTCAACACCAACCACTTGCATTGGCATAGCAGCTTTACGAACTTAATTGCCTCAAGAGGCTCTCAGGGACAAGGTCATATGAAACTTGGCACAGAGCTACAAGGAGGATTTTGACGGATGAATAAAACATTTTGTGAAAATAGTATGTTTAGATATTCTATGAGAGAGATAAGGAAATCTCGTCAGGAAACTGTATGCTGTGCTATCATCAGTGGTATAATTAAAATAGGGTATGAGCAAAAGGCTAGATATGTTGTGATGCACAAATCTTGGAGGAAGTTAAAGAGGCTGGTTCTCATAAGTGGAAATGTCATGAACAAGAGGACATAGTTTTAAGTGATTAGCATCTCATTTCACAGCTGAAGTGCATAGAAATTCCCCTCTGTGTAAGCAATCTCTGGACTTCTCTGCCCCAGATGGTGGTGGAGGTCAGATCATTCAATATGTTTACGGTGGAGATAGATAAATATTTGCAAGATTGTGGGTATTGAAAGTAATGGGAAGCTGACATGGAACTGGAGATGAGGTCGGTGTATATCTGCCGTGATCATATTGAAAGGTGGGTTAGGTTGGAGGGTCCGGTAACCCACTTCTCCTCCTATTTAGGATGGGGAGGAATCTACAGACCAGAAGTGACCCAGCTGACGTCCTGATGCCATTGCAACAACCTGGAGCTCAATGCCCTTAAGACAGTGGAGTTGATTGTAGACTTTAGGAGAGCTCCCCCTCCCTTCCCCCCACTCACCATCAACAACACCACAGTCACATCTGTGGAGTCATTTAAGTTCCTTGGAACCATCATTTCCAGGGACCTTAAACGGGAGGGCGCCATCGACTCCACAGTCAAAAAAGCCCAACACAGGATGTACTACCTGCGGCAGCTGAGGAAGCACAATCTGCCACAGGCAATGATGGTCCAGTTTTATACTACCATCATAGAATCTGTCCTCGCCTTCTCCATTATGGTCTGGTTTGGCTCAGCCACCAATCACGACATCCAGAGCTGCAGCACATCATTTGATCAGCTGAGAAGGTTATTGGCTGCAACCTTCCCCCCCCCCCCCATCGACGAACCGTACACTGCAAGGACCAGGAAGTGAACGGGTAAGATCATCTCTGACCCCTCTCACCCTGGCCACAAACTCTTTGAAGCACTTCCCTCTGGAAGGCGACTTCGGACTGTCAAAGCCGCCACAGCCAGACATAAAAACAGCTTTTTTCCACCAAGTCTGTAGCCTCCTTTTGCTCTGGTATTTCATTTCATTCTTCACATGTTTAAATTATAATGTTTTATTCTTAATTGTTTTACTTGCGTATTGTTACTTGCGAGCTAATCACCAAAGCAAGTTCCTTGTATGTGTACATACTTGGCTGATAACATTTATTCAAATCAATTAAATTAAATTCAATCTGTGGAGGGGAATGGATGGTCAGGTTTGGGTCAAGACTTTTGATCTAGGCAAAGAGTGATGGCAAGTTAAAAGAGGTGGGTGGAGGGGTGGGGCACTTCTCACCCCAGACCTCCATTTCATCTCTTTATGTTGTCTATCGCCCCTCTTTCAGTCCAGATGCAGCTTTTCAGCAAGAAGGTTTTGTAGTTTGGGTAGAATATAAGATAGGAGGCTGGCCAGGGGCGCATTATAATAGAATTGAAAATTGTTTTCTCAATACCACATTGAAAGTCAGCCTGTTGGCGGGAATAATGTTTTCCTTCTCTTTCAATAACTTTTAACAGTTCATTCCTTGTACTCAGTAAAGAGCCAGGTCCTAAAATTCAAGTTTTCGCTCTGCTGCAGAAAGGGTTTTCTCATAGCCAACTAGTTAGTCATAAGGTTGTATTCATCAGGCGTCCAAATAACATTTGAGAGAAACTAGCTCCAATAGTTCAAGAAGAAACTGTTCTCTGGCTGGAGAACAAATGTAGCAGCCCTCTCTGGGAGTGCTTTTTTCTTCCCAAATCGTCTTGCTTCTTTACATAATCTTCTTGCGAATTAAATGTAAACCAAAGGAATAGTTAGATCTCAAGCTGGGTGTTGAGCAGCCAGGTTGTTGTCTCTAAATAGATAATCTGTACACCAGATTTGAAGTTTATATTTTATCATCTTTAAGTGGTGGAGGTATGGAGCATCTATGGAAAAATAGAGTCACTGACTGGTTTGGGCAAATTCCATTTCACGTTGTTTTAAGCAACAAAGCAACTTGCCAACTTTGAGATAATCCGTGAATTAATTTGCATCACCAGACCATTATCACTTCCTCTTGTACTTAGTTGCTGTAGCAATCTTGGCTGTCCATTACACGTCTTCTCTATTCCACTGATTTGGATTAAATTGGCTGCAGAATTTTTTTTTTCAGTTGATAATATGAGAGTTATCTTAACTGCTGGGACACATATTTTGAGCTAACCTTGGAAAGATATAAACGAGAATAAACGTGATTTTTTTCATGAGGAAATCTAAGTGATTGGCCAGAATGACCATGGGCACTTATCTACTGAAACAATATATATTTTCTTTTTAATAGCAACACCGAATCCTTTCACATTTTTCATTATTTCTTGGTCATTTATTGCCTTGCAAGAATATAACACATTATTTGCTCTTTTTGTAAAATGACAAAACAAATGCAAAGCATGTACATCATGAGACTAATTTGTGCCATTATTGTTACGGGCCAAGATTCATGAAGTATTTCTGGTGACACTTTTTTGAATAAGGAATTACTAAAGTCCTTTCATAAATGGCAAATAGTTTATTGGTGGTGGGGAAAAGAAAGGGCAAGATTAATAGTAATAATAGAATGAGTGTCAAACAGAGTTTTCGTCATTGCAACATGATTGTTTTATTAAAACATTTTGGAAATAATCTCTGCTGGTTCTCAGATAAAATGATGGAATATCCTTAAAAAAAAGAAGCACATTATAGGTTTTAAAATGCATTGGAAGTTCAAAGGGATGTGAAAGGTCCTGCATAAATGCAAAATTTTGTTTTATTGATAAGGAATTGTTCCTAGCTGTAGGTGTCTTTTTTCAAGTGGTATGAAATGCAGCTGCCAGTTTTCATTCACCAAAGTCCCACAGCATTTCTGCATGGCAATGGTAACAGAATAAATGTTGGTTGTAACGGTGAAATAACTCATTCTTCTTCATTAAATGCCAAGGATTTTTTTTCATTTACCCAAGAAGCCATTGGACTGCAGGATTGATGATGATCTTGGAGTGGCCTTTAATTTAAGAATTGTTTTGTGGAAGTGTATGACTGCTGAGCCAAGGACCATGGGGTATCTGGTTAACCAGAGCTGCCAAGTAGTACGGGTTTTCCGTATTTTGTACGGAAATGGAATAAGAATACCGATGTACGAATTTGCTTTGTAAAGTACGGGTTTTTAAAAATCGGCCCTTCCTGTTTCATCTTGCTGCTTAAAAAACGCAAGGATATAAAAAGTCATACTATAACTCTAAAAATTATAGCAGATTAAATCTATTAGTATTATAAATTTCAAGATCTGGATGATTATTTTTGTAAGCTTTGATCCCCCTACAGGTTTAAACAGCGCTGTCAGTTTAGCGTGTGGGAATTTAAAGGAACAGTGCTATGGGTTGTACTTATAGCGCTACAAGCTGGAGTGTTATTGCCTTTACACATAGCACTATGGGCTTTACACATAGCGCTATGGCCACAGCGCTATGGGTCACAGACTGTTCGGGGAGGGAGAGGGAGAATGAGGGAGGGAATGAGTGAGGGAGGGAATAAGAGGGAGGGAGAAAAAAAGGAAGAGAGGGAGGAAAGGGGGAGAGAGAGACAGAGACAGAGAGAGAGAGGGAGGGAAGGAGGGGACGAGAGAGGGAGGCTTCCAAAATGGCTTCTGCATCATCATCTGGTGCTAAAAGCAGGAAGCAGCCGTTCAAACAGAAGTATACAAAGAGATGGCAATGAATACAATGTCAAGTAAGGTGCGTAGAAGACATGTCAATTGCTAACAAAGTTATCCATTCTTGTACTCTTACATGGGTATGACCGCACATAAAAAACAACTTTTTTTCCAGCAAAATGGCATATCGAAATTAAGCCAGGTTCGAAGTTCTTTTCCTTTTTTGGAATTTTGCTGTTTTATCAACACTCTTGTGATACACAAACAGTTTATGAAAGAAAAAACCCTCAAGCTCTTATGAACTTTTCTCTCCTATTTGTCCAATGACTTGCCTCAAGGGAATAATATGTAGGGAGGATTTCTAAACAAGATGGTCAAATAAATTGGATTTTCTTGACGAAATTTAGTATATATTTTATTTTTCAAATGTGTTTTATGTAAAGATAAGAGAATAAATTGTTTGTATTGTCTCAGTTGCCTTATTATTGTGCAAAAGATGATTTTAGCATTTATCACTGAATCCGTCCTGAGGAATTGGGTAATGGTGTTTAAATTTTAAATAAACTTATACAATACCCAAAAATATTTTAAAGGTTTTAACTTAAGAATAACTCTCACGTTAAATCAGATCAACCTGTAGAGCGGTGGATTTCATTATCATTATTAATGTTGACTTTTAATTCCTATTCTTAGCTTTAAGTTACTGACATTAAATGTCTCTTTTACCACGGTGGGCTTTCCACCAAAGATCTTAGAGCCTTTCAACTCTGGATGACTAGTCCAATAGCTGGTACAGAAGTGCCAATCAGTGTACACCACGGTGTCCCATAATTTATTTTGCCAACAGCACGCTCATGTTGACAGTGTAAAGTAATAATAGCCATTCAATAATAGCTGATGTATTGTTCCCTCTCAACCCCATTCTCCTGCCTTCTCCTGCCTTCTCCCCATAACCCCTGACACCCTCATTAATCAAGAATCTGTTGATCTCTGCCTTAAAAATGTCCATTTACTTGGCTTCCACAGCCATCTGTGGCATTGAATTCCACAGATTTACTCGCCTCTGAAATTTCTCTTCAACTCCTTACTAAAGGTACGTCCTTTTATTCTGAGGTCGCTAGTCAGAGACTCTCCAGCTAGTGGAAACACCCTCTCCACATCTACTCGATCCAGGCCTTTCACTATTGGGTAAATTTCAATGCGGTCCCCCCTCGTCCATCATAGGTGAACTCGCTCATTCCAGGGATCCTCTGTACCCTCTCTGGCGCCAGCACATCCTTCCTCCGATATGGAGCCCAAAATTGCTCACAATATTCCAAATGTGGTCTGACCAGTGCCTTATAGAACCTCAGCACTACATCCATTAGTTTTATATACAGTATGAAAATAGCTTCATATATAAAGGAAGACGGTTAGAGACTGGAATGTTCATGCATGGATTGTTATTACTAGTTTGCCCACTTTTCCTCGTGAAATATGTTTCAATTGAATATTCCAATTCATGATTTGTTTTAAAAAAATGCTCAATTAGATGCTTACAGTACAAGAGATGAAGCATTTTGGTCAGGATGCCCTAGTGTTAAGCCATCTATAAAAGTGGTATATATCTGTGCTTGGAGGTCAACTAAGGTGTGCAGTAAAACTGGTTCAAATTCTCTTAACCTCCCTGCACAATGTTACAGTTTAAGTCTTAATTACTATGGTTTTCTAAATTTAAGATCCATGTTTACTGTTAAGTTGGCCTTCGACAAAAAAACCCATCTTAAAAAATAATTATCTGGACCTGTGAACGTGCCAGTTTTTTTTTTAACTTTAAGATCAGTTTGAGCAGATTGTTGGAATTGAACTACTTTAACCATATAACCATATAACAATTACAGCAGGGAAACAGGCCTTCTCGGCCCTTCCAGTCCGTGCCGACCATTTATTTTCCCCATGTCCCATCTACCTGCACTCAGACCATACCCCTCCATTCCCTTCCCATCCATATACCTATCCACTTTACTTTTAAATGTTAAAATCGATCCTGCCTCCACCACTTCTGCTGGAAGACCATTCCACACAGCCACCACTCTCTGGGTAAAGAAGTTCCCCCTCATGTTACCCCTAAACTTCTGTCCCTTAATTCTCAAGTTATGCCCTCTTGTTTGAATCTTCCCTACCTCAATGGGAAAAGCTTATCCACGTCAACTCTGTCTATCCCTTTCATCATTTTAAAGACCTCAATCAAGTCCCCCCTTAACCTTCTGCGCTCCAAAGAATAAAGACCTAACTTGTTCAACGTTTCTCTGTAACTTAGTTGCTGGAACCCAGGCAACATTTTAATAAATCTCCTCTGTACTCTCGCTATTTTGTTGATGGTTCCGTTCAACACTGCAATTATCTGTGGGGTCATAAATATTTTTCCAATTGGATTTCTGAGTATGAACTTGTGGTGTTTGCATCATTAATAATGCCCAAACAACCCATACTTGTAAAATACAATAATTATTTCACCATCTTCTATCGTTTATCCAGCGTTTTCCCTGACTCGGTGACCACGTTTTTCAGACGTACCTTTATCAATTGGCATCGAAAACTCCATACATATTTATTTGAAAAAATACAATGGTGGAGTAACTCAGCAGGTTAGGCAGCATCTGCGGAAAATGTAGACAGGGGACATTTTCGGACAGGACTCGGGGGGGGGGGGGGGGGGGGGGGGGCTACATCTAACGCCCTCTTAAATATAGCCAATGAACTGGCCTCAACTACCTTCTGTGGCAGAGAATTCCAGAGACTCACCACTCTCTGTGTAAAGAATGTTTTCCTCATTTCGGTCCTAAAGGAATTCCCCCTTATCCTTAGACTGTGACCCCTTGTTCTGGACTCCCCCAACATCGGGAACAATCTTCCAGCATCTAGCTTGTCCAACCCCTTAAGAATTTTGTAGGTTTCTATAAGATCCCCCCTCAATCTTCTAAATTCCATCGAGTACAAACCGAGTCTATCCAATCTTTCCTCATATGAAAGTCCTGACATCCCAGGAATCAGTCTGGTGAATCTTCTCTGTACCCCCTCTATGGCAAGGATGTCTTTCCTCAGATTTGGAGACCAAAACTGTACGCAGTACTCCAGGTGTGGCCTCACCAAAACCCTGTACAACTGCAGTAGAACCTCCCTGCTCCTATACTCAAATCCTTTCGCTATGAATGCTAACATACCATTTGCTTTCTTCACTGCCTGCTGCACCTGCATGCCTACTTTCAATGACTGGTGTACCATGACACCCAGGTCTCGTTGCATCTCCCCCTTACCTAATCTGCCACCATTCAGATAATAGTCTACCCCCATGTTTTTGCCACCAAAGTGGATAACCTCACATTTATCCACATTGTACTGCATCTGCCATGCATCTGCCCATTCACTCAGCCTATCCAAATCACCCTGCAGCCTCCAAGCATCCTCCTCACACCTAACTATACCCCCCAGCTTGGTATCATCTGCAAATTTGGAGATGTTGCATTGAATTCCCTCGTCCAAATCATTAATATATATTGTAAATAGCTGGGGTCCCAGCACTGAGCCTTGCGGCACCCCACTAGTCACTGCCTGCCATTCTGAAAAGGACCCGTTTACTCCTACCCTTTGCCTCCTGTCTGCTAGCCAGTTCTCTATCCACATCAATACTGAACCCCCAATACCGTGTGCTTTAAGTTTGTATGCTAATCTCTTATGCGGGACCTTGTCGAAAGCCTTCTGAAAGTCTAGATATAACACATCCACTGGTTCTCCCTTATCCACTCTACTAGTTACATTGAAGAGAGATGGGGCAGAACCAAGCCTGTCAGGTAACAGGAAGATACAGGTGAGGACATTTTTGATAAGCAGTTGGTTGGACAAAGGCCAGAGATGAAAAGAAGGCCCCGGACAGAAAGGTCAGTATGGTAATGGGAGGTGTTGGTATGGGAATGAGAAAAGGAGAACACCTCTTTGTGTGAGACAAAAGGATTGAAGAGTTACAAATTGTGAAGCAAAAGGAAGGAATGTAGGTGGAAGAGGATGGGAGAAATAGGTGTGGGTCCAGGTGGGGCACAGGGGGGAGGGGAAGAAAGAGTGGATGAGATGGGAAGGGGGGCGGTTTGTAGTTGGCTGAATTTGGAGAATTTAGTGTTCCTATTGAATTATGTGGAATATGAGCTGTTGTTCAACCAGATTGTGTATGGCAGCACTCTGGCAATGGAAGAGGCCCCGAACAGAAAGGTCAGTATGGTCATGGGAGGTGTTGGTATGGGAATGAGAAAAGGAGAACACCTCTTCCCATCCCCATACCAACCAGTACCTCATTGTCAGTTTGGGGAGTTTGTAATCCAATGGTATGAACATTGAATTCTCCAATGTTAGGTGACCACAAACCCCATCCCCAATCCCCTTTCTTCCCCTCCCTCCTCTATCTCTTGTGACCCACCTGGACTTTCCTAATACGTTTTCTTTTTGGATGTTACACAGAAGTGTGATAGATTTTCCAGTGAATTCAAAGGGAGTGTGGGAACAAAACATAACAAGTTAAAGTGAGTGTCATTAAAAGGAGGTAGGAACAAGAAACTACAGATTCTAGTTTACAAAAAAGGACACATAGTGCTGGAATAATTCAATGGGTCAGGCAGCATCTCTGGAGAACGTGCATAGGTAATGTTTTGGTTCGGAATCCTTCTTCAGACTAAAAGGGGAGGGCTGGAGATAGCTCCAGTAAATTATAGGAAGGACCATAGGGATTGACTTCGCAGGCCTGTATTTCTGTCCCCTTCCACTGTGACCTCTGTTAGTCTGACAAAATGGATAATCCAGCAAGGGTCTGGAAACTAGGGTGTGGGAAAATCAGTGGTGGACGTGCTCAAATACTTAAAAAAAAAACTGAGCCTAACATCTGCCTTTCTAGTTGTTTGCTAAAGAACATAGAGTTTTATGTGCACTAGGACACCTGGCTGTTTTTGAGCACCAACATATGTCAATATCTCAGCATAAAAAAAATTGGTTATTTTTCTGCTGTAGTGAATGCCCTCACATTTTTCTACATTATATTGCATTTGATATGTGCTTGCCCACTAACTTATCTGCCAATACGCCCTGAAGCCTCTGTGCATCATTCTTGGCGCCCACACTCCAACCTCATTGATTATCATTAACAAACTTGTTCGTATAACTCTTGATCCCTCATTCAAGTCACAAATGTATAGATCCGTGAAACAGTTTGGCAAAAGAATAAACCAGGGAAGGTAGTGCATCTGTGGATAACAAGGGAAATCAGGGATAGTATCAAAACTAAAGATGAAACATACAAATTAGCCAGAAAAAGCAGTCTACCAGAGGACTGGGAGAAATTCAGAGTCCAGCAGAGGAGGACAACGTGCTTAATTAGGAAAGGGAAAATAGATTATGAAAGAAAACTGGCACGGAACATAAAAACGGACTGCAAAAGTTTTTATAGATATGTGAAGAGAAAAAGATTAGTTAAAACAAATGTAGGTCCCTTGCAGTCAGAAACTGGTGAATTGATCATGGGGAACAAGGACATGGCAGACCAATTGAATAACTACTTTGGTTCTGTCTTCTCAAAGGAAGACAAATAATCTGCCGGAAATAGCAGGGGACCGGGGGTCAAATGAGATGGAGGAACTGTGAAATCCAGGTTAGCTGGTAAGTGGTGTTAGGTAAATTGAATGGATTAAAGGCCGATAAATCCCCAGGGCCAGATAGGCTACATCCCAGAGTACTTAAGGAAGTAGCCCCAGAAATAGTGGATGCATTCGTGATAATTTTTCAAAGCTCTTTAGATTCTGGAGTAGTTCCTGAGGATTGGAGGGTAGCTAATGTAACCCCACTTTTTAAAAAGGGAGGGGGGAGAGAAAACGGAGAATTATAGACCAATTAGTCTAACATCGGTAGTGGGGAAAATGCTAGTCAGTTATTAAAGATGGGATAGCAGCACATTTGGAAAGCGGTGAAATCATTGGACAAAGTCAGCATGGATTTATGAAAGGTAAATCATGTCTGACGAATCTTATAGAATTTTTCGAGGATGTAACTAGTAGAGTGGATAAGGGAGAACCTGTGGATGCGTTATATCTGGACTTTCAGAAGGCTTTCGACAAGGTCCCACATAAGAGATGGAGGATGGAGGATAAATGCGTGGCTGAGGGACTGGTGCAGTGGGCAGGGATTCAAGTTTCTTGATCACTGGGACCTCTTTTGGGAAAGGTATGATCTGTATAAAAAGGACGGGTTGCACTTGACCCCGAGGGGAACCAATATCCTGGCGGGGAGATTTGCAAAGGAGACTTTAAACTAGAAAGGCTGGGGGGAGGGACTCGGGTAGAGGGGGCTAGGGGACTGGGTGAGGGGCAAGAGGCAGAGAAGGGAAGCACTCTGACCCAAAATGTAGGTGAGAAAGAGGAAAAAGATAATAAACAGAGAATAAGGGATGGTGGGTTTCTAAAATGTGTATATTTTAATGCTAGGAGCATTGTAAGAAAGGTGGATGAACTTAGAGCCTGGATTGATACCTGGAAATATGATGTTGTGGCAATCAGTGAAACATGGTTGCGGGAGGGTTGTGATTGGAAACTAAATATTCCAGGATTTTGTTGCTTCAGGTGTGATAGAATTGGAGGGACCAGAGGTGGAGGGGTTGCATTGCTTGTCAGAGAAGATATTACAGCAGTGCTTTGGCAGGACAGATTAGAGGGCTCGTCTAGGGAGGCTATTTGGGTGGAACTGAGAAGTGGGAATGGTGTAGCAACACTTTTAGGGGTGTATTATAGACCGCCAAATGGGGAGCGAGAATTGGAAGAGCTAATATGTAAGGAGATAGCAGATATTAGTAGTAAGCACAAGGTAGTGATTGTGGGAGATTTCAATTTTCCAAAAATAGACTGGGAAACACATTCTGTAAATGGGCTGGATGGTTTGGAGTTTGTTAAATGTGTGCAGGATAGTTTTTTGCAGCAATACATAGAGGTATCGACCAGAGAAGGGGCAGTGCTGGACCTCCTGTTAGGAAATGAGGCAGGTTAGGTGATGGAGGTATGCGTTGGTGAGCACTTCGAGACCAGTGATCACAATACCATTAGTTTCAATATAATTATGGAGAGAGTCAGAACTGGACCTAGGGTTGAGATTTTTGATTGGAGAAAGGCTAACTTTGAGGGAATGCGTAATGATTTAAAAGGAGTGAATTGGGACATTTTGTTTTATGGGAAGGATGTAGAAGATAAATGGAGGACATTTAAAGGGGAAATTGTAAGATTACAGAATCTTCATGTCCCTGTTCGGTTGAAAGGAAATAGTAAAAATCGGAAAAAGCCATGGTTTTCAAGGGAAATTGGACACTTAGTTCGAAAAAAGACATATCTACAAAATAGGAGGCATGGAGTAAATGAGGTGCTAGATGAGTGTAAAGAATGTAAAAAGAATCTTAAGAAAGAAATAAGAAAAGCTAAAAGATATGAGGTTGCTTTGGCAAGAAAGGTGGAAGTAAATCCAAAGGGTTTCTACAGCTATATTAATAGCAAAAGGATAACGAGGGATAAAATTAGACCTTTAGAGAGCCAGAATGGACAGCTATCTGCAGAGCCAAAAAAGATGGGGGAGATATTGAACAATTTCTTTTCTTCGGTATTCACCAAGGAGAAGGATATTGAACTCTGTGAGGTAAGGGGAAAAAAGTAGAGTAGCTATGGATACTATGAGATTCAAAGAGGAGGAAGTACTGACACTTTTGAAAAATATAAAAGTGGATAAGTCTCCAGGTCCTGACAGGATATTCCCTAGGACATTGAGGGAAGTTAGTTATGAAATAGCAGGGGCTATGACAGAAATATTTCAAATGTCATTAGAAACGGGAATAGTGCCGGAGGATTGGCGTACTGCGCATGTTGTTCCATTGTTTAAAAAGGGTTCACAGAATAAACCTAGCAATTATAGACCTGTTAGTTTGACGTCAGTGGTGGGCAAATTAATGGAAAGGATACTTAGAGATAATATATATAAGCATCTGGATAAACAGGGTCTGATCAAGAACAGTCAACATGGATTTGTGCCTGGAAGGTCATGTTTGACAAACTTTCTTGAATGTTTTGAAGAGGTTACTAGGGAAATTGATGAGGGGAAAGCAGTGGATGTTGTCTATATGGATTTTAGTAAGGCCTTTGACAAGGTTCCCCATGGAAGGTTGGTTAAGAAGGTTCAATCTTTGGGTGTTAATGGCGGAGTAGCAAGATGGATTCAACAGTGGCTGAATGAGAGATGCCAGAGGGTAATGGTGGATGGCTGTTTGTCAGGGTGGAAGCCGGTGACCAGTGGGGTGCCTCAGGGATCTGTGTTGGGTTCACTGTTGTTTGCCATGTACATCAATGATCTAGATGATGGGATGGAAAATTGGATAAGTAAGTATGCAGATGATACTAAGATAGGTGGTGCTGTGGATAATGAAGTAGATTTTCAAAGTCTACAGAGAGATTTGGGCCATTTGGAAGAGTGGGCTGAAAAATGGCAGATGGAGTTTAATGCCGATAAGTGTGAGGTGCTACATCTTGGCAGGACAAATCAAAATAAGACGTACATGGTAAATTGTAGGGAATTGAGGAATGCTGTGGAACAGAGGGATCTAGGAATAACTGCATAGTTCCCTGAAGGTGGAATCGCATGTAGATAGGGTGGTAAAGAAAGCTTTTGGTGTGCTGGCCTTTATAAATCAGAGCATTGAGTATAGGAGTAGGGAAGTAATGTTAAAATTGTACAAGCCATTGGTGAGACCAATTCTGGAGTATGGTGTACAATTTTGGTCGCCTAATTATAGGAAGGCTGTCAACAAAATAGAGAGAGTACAGAGGAGATTTACTAGAATGTTGCCTGGGTTACAGCAACTAAGTTACAGAGAAAGGTTGAACAAGTTAGGCCTTTATTCTTTGGAGTGCAGAAGGTTAAGGGGGGACTTGATTGAGGTTTTTAAAATGATGAAAGGGATAGATAGTGTTGACGTGGCTAAGCTTTTCCCATTGAGGGTAGAAAAGATTCAAACAAGAGGGCATGACATGAGAATTAAGGGGCAGAAGTTTAGGGGTAACATGAGGGGGAACTTCTTTACTCAGAGTGGTGGCTGTGTGGAATGATCTTCCTGCAGAAGTGGTGGAGGCAGGATCGATTTTAACATTTAAAAGTAAAGTGGATAGGTATATGGACAGGAAGGGAATGGAGGGGTATGGTCTGAGTGCAGGTAGATGGGACTAGGGGAAAATAAATGGTCGGCATGGACTGGAAGGGCCAAGAGGGCCTGTTTCCGTGCTGTAATTGTTATATGGTTATATTATAACACCCAGGGACCTTTGCATTCCATGTTTTCCTCCCTTTCTCACCATCACCCACCTTCTCTCTTCTAGTGCCTTGGGTGTAACAATCTTACTGTAGGACTTGACGAGGAACAACTCAGTTTCTTGGATAATCATGAGGTCATCCACTTGTTTCTCCAGTTCCCCAACACGGTCCTTCAGGAGCTGTACCTGCATGCACTTCTCACATTTGTAGCAGCCAGAGGAACCAGCAGTGTCCTTGATCTCTCACATACTGCAAGCATCACAGTGCAGCAGCTTGCTTGACATCTCCTGCTTTTGCCTCAGTCTCTCCCTATCCAGTGTTTTGCGCAGCCTCCTCTCCTCACAAGGCCGCTCCCCAAGAGCTGCCTTGCTTATATTGACTGGTAAATTGCCTAATTTACAAACCAAATTCCTCAGTTTTCAACTGTTTTCCCCCTCTGACTCACTGAGAACTCTCCTCCCACTTGGGCTAGAGCCAATCAGTGCTTTCTCCTGCTTCTCTTTGTTGCTGTTGCTTCAAAATCCACGGGAACACTGAGTAAAGTCTGCCTGTGCTTTGTCTCTCCTTTTCAACTGTTTTACCCCTATGACTCACTGAGAACTCTCCTCCCACTCGGGCTAGAGCCAATCAGTGCTTTCTCCTGCTTCTCTTTGTTGCTGTTGCTTCAAAATCCACGGGAACACTGAGTTAGTTGAGGCCAGTTCATTGGCTCTATTTAAGAGGGAGCTAGATGTGGCCCTTGTGGCTAAAGGGATCAGGGGGTATGGAGAGAAGGCAGGTACAGGATACTGAGATGGATGATCAGCTATGATCATATTGAATGGCGGTGCAGGCTCGAATGGCCTACTCCTGCACCTATTTTCTATGATTCTATAATAAAACATTAATGATAAAACACAATTGATCAAGCATGTGAATCAACAAGATACCAGATCAAAGGGAGGCTTTAGATTTTTGGCTGTTAAGTAGAGCTACTACTCATGGATAAAAACTGTTTTTATGTCTGGCTGTGGCAGCTTTGACAGTCCGGAGTCACTTTCCAGAGGGAAGTGATTCAAAGAGTTTGTGGCCAGGGTGAAAGGGGTCAGAGATGGAGGGAAGGTTGCAGCCAATAGCCTTCTCTGCTGATCGAACGATTCGCTGCAGCCTCCAGGTGTCGTGCTTGGTGGCTGAGCCAAACCAGACCATGATGGAGAAGGTGAGGACAGACTCTACGATGGCTGTGTAGAATTGGACCATCATTGACTGTGGTAGATTTTGCTTCCTCAGCTGCCGTAGGAAGTACATCCTCTGTAGTGCCTTTTTGACTGTGGAGTCGATGGTGGCCCCCCACTTAAGGTCCTTGGAGATGGTAGTTCCCAGGAACTTAAAAGACTCCACAGATGTGACTGTGGTGTTGTTGATGGTGAGTGGGGTGAGGTGAGTGGGGTGAGCTCTCCTGAAGTCTACAATCATTTCCACTGTCTTGAGAGCATTGAGCTCTAGGTTGTTGCGATGGCACCAGGACGCCAGCTGTGACCTTTCCTGTCTGTAGGGCAGAGTCCACCCCATCCTGGATCAGTCCAATTTATTCAGATAGACGAGCCAAAACTCAGATTAAACAAAATCACTATCTCCAATCTTTCAAATAAATTCTACCATACTATGATTACTGTATCCTAAAGATCCTATAATTGTTAAATTATTAAGTAAATTACTTTCATTACACGAGATCTAAAATAACTAGTTCCTTTGTTGGTTTCTTAGCACACCGAGCTAGTAACTCATCCCATATGCATGTCACATACTCATTGTCTGTAGTATTACTGCCAATTTGTTTTGCACAGCCACTGCATAGATGAACTTTCCTGCAAGACTATTATATTACCCTTGTCACATGCACTAGAATTTCCTGATTTTTACTCTATTCTACAATATTATGTTTGGATGCATAATATACATCTCCATCAGCCCCTTGCGGTTCAGAAAGGGGGTGATGGAGATTACAGAAAATGACGGTACAAGAAATTGACCAGTACGTTTCTAGAAAAGAGGGGGAAATTATATGTGGAAATTAAAAAAACTCCAGACTATTCTGCTTCAGAGCAGGAAGGACCCAATAGATGTTATAAGTACCAAGTGTTGTGTTAGAGCAAGGGGGACAAAGTGCTAACTTTGTCTCAAGAAATGGTAACCCAAAGTTGGAAATATTTACAATTTTGGCACAGTAAAATTATGGAGAATAAATGGAACTTTCTTCACAATAAGGGCTATTTATATTTGTGACATTTTTTTTAAATGAGTTTTCACAAAGCAATTGGATATGTACTTGAGGACTAATATTTGCAGTTGTTGGGGGGTGGGGGGGGTGGGTAGATGAGAATGAGCAAGTTATGTTGACCAATTTCCTTGAGTACTGTAAGATTTATGATTTGGCATCATACTTGTGAAAGTAACCTGGGTACAGGCTGACATAAACAGGGTTTGTAAGTCCTCAGTTGTCTGGAGGTACTGCTGGAATGTATCCCGCAAACCGGTACAAGTAATCTTCCTGTTGTTTGTCTAACTAGACTGCTTATCTCCTAAAGCATTTGTTTAGAAGGTTATTTGGGACCGACTGGGATGAATTCCAATCCCCGGTGCCATGGTTACCTTTCCAGGTGATTCACCAGAAGGGTCTCGACCCGAAACGTCGCCTATCTCCTTCGCTCCTTAGATGCTGCTGCACCCGCTGAGTTTCTCCAGCTTTTTGTGTAACCCTCGATTCTCCAGCATCTGCAGTTCCTTCTTTAACACTAATCCTAAACACTTTTGTGGCAGACTGAAGATCTATTTCATTGCGAGAGGATTTGAGTTTGGGAGCAAGCAGGTTGTACTGCAGTTGCACAGGACCCTGGTGAGAGTGCACCTGGAGTATTGTGTGCAATTTTGGTCTCCTAATTTGAGGAAGGACATTATTGCTATTGAGGGAGTGCAACGTAGGTTCACCAGGTTAATTCCCAGGATGGCGGGACTGACGTATGATTAAATAATGGGTCGACTGGGCTTGTATTCGCTGGAATTTAGAAGGATGAGAGTGGATCTTACAGAAACATATAAAATTCTTAGAGGATTGGACAGGGTAGATGCAGGAACATTTTTCCCGATATTGGGGGAGTCCAGAACCTTAAACTGTGACCCCTGGGAGTCCAGGGGTCACAGTTTAAGAATAAGCAGTAGGCCATTTAGGACTGAAATGAGGAAAAACGTTTTCACCCAGAGAGTTGTAAATCTGTGAAATTTTCTGCCACAGAAGGCACCTCTGCTCTTACCAGAGTCTCATGACAGGACAAGGGACTCTGGTGAGAGCAGAGGTGGAGGGCTCTGTGTGTACGTGAACAACACCTGGTGCACAAACACGGTGATTGTGGACAGCCACTGCTCCCCAGACCTGGAGTATGTGACTGTTAAATGCAGGCCCATTTATCTCCCTAGAGAGTTTACTGTTGTCATGATAACTGCTGTGTACATACCACCGGATGCTAATGCTAACTCGGCAATCGGACATTTGTACGGTAGCACTAGCAGTCAACAAAGCATATATCCGGACGGTGTTCACATCATAGCAGGGGACTTTAATCACGTGGAATTGAAGAAAATGCTCCCCAAATTCTACCAGCATGTTAAATGTGCTACAAGAGGTGCTAACACACTGGACAAGGTCTACTCCAACATCAAGCTGGGCTACAGGGCTAGACCACTACCACACCTGGGTCAGTCGGACCATATGTCCCTGCTTTTAATTCCTGCATATGCCCCCCTCAGGAAAACCACTCCTCCCATCACAAAGATCATCACAACGTGGCCTGATGGTGCCTCTCAGCAGCTGCAGGACTGCCTCGACAGGACCAACTGGGATGTGTTTGAACACCGGGACCTGGAGTTGTTCACAGACAGTGTACTGTGTTACATTAAAAATTGCATGGACACGGTCACAGTGGACAAACAAATCCGGGTGTACCCCAACGAGAAGCCCTGGATGACCCGGGAGGTCCAGCGGCTGTTAAAAGAGAGGAACACTGCTTTTAGGTCTGGCGATAGGGCTTTATACAGCACAGCCCGAGCTAACCTGAAGAGAGGCATCAGAGAGGCCAAGTCAGACTACAGGAGGAAGATAGAGGATCACCTGGACAGTAACAACAGCAGGCAGGTGTGGCAGGGGATCCAGTATCTCACCAATTATAAGACAAACCTTGGAGCTGCTGAGGGTGACGCCTCGTTGGCAGAGGAGCTGAACCTCTTCTTTGCTCGCTTTGAAGTGGAGCCACCCGAGACAGCCACAACACAGGATTGTCGGCTGCCCTCTTCTTACCTTGGAGGACTTACACAGTTCCCGCTGCATAAAAAAATCCCAGAATATTATAAAGGACATTTCCCACCCTGGACACTCCCTGTTTGAACTGTTGCCGTCAGGCAGACGGTACAGATCTACAAGGACAAGGCCAAACAGACTTAAAAACAGTTTTTACCCCACTGCTATAAAGGCACTAAATGTAGCCGCCAAGAAACGCGGGGACTAAGGGACTGTGGTTGGTACACTGTGAAATCGACAGAAGGATGTAGGGTTGGGTGTTTATGCGTGCTATTTTTATATTTCATATTTAGTTTAGTTGTTTATCATCTTTTTTAATATTTTACCTTGTATGTATCATTAGCTTTTATGGTTTGAATGTTGCACTGACTGGCTGACATTTTTAAATTTTGTTGTACATGGTTCATGTTACAATGACAATAAAGAAACTATTCTATTCAGTAGAGGCCAATTCACTGGATGTTTTCAAGAGAGCGTTAGGTTTGGCTCTTAGAGCTAATGGAATCAAGGGATATAGGGAAACACCCGGAACGGTGTACTGATTTTGGATGATCAGCCATGATCATATTGAATGGCGGTGCTAGTTCAAAGGACCGAATGGCCTACTCCTGCACCTATTTTCTGTGTTTCTTTGTTTCTATTTGGTTCCAGTATCCATTAATTTAAGGATTAGAGGTTGATTTGCATTGACCATGACATTTTGGAACATATTTTAACATAAACAGACCAGGACTAAATTTGATAGCTCTCACAAACAGGCCAAGGAATTGCATTATATTGTTAACCTGCACTTGTTGATTGCAGTACACATAGTACATCAACTTTCTGCTTGCTATTCATTTCAATGATCTCTGCAGTCAGCAAGAATGAATTGCTATTTTTTTTTCTAGCTGAGTCGACACCACCTTAATATTATCAGTGCCCAGATCTGATTAAAGCTAACTTGTACTGCTTAAAGCCGCCTTGCATTTCTTCAAGAGTTGCATTGAGGGTGCAGTTAAGGCTGCTTGTTTTGTAGGAAGTGAAATCATGAAAATAACACAACCTTGCAAACAGCGGGTTCCACAGATTTCAAACGTTCTTTAGGAGGCTGTGGTGGAAATGTTGCAAAGTTGGAAAGGTGTTCTATATCCAAAGAAAGGAGAGTTGAACACAGTAGGAACAAATATTTGTGGAGATCATCAACTGGGCTCGAGCCCTGATGATGTGCATATTATATAAAAATACAGTTAAAAGATCTCACTTGAGCAGCCTCAGTTACCAAATGTGTCATTTAATGTTTTTGCTATCGGCTGCAAATATATATATATATATATATATATATATATATATCTTTTTAAAATATATTTTTATTATAAGCCGTGTACAAAAGTATAAACCGCGGCATATGACATAATACATTTATTGTACAGCTTCAATTTTAATATTTAGCTAAAGATGAGAAGAAGAAAGGAGAAAAAGCAAGAGAGAGAAAGTGAATGTGCAAGAATAGAACCCTAGACTTCCAAATTGGTGTAGCCAAAGAGTGCAGTAAAATAAATAAAAAGAATGTAAAGAAATAAAAAGACAAAAACAGAAAGAAAAACAAAAAGTGATGATATACCTACTTCGTTTCTCTTCCCACCCATCACCCAACCCGTAATTCGATTTAATTCCAAAATTGTGTTGCACCATACTATCCTTGTAATGAATCAATGAATGGTGTCCATGTCTTCAAAAACTGCTCTAGTTTTTCTGCTAAGACTAGTCTCATATTTTCAAGATGTAGTGTCTCAGACATGTTTGTAATCCACATTTTAAGAGTAGGGGCAGATGTATTTTTCCAGAATTTAAGTTTAGGTTTTTTCGCCGTTATCAGGCCATAATTGAGGAAACGTCTTTGAAATATTGATAGCTCAGGGCAGGCTTCTGATGTTCCAAGAATAATCAGTTCCGCGTGGGGGCCCAGTTTTGTTTTTAATGTTTTTGAGAACATTTCAAAAATTCCTTTTCGGAAGTTATGTCGTTTTATACAAGAGGCGAGGGAATGTGTTATAGTTGCTTCTTGAAGGAGACATTTGTCACAGATAGATACATTTGGAAAGATCTTATTCAGTTTAGTCTTTGAATAGTAAAGTCTGTGCAGTGTTTTAAATTGAATTAAAGTATGTCTAACGTTAATCAAACTGTTGTGTATATATAAAAGGAATTTTTAGGCCTAGTTCCTCTTCCCAGTCTCTTCTAATTGCGTCTGATGATGGGATTTCTATATTTAGAAGGGTGTTATACAAATATGATGTTAAATTGTTTGACTGAGTTTCTATTCATACATTCATCTAATATATCTGGCAGCAGAGTTTGGTAGTCATGGGTATATGTTTTCAAATAGTCTCGTAATTGGAAGATATCTGAAATATTGATTACCTTTCAGATAGTATTTCGACTGTAATTCCTGAAATGACAGGAGGGTTCCCATCTCGTAGGGATCTCCAAGTTTTTTAATTCCTAGTCTTTCCCAATAAGTAAATGTTTTATCTATAATAGTTGGCTTGAACAAAGAGTTATTAGCTATTGGTGAGAGAAGAGATACATTTCTTAGTTTAAAAGTTGATTTTACTTGTCTCCAGATTCATAGAGTGCTGTGAATAATCGGATTTTTATCATATAGTGTATTCTTCAACTTTGTTGGGGAGAGAAGAATCGCGCCTATATTAAAAGACGAACAATCCTCTCTCTCCATTATTAACCAGTCTACCTGTTGGCATGTGTTATCCAGCCAGTAAATTACATTTTTAATGTTCGTTGCCCAATAATAATATAAGAAATTGGGGAGAGCCAATCCGCACGTTTCTTTGGGTTTACATAGATGTCGTTTTATGTCGTTTGTAATCTGAGATTCAAGATTTAAAAAAAAAAAAATTTAGTTAGGTATATCGGTATTGATTGAAACTATCGGCTGCAAATATTGACTCAGATGCTGTTTAATTCACTGCAGCACCATAAGTTGCGTAATTTATTGACTGTCAACCATGTCCTATGCCTAAACTTTGCATCACCCGCATACACTCAGCATTGCTACAAGATTGTCTGCCACATTTTGTTCTTTTTACATAGTACAAATTATTCACCTGTATCAGCCACTTAATTCAAATGGATCACCCAGTTACCAAGCAAGATGAAAGTACTATCGTCATAGTTGTAGATAAGACTATGAAGAAGTTCGACTATATCTCAGTAATATTGCAGTCAGTACTTGCAATAGATTATTGCAATAACTAAGATGCCATTCAAAAACCTCCATGGGGCATGTGTCTGCCGATCCCCCAGCCTCTTACCCAGCCACATTTATGAAAATTTTGCCAGCACCATCAGCCAGTGAACATTCCTGTTTATGCCAAGATCGTGCAGTCCACAACGCTGATTACGCGTTTCTTCTAAGACTTTCTTGGTCATCCTCCAGGACCTTCTGCAGAGCACTGAGAATCAATGGCCTTCCACCAGCATGTGCTGCACAAACTCGGTAACACTGCAAGGACAGGCAAAGTCATACGGCAAGCTGTCACAACTGAAAGACACAAGGGTGATTAGTTGCATTTTATATGTATAGAATATGTACATTTATAAATTAGAATGGAATATTTATTTCATAGTGTTTAACCAAACATTCACTGATAGCTAATCTATACTCTAGGTAAAGTAAACTGTGAGGTTGTGAATGGGGAGTGATTGTGATTGCTGCACAGGTTAAGGTGAATTATTCATAGACAGTCTGCTGAAGGATTACTACCCGAAATGTCACCTATTCCTTCTCTCCAGAGATACTGCCAGAGACACTGAGTTACTACAGCATTTTCTGTCTATATTCATAGACATTCTAGATAGAGGAGGCTTTTTCAGCACCATCGTTTGCTTAGACTCCTTTGCTACAACTTCACCCCTATTCAGCTAGTAACAGGAGCTGTCCCTTCATTATGATAAGGTTGTACAACATTCAGCAGACCCCAATTAAACTTGACACCTGCAATATTGAATAGTAAGGTAGACAAAAAATGCTGGAGAAACTCAGCGGGTGAGGCAGCATCGATGGAGAGAAGGAATAGACGACATTTCTGGGTCAAGGCCCTTCTCGCTGAGTTTCTCCAGCATTTTTTTTGTCTTGAAGAAGGGTCTCGAACCGAAACGTCGCCCATAGAGAGAAACTTCTCTCCATAGATGCTGCCTCGCCCGCTGAGTTTCGACATTTTTTGTCTACCTTCGATTTTTCCAGCATCTGCAGTTCTTTCTGGTGAAATCATTGGACAAAGTCAGCATGGATTTACGAAAGGTAAATCATGTTTGACGAATCTTGTGGAATTTTTCGAGGATGTAACTAGTAGCGTGGATAGGGGAGAACCAGTGGATGTGGTGTATCTGGACTTCCAGAAGGCTTTCGACAAGGTCCCACATAAGAGATTAGTATATAAACTTAAAGAATACGGCATTGGGGGTTCAGTATTGATGTGGATAGAGAACTGGCTGGCAAACAGGAAGCAAAGAGTAGGAGTAAACGGGTCGTTTTCACAATGGCAGGCAGTGACTAGTCGGGTACCGCAAGGCTCAGTGCTGGGACCCCAGCTATTTACAATATACATTAATGATCTGGATGAGGGAATTGAAGGCAATATCTCCAAGTTTGCGGATTACACTAAGCTGGGGGGCAGTGTTAGCTGTGAGGAGGATGCTAGGAGACTGCAAGGTGACTTGGATAGGCTGGGTGAGTGGGGAAATGTTTGGCAGATGCAGTATAATGTGGATAAATGTGAGGTTATCCACTTTGGTGGCAAAAATAGGAAAACAGACTATTATCTAAATGGAGGCCAATTAGAAAAAGGGGAGATGCAGCGCGACCTGGGTGTCATGGTACACCAGTCATTGAAAGTAGGCATGCAGGTGCAGCAGGCAGTGAAGAAAGCGAATGGTATGTTAGCTTTCATAGCAAAAGGATTTGAGTATAGGAGCAAGGAGGTTCTACTTCAGTTGTATAGGGTCTTGGTGAGATCACACCTGGAGTATTGCGTACAGTTCTGGTCTCCAAATCTGAGGAAGGACATTATTGCCATAGAGGGAGTGCAGAGAAGGTTCACCAGACTGATTCCTGGGATGTCAGGACTGTCTTATGAACAAAGACTGCATAGACTCGGTTTATACTCTCTAGAATTTAGGAGAATGAGAGGCGATCTTATAGAAACTTACAAAATTCTTATGGGGTTGGATAGGCTAGATGCAGGAAGATTGTTCCCGATGTTGGGGAGGTCCAGGACAAGGGGTCACAGCTTAAGGATAAGGGGGAAATCTTTTAGGACCGAGATGAGAAGGACATTTTTCACACAGAGAGTGGTGGGTCTCTGGAACTCTCTGCCACAGAGGGTAGTTGAGGCCAGTTCATTGGCTATATTTAAGAGGGAGTTAGATGTGGCCCTTGTGGCTAAGGGGATCAGAGGGTATGGAGAGAGGTACGGGATACTGAGTTGGATGATCAGCCATGATCATATTGAATGGCGGTGCAGGCTCGAAGGGCCGAATGGCCTACTCCTGCACCTAATTTCTATGTTTCTATGTTTCTTCAATATATTGAATAGTAAGGTCTGTCCAAAATGCCTCGGGCTTTGCCACAACTATGGTTTAATTTAGTTTGGAGATACAGAGCAGAAACTGCTCTCTGCGAGTCTGTGCCGACCAGCGATCACCCCGTACACCAGCCCTATCCTACACACTGGGGACAATTTACAATATTTCCAAAGCCAATTAACCTACAAACCTACACGTCTTCAGAGTGTGGAAGGAAACCGGAGCACCCGGAGAAAACCCACGCAGTCACAGGGAGAACGTACAAACTCCTTACAAACAGCACCCGTAATCCAGATGGAACCAGCGCTGTGAGGCAGCAGCTCTACTGCTGTCAATGGTGCCGCCTTTACCATCAGATTTCATTGGACTTTCATCACAGCTTTCACAGGGCTTTACCATCACAGCTTTCATTGGGCACATGCTGTATACATGTTTGAGTTTTAATTTTTTTTGAAGTTTGAATAAGTTTATTGGCCAAGTATTCACATACAAGGAATTTGCCGTGGTGCTCTGCCCGCAAGTGACAATATGACAAACAGTGACAGTTTGGAATCATATCATATATCATCATATCATATGATATGATGATATATGATATGATATGATATATATATTAAAACTGTGTGGCCGTCTGCCGACAACCGTCTGCCGCGTCTCCGCCTTTTGATGTCACGCTCTGCCGAAACAGGACCCTCGGCCACCGCTGTTTTTCCCACCGGCCCAGACGTTACGCTCGCGCTTTCCCAATGGCGCTCCCCGTCACGTTTGGATGTCGTTACGTACACCATTTTTAATAAAATCCGTCCCCTCCCCCCCCCCCCCCACTTTTTCGAAAATCAAACTGCTCTCACCCATAGAATGTTGGTAAACATTCCATCGTGCGATGTCACAATGCCCAAGGCTTACAGATGGCCAATCGGAACGGATCTCATTTACACCTGCCTTTGACCCAGCCCCAGCCCCCCCCTCCCCCTCCTGATGTTCCAGCACGTTCCATTGTGTGATGTCACAATGCCATCCCTCACAAATGGCCAATCAGAATGGATCTCATTTACATCTGCCTTGGCCCCAGACCCGGCCCCTCCCCCCGCAGCCTGTGTTGACATGTGACTGGGGGGGACATTGCTGGCTCGCGTTGCCTTGGAAACCTTTTTCAAGAACATCCATCCCCAACGGTCATTCGGACTTCGTTTCTCGACAGCAATCGATCTAAACGCTGGATTTCTGCCGTTATTTCATTTTTTATTTGACACTTTTGTTTTGAAAATCTTATTATCGATTTACACTTTTTTCAAAAGGTAAACATAGACGATGTTTTCAATATTTATTTATATTTGAATAATTGTTTTTATTAAGTTCTCCGTTATTTGCTCTGCCAAATTAACACACATTTTCCCGTTTTTTTAATATTCTCTCTTTATTCAAAGGACTCCATTACTCCACTTTGAAGAGATTGCTTTTTTTCTTTGCCGATTTCCAATGCCGTGTTTATCAAATGTTATCTTTAGACAAGTGTTAATTTTATTTCATTTTCTGGTTTTCATTGCACATCTATACTTTACATTAGAAAAGTAATTTTAAAAAAATGCTTAAAAAAACCCCGTAAAAAATCTGTTTTTAAAAATTCTCTATTTCAATTTACAGCATTTTTAATAGTTTTAATTCTCCGTTATTTGCTCCGCTAAATTTACCCACATTTTTCGCCGTTTTCTTTTAAATTCTTGTGTTGTGTTTGATTTCATTCTACAGGAAAGTCAATCTCCCTCCCCTTTCTCTCTCCCTCTCCTCTCTCTCCCCCTCCACTCTCTACCTCCCCTCCCCCTCTCCTCTCCCCGCCACCTCTCCCTTTCCTCCCCTCTTCTCCACCACCAGCTCTCACCTTCCCCTCTTCCCCTCTCCCCTCCCCTTACTCCCCTCACCCCCCTCCTCCTCCCACCCCCTTCCCTCTCTCCCCCACCCCCCTTCCATCTCTCCCCCTGCCCCTTCTCTCTCCCTCAGCCCCCTTTTCCCCTACCCCTCTCTCCCTCTTCCACCACTGCCCCAACCCCCTCCCCTCTTTCTCTCCAACTTCCACCACTCCACCTACCACTGATTCAAACTAAGATAGATTAAAAAGGACCCACTCCCTCCTTCCCACCCTCCCCTACTCCCCTCTTACCTCTACAGACTCCCTCCCACCTACTCCCCTTCCTCCACCCCCACTCCTCCCCACCTCACCCCTCCCCACTCCCTCCCTCCCCCCCCTCATCTTCCACCACACACTCTCCCCCACCCTCTCTCCCCCCTCCCTCACTATCTCCCCCACCCCTTTCCCCAACTCTATCCCTTTTCCACCACTACACCTTCCCCCTCTCTCTCTCTCCCACTTCCACCACTCTCCCCTACACCTCTCACCCTCCCTCCCCATTTCCACTTCTCTCTCCCCATCCCCCACCTTTCCCCATCTCCCTCCCCCACCCCTCTCTCCCCCTCCCTGCCCTCCCCCCCCACTCTTCCCCCTCCCTTCCCTCCCCCCCACTCTTCCCCCTCTCTCCACTTCCCCCCTCCCTCCTCACTCTTCCCCCTCCCCTACCACTCTCCCCCTCCCTGCACACTCTTTGTCTCTCTCCCCTACCCCTCCCTCCTCCCTCCACACTCTTCCCCCTCTCTCCCCTTCCCCTCCCACCCCTCCCTGAACCCTCTCACACCTTCCCCCACCCCCCTCTCCTCCTCCCTCTGCCCCTCTCCATCTCCCTCTCTCCTTACCGCTCCCACCCCCTCTCTCTCCCACCTCTCTTCATCCCCATCTCCCCCCCACCCCCTTCCCATCGCTCTTGCACCACTCCCTGCTACCCCTCTTCCCCTCACTCACCACTCTTCCCCTCTCTTTCCCCTCCCCACCTCTCCCACTCTCCTTTCACTCTCTCTCCCCCTCCTCTCTCACCCCCTCTCTCTCCACACCTCTCTCCCTCTCCTTTCACTCTCTCTCCCTCCCCCTCCACTCTCTCTCCACCTCTCCCCTACCCCTGTTTCTCCCCCTCCACCTCCCTTTCCTCCCCTCTTCTCCATAACCTCTCTCCTCTCCCCTTCCCCTCTCCTCTCCCCTCCCCGTCCCCTTACCCCACCCCTCTCTAACCCCCTCACCCACCCTCAGGGATATGCTGCCCCACACCCCCCCCCTGCACATGTGACTAGGGGACACTGTACCTCATCCCCCACACATGTGACTAGGGGGACCTATACCACTTCCCCCACACATGTGACTAGGGGGACTCTGTACCACTTCCCGCACGCATGTGACTAGAGGGACACTGCACAACTTCTCCCACACATGTGACTAGGGGGACACTGTACCACCTAATATTCCCCACACTTGTGACTAGGGGGACACTGTACCTCATCCCCCACACATGTGACTCGGGGGATTCTGTACCACTTCCCCCACACATGTGACTAGGGGGACTCTGTACCACTTCCCCCACACATGTGACTAGAGGGAAACTGTACAACTTCCCCCAGACATGTGACTAGGGGGACACTGTACCTCATCCCCCACACATGTGACTAGGGGGACACTGTACAACCTAATATCCCCCACACACGTGACTAGAGGGACACTGTAACACTTCCCCCCACACTTGTGACTAGGGGGACACTGTACCTCATCCCCCACACATGTGACTACGGGGACATTGTACCACTATCCCCCACACATGTGAGTAGGGGGACATTGTACCACTATCCCCCACACATGTTACTAGGGGGACACTGCACCACTATCCCCCACACATGTGAGTAGGGGGACATTGTACCACTATCCCCCACACATGTTACTAGGGGGACACTGCACCACTATCCCCCACACATGTGACTGGGGAACACTGTACCACTATCCCCCACACATGTGACTCGGGGGAACATTTCTTGCTCGCGTTGCCTTTGAAAACTTTTCCAGAACATTCTTCCCCAACGGTAATTCGGACTTTGTTTCTCGACAGTGATCGATCTAAATAATTTTTCATTTTCAAAATCTTATTATTTGATTTAGCTCGACAGGAAAGTCAAATCTCCCTCCCCTTTCTCTCTCTCCCAAACCACTCCCTCCCTCTCCTCTCTCCCCCTCCACTCTCTCTCTACCTCCCCTCCCCCTCTTCCTCCCCCTCTCCTCTCCCCACCACCTGTCACCCCTCTGCTCTCATCTCCCCCTCTTCCCCCTCCCCTTCCCCCACCCCCTCTCTACTTCCCTCACCCCCTCCTCCTCCCACCCTCTTCCCTCTCTCCCCCACCCCCTTCCTTCTCTCCACCTTCCCCTTCCTCTCTCTCCCACCCCTTCCCCTACCCTCTCTCTCCCTCCCCACCACTCCCCCACCCTCTCCCCTCCCTCTCTCCAACTGCCACCACTCCCCTACCCCTCTCCCCTCCATCCCCACTCTTCCACCTCTCTCCCTTCCCCCACCCCCCTCCCACCCCACCTCTCTCCCTCACCCACCTGCTCTCTCCCCTCCCTCCCTATCTCCCCCATCCCTTTCCCATACTCCTCTCTTCCTCTTCCACTACTCCCCCTTCCCCCTCGCTCCCTCCCACTTCCGCCACTCTCCCCTACACCTCTCACCCTCCCTCCCACTTCCACTTCTCTCTCCCCCATCCCCCACCTCTCCCCCTCCCTCCCCCACCCCTCTCTCCCTCCTCCCTCCCCCCTGCAACCACTCGTTGGGGGAACAGACCCAACGGGGTCTGCATTTGGTCTAGTGACACATAAAACATTAAACAATTAATCATAAAACATTATTGATTAAATAAATGAATTAAATAAAATACCCGGAGGCTACAGATTTTTGGTTATTGAGTAGAGCTACTATTCGAGGGGAAAAAAAGCTGCTTTTATGTCTGGCTGTGGCAGCTTTAAACAGTCCGGCGTCGCCTTCCAGAGGGAAGTGATTCAAAGAGTTTGGCCAGGGTGAGAGGGGTCTGAGATGATCTTACCTACTCGCTTCCTGGCCCTTGCAGTGTACAGTTTGTCAATGGAGGGAAGGTTGCAGCCAATAACCTTCTCAGCTGATCGGACGATTCGCTGCAGCCTCAGGATGTTGTGCAATTGTTGTGTTCTGAGGAGGCGGGCCATGTCCTCAGTGGATAATCTTGACTTCCAGTTGCCATGCAATGATTTGTTGTTACTGCCTTATTATGAAGGCGCCATGATACTTGGCATAGGCCTGCATAATTTGGTTTTGATGGATGCCCTCATACAGGCAAGTGTAGAGAAAATGAACCCATAAAGCAATGTAAGTGTAGTGATTGGTAAATTGCAAAGTTGCATGCCCTCTTTCCTTGCTAGTATCTGGAAAAAGGGAAAACTAACTTTATTAGAACAGTATCTCAGTGACTTCCCTTGCTCATATCAATGAGAATGAGAAAGAGACCAACTTAGGAAGATGCAGCCTTGAAGAAGCCAGATGTCCATGCACAAGTTAAATTATAATTGCAGTTGGTGGGACATTGCACTCCATTCTTTACTGTGGTTCAGAGGAGAGTTGCACCATGATTGCCCTGGATGGTTACAACCTGTTACTTTTGTAGCTTAGTAGTTTCCTTCATCCTTCTCCCTGGTCCATTACTTTGTATGACCTCTGTTTAATCTCCCAGTCATGCTGCATTGCAGGAGTATTGTTTATTTATTTGTGTCTGAGGCAATTTGTTTGTGCAGAAGCTTTGCATTCAGAATTAACCACTTCAGCACTCATTGCGCCTCTTTTGGGCCTGTCCCGATTGTCACAAAACCACAGTAAAGGGCCTGTCCCACTTACTCAGTTTTTTTCGGCGACTTGCCAGCACCCATCATAGTCGCAGCAGGTTGCCGAAAAATTTCAACTTTAATCTCATAGCCACAGTCAAATAAAGTATCAGATTCTCACTGAATCAAAAAAGTATTACACTTCGGATTTTTCTAACTTCCTGCACTACATTTCTCCTTGTGGTGCTCTCTGTAAACCTTTAGTCATCTCTCCTCATGAATCTTTCTTTCCTCGGTTCACTTCCTGTTTCTGTCTTTGAAGCTCTGAGGGGTAGGTGGTGTGAGAAAGTAAAAAAACTCAAATACTAGTGGGAACTGAAAGGAAAAGCTAGTGCTGTTCGATTTTGGACTCAAATGTTTTTTTTTTCAAAGGCTTGATGGTGAACAGTTAGTAAGATGTTAAGTAGCAACACAAATTGGTGAAGGTGGCTAAAATCCAGACTGAATCATTATCAGCAGGCCAAAGCTAATCTTAGTTTTGCCAACAACTCATGGAGAGATTGGTCCTAATATTCCAAAGGAAAGGCTATCTGGAATTAAACATTTTCTCGCCTGAGTTGCTATCTGATCTGCTTTTTTCCCAAAATGAAACACGGACATTTATATTTCCAGCAACTGCAGCATTTTTAGAGAGAATGGGGGGGGGGGGGGGGGGTGAGAATTTATGGGTTTCCAATATGAGTTTTTACAGTCATACAACCTGAAAATAGGCCCAACTTATCTGTGCTGACCAAGATGCCCCCACCGAGTTAGTCCTGTTTGCCTGTTATTGCCCCTATCCCTCTAAACCTGTCCTGTCCAAGTCCCTATCCAAATGCCTTTTTAAATATTGTTATTCTACATGTCTCAACTACTTCCTCTGGCAGCTTGTTTCATGCACCCTCCATGCTCTTGTGTTGAGAAAGCTGCCCTTCAACCTATTAAATCTTTTCCCTCTAACCTTTAAATTTATGCCTTCTAGTTATTTATTCTCCTGCCTTCGGAAAAAGACTCTGTGCATTCACGCTATCCATAACCCTCCTGCGCACCATGCAAGGATCTGTCTTGCTTTTGCTTGCTTCCCGTTTAATTCCTGGGATTCTGGAGGCCTGACAAACCCAGAAAGAAGGAGTTCAAAATAAAACGGAATAAAAGTTAAGGGAGTTAAGTTCACAAGGTTTGATTTGCCTACTGTTCTTCACCTGCCTCCTACCCCCCCCCCCCCTTCCTGAATATGGAATTGCGAAATTGAAACTGGGCTGTTGTTTGCTTTGAAAACTGAAAGAAAAGTTTTCCTTCCCTGCTTTAGCCTCTGCATCTGAAATGGAATGGTGTTGGAATGGGCCAGGTGTGAAAGCCTCTTATCACCTCCCTTGTTTTAGATGTCACTCCTTCATTGGAACTTGTCATTCAGCGTGGAGCAGTATGGTTGTTTTAACCTTATATTGTACTTGATTGTTGGTAATTGCTTTTGGAAAGTATGTGACTTGTAAAATTTCTTGATGTGCCAGAATTTATTTTTGGTTGCATTTACATCATTGCTGTTTGTACTGCAAATGTACCGAACACTAAATCTGAGCTGGAAAATTCATGAAGTTTGACATGGTCAACAGCATTAAATATCAGATAGAAAAGTAAGACCAATTAGTTTGTTGAGAAAAAATAGATGAAATGAGAATGTAGACTATATCAAGGGCATAATATTATTCTTTATACATCATTTATACATAATTGGAATTTAGTAAGAATTCATTCTGTATGGGGACCGAGTGTCAGATTGCATTGCTGAAATACTGCAGACAGCTTGGAAAATGTTGATGACTTGATTTCCAAAAATGTATTACAATATTTTGAATTATGTAATGGAGTATGTCTTTACCAGAAGAACGAGTGAAAATAGCAACTTTTAGTTTTTGCAAAATATTATGATAGCTTAGATTTGGCTGTAACTGTAACCAAACCGAAATAGACCAAGTCAAATTTCTGACATAAAACGTGGTCTAATTCACAGGAATTAAAGTCTGCTAAGCAAAACAAAGCAAATTACAAAATACTTAAATTTTGTTAAATAGAAAAGGGCTCATAAAGTAACTCATACTTGTTTTTCTTCGCACTTCAAAATTTCTCAGCTGCTTTGTAAATTGTGATGCAAGTTAGGTTTAAGTTTCACTGATGCCGGGCAACCTTTGGTATTTCATCCAGATGGCCAGTCCTTGTCCATGAGCCTAAACGTTCTATGTCCAACTTCCAAAACGCATATTTTCTTGCAGGATTTATTGAATAGTGATCTGGAGCAAAAATTCAGGTCGTTTATCTCTGTCAACCAAGTATGAAGATTGTGGCAGAAACTCAGGTGAAGAAATATTATTGAAATCACGTGTAGAAGCATGTTTTGATTTTGTATGCAGAAACATATAGCTGTTTGTGTTTATTTCTGTTTTTATGATGGAGGTAATAATACAATAGTTGCATTACTGAATAGCCCTTACTGAATTATACTCGGATGGTGGTTTTGACCATTCTCCTTAAAGTCCTGTGGACCTTTTTGACATTGATATGTACAGTACAATGAAAATTTATCTGGTTTTATAATCATTTGGCAGGTGTGCATTATCTCATTTGTTGAAGGTAGAAAATATGATGGGTTGAACTACTTCACCCTATTCATATGTCCTATGGTTTTTCATTTCCCAACCTTGGGTAAATGACTGTGTATTCAGTCTTTATAATTTTATAAACCTTTGTAATATCATCCCTGTGCCTCCTGCGCTCCAAGGAATGAAGGTCTAAGCTGCCCAACCTCTCCCTATAGCTCAGCCCCATATGCCCTGGCAACATCCGTGTAAATCTTCTCTATACATTTTCCAGCATAAAGACATCCTTCCTATAGCAGGTGACCAAAACGGAACACAGCACTTCAGGTGTGGCCTTACCAACATTTTGCACAACTGTAACATAAAGTCCCAACTTCACCTCTGAATACTCTGACTGATGGCCAGTGTACCAAAAGCCTTCTTCACCACACTATCTACCCGTAATACCACTTTCAATGAACTATACCTGCAGTCCTAGATCCTTCTACTCTATGTCACTCCCCAGGGCCCTCCATTTACTATAAAGTTCTTGCCCTGGTTTGATTTCTCAAAATGCAACACCTCTCATTTATCTGCATTCCATTCCATTAGCCATTCCTCAGCCCACTTTCCTGGCTGATCGAGTGCCTACTATAATTTTTGATAATGAATTTCACTATCTATAGTGTCATCTGCAAACTTACTAATCATGCCTTGTGCATTCTCATCCAAATCGTTGATATAAACCACAAACAGCAATGGACCCAGGCCCAGCACTGATCCCTAAGGCACACCACTCTTCTCATGCTTCCAGTCTGAACAACACCTTTCCACTGCCAGCCCCTGCTTCCTATGGCCTTGCCCTCGTCAACCATTTTGGTTACCTCTTCAAAAAAACTCAATCAAATTTGCAAGACATGCCTCGCATGTACAAAAGTCTGCTGACCAAATTTCCCAGGCTTTTCCTAGCAGTCCTTCTTGAATAGAGGTACAATCATCCAGTATTCCGGCACCTCACCATGTCTAATGATGATTCATGTATTTCAGCCAGGGATGAGCTGGGGCAGGATATAGTACCCTTCTGTTGTTTGCACTTTCCCTCCATCCATTTCAAGTGTAGAAACTTACAGTGCCCTCCATAATATTTGGGACAAAGACCCATCATTTATTTATTTGCCTCTGTACTCCATAATTTGAGATTTGTAATAGAAACACTTCAGAATTCAATAGACACTAGATAACAGGTGCAGGAGTAGGCCATTCGGCCCATCAAGCCAGCACCGCCATTCATTGTGATCATGGCTGATCATCCACATTCAGTATCCTGTTCCTGCCTCACCATGTCCCCTGATGCTATCTTTAAGAGCTCTATCTAACCCTCTCTTGAAAGCATCCAGAGAATTGGCCTCCACTGCCTTCTGAGGCAGAATTCCACAGATTCACAACTCTCTGGGTAAAAAAGTTTTTCCTCATCTCCGTTCTAAATGGCCTATCCCTTATTCTTAACTGTGGCGCCTGGTTCTGGACTCCCCCAACATCAGGAACATGTTTCCTGTCTCTAGCATGTCCAATCCCTTAATAATCTTATATGTTTCAATAAGATCCCCTCTCATCCTTCTACATTCCAGAGTATACAAGCCCAGCTGCTCCATTCTATCAACATATTACAGTCCATCCCGGGAATTAACCTCGTGAATCTACGCTGCACTCCCTCAATAGCAAGAATGTCCTTCCTCAAATTTGGAGACCAAAACTGCACACAATACTCCAGGTGTGATCTCACTGGGGCCCTGTAAACTGCAGATGGACCTCTTTGCTCCTGTACTCAACTCCTCTTGTTATGAAGGCCAACATGCTATTAGCTTTTTTCACTGCCTGCTGTACGTGCATGCTTACTTTCAGTGAGTGATGAACAAGTACCCCCAGATCTCTTTGTACTTCCCTTTTTCCCAACTTGACACCATTCAGATAATAATCTGCCTTCTTGTTTTTGCCACCAAAGTGGATAACCTCATATTTATCCACATTATACTGCGTCTGCCATGCATCTGCCCACTCACCTAACCTGTCCAAGTCATCCTGCATCCTTCTAGCATCCTCCTCACAGTTCACACTGCCACCCAGCTTTGTGTCATCTGCAAATCTGCTGATGGTTCTTTGACTCCCTTCATCTAAATCATTGATGTATATTGTAAATAGCTGCGGTCCCAGCACCGAGCCTTGCGGTACCCCACTAGTCATTGCCTGCCATTCTGAAAGACACCCGTTAATCCCTACTCTTTGTTTCCTGTTTGCTAAACAATTTTCTATCCATGTCAGTACCCTATCCCCAATAACATGTGCTCTAATTTTGCCCACTAGTCTCCTATGTGGCAACTTATCGAATGCTTTCTCAAAGTCCCGTTACACTACATCCACTGGCTCTCCCTTGTCCATTTTCCTTGTTCCATCCTCAAAATATTCCAGAAGATTAGTCAAGCATGATTTCCCCTTTGTAAATCCATGCTGACTTGGACCGATCCTGTTACTGCTTTCCAAATGTGCCGCTATTTTATCTTTTATAATTGTCTCCAGCATCTTCCCCACCACCGATGTCCGGCTAACTGGTCTATAATTCCCTGTTTTCTCTCTTCCGCCTTTCTTAAAAAGTGGGATTACATTAGCTACCCTCCAATCCACTGGAACTGATTCTGAATCTATAGAAGATTGGAAAATGTTCACCAATTCATCCATGATTTCTGGAGCCACTTTCTTAAGTACCCTCAGATGCAGACCATCAGGCCCTGGGGATTTATCAGCCTTCCATCAGTCTACCCAACATAATTTCCTGCTACCGGTCAACTAAATAATGTTGTGGTTGTTGTCAGTTAAAAAAAATAATAACATTTGATCTCGAGGTGAAACCTGGTGTTTATTTTTAGGTAAAATTACGTTGAGTGGGTATTCTATAATTTGGAGTTCAGATGGTCTTTCCATTAGATTTTATTTTGGATTTTGTTAGATAAGGACAGTTTACAATCTTGTGCCCTAACTAGGAACTTTACATGATGACATTTCTATTGGGATTTTAGTTGTGTACTTTGTCCAATCTTCCTGCATTGGGCTCAGTAAAGTGGATTATTTAACCTATAAAAATTAACAATGGAAACCTCTTTCAGAATTTGGAACTCTTATTTGAAAATGTTTATCTAGAGTACATGTTTCAAATTGATGAAGTAAAAATACTGCAAATAGAATCACAATATTAGTAGGCTTGAATCTTTAAATAATTATGATCCCAGTTTATCGGAGAATTTTGGGGAAACCTTAATTCCTTTTCTCTCCCTCTCTGTTTTTTTCAGATAACCGATAGAATGCAAAATCTGTATGTGTGACGCAGATCTTCTCTTCAAACAATGAGGAGTACAAGGTAAATAATATTTTTAATCAATTTTACTCCATGTATTACCTAATGACATTTATGTTTGGTTTGCAGTTCATTTATTTCGACTTGAAAAAGATAACGTTAAAAATATATAATTTGAGTTTATATTTTTGTATATTGAGTACTTGCACGCTACCAGCCAAACGGAGCAGAAAAATAAATAATTCACCTCATTTTTGGAATATAATTTGGGATGGGAACAATTTTTGGATGTTGGAAAGTTAGCCAACTGTACAGTGGCACCCATGATGAATAAAGGCCTGAAATTTCCATGAGAGGTGGATGGATTTTTGATGCCTTTTCAAGTGAAAAGCTGCAGTTTTGCCAAAACAGGCTGCAAAAATCAGGACTCACTAACAGGGAGTGTTGATCCTTAGAAAGGTTATGTTGCAATGTTATTAATGATCATTCTCTTTTGATCCACTGAATGATTCATGGCCTCTGAAAGTAATCACTCAGCCTCTTATTTAAACGTTTGGTTTTAAAGGAACTACTCAATCAACACAGTATTAATCAATTGGTCGAATTCAAGGTATTTAATATTTGCCTGTATTTGATCTATTTGAATTTTTATCAGTTTTTGAAAAAGGTTGCCTGAATCTTATTTTATTCCGTTAATTCATAGGGTTCTAAAGTGTGAAATAAGCTTGTTGGCCACTTCTCCCCATGCCAGGATTAAATACGATCGCTCTATATGATGATCCAATGTTCAAGTTCTTTGTCAGTAGCCTTTGTCACCAAACCAAAAACACAAAGTGCTGGATTAACTCAGCGGGTAAGGCAGCATCTGAGGAGGACACGGCAGGGCGACATTTCGGGTTGGAACTTTTCTTCAGATTGAAGATGTTGCCTCTCCCGCTGAGTTACTCTTACACTTTATGAATTTTGTTTTGTGAACCAACACTGCAGTTCCTTTTGTCTCCCGCCATCACCACCATGGCACTTGAAGTGCTCATCTAAGTCTCAAATGTTGATGAGTATCTGCCTACACCATCCCCTTATTCAGTGTATTTCAAATTTCAATCACCCTCTGAGTGGAAATAAATTTCCCTGAAAATCCTGTACTAAATTTCCTACATCTTACCTTGTCAGGCTTCTGATCTAGGGGATGATTGGGTTAATATATGAGGAGCCTTTGATTGCTCTGGGCCCGTACTCATTGGAGTTTTCGAAGAATGAGGGGGATCGCATTGAAACCTACTGGACAATGAACAGATAGAGTGGATATGGAGAGGATGTTTCCAGTAGTGGGGGAGTCGAGGTCCAGGGGATGCAGCCTCTGGATAAAAGGACGTACCTTTAGAATCAAAATGAGGAGGAATTTCTTTAGCCAGAGGGTGATGAAACTGTGGAATTCATTGCCACAGAAGGCTGCAGAGGCCATGTCACTTGGTTTTTATAAAGCGGCGATTGATGGATTCTTGATTTGTAAGGGCATCAAAGGTTATGGAGAGAATGAGGCTGAAAGGGAAAAGTAGAGCAACCATGATTGAATGGCGGAGCAGACTGAATGGGCCAATTGGCCTAATTCTGCTCCTATGTCTTACGGACAGTAGTCCTAAAAATCTGCTAAGGGGAGATATTCCCTTGTTTGCTTTCATCAATGCTTTCTTGCTCACATCAGGATTTTAAGAAAAAGTTCCTGACAATTTCCCATCAGCCGTTTTAATACAACGTCAATCACGAGGTTTGGTTGTCTACATTAATGGCTTGCATGGTACATGTTACTCTGGCTGTATGTGCTCAGTTATCCAGTGGATATTCTGGGTCTTATAAAGTTGATATAACAAAAGTACTTTCAGTTTTTTCGTGGTAATTTTGTTGCATTGCCTAGACAGTGAAATAATGTAACTTAACAAAGCTAAGTACGTTAGATGTGGCCAAGGGCTTCCTAACAAACAACCTGACAAATTTTTAGGTTCAAGGTTCATATTTATTTGTCACATGCATCAATGAAGGTACAGTGAAATTAGTTACCATGCAGCCATACAATGAAAAAGAACAACACTCATTAGAATCTAACATAAACATCCACTGCAGCATTCTTCACTGTGATGGAAGCCAATAAAGTTCAGTCAGTCTTCCTCCTTTGTTCACCCATGGTCGGAGGCCGTGACCCTCCATAGTCGCCGCTATGGACGGCCCGATGTGCAAGCCCTCTCTTCGGGATGATCGAAGCTCCGATTTCGGGACAGATCGAACACACCTTGCGGCTTGGAGGTCCCAAATCGGCCACTTCCGTACCGGTGACCGCGGCTTCACGATGCTATAGGCCGCAGGCAGGAGGTCGGAGCTCTTCTCCGGCGATCCCCGGCAAGGGATTGGCCTGCTCCGCAATGGTAAAGTCCGCTCCATGCCTGCTGCTAGAAGATCCGCAGACCGAGGCCTCAGGATGTTATAGGCAGCAGACCAGTGATCTGAGCTTTTCTCTGGCGATCCCCAGCAAGGGATCGCCCCGCTCCGCGATGGAAAGTCCACGCTACGCCCGCTGCTGAAGCTGTGGGCCCGACTCCGGGATAGGCCGTACCAAACCAGTTGATAGGCCGCAAGGGGGGCGAAGAAGCGACAGGGAAAAAAGTTGCATGTCCGTCGAGGTAGGTGACTGAAAACGGTTTTCCCCTATTCCCCCCCACATAAGACATACCGAGAGACACTAAAACATACATTTGGACATACTAAAAAAAAACCAAAAAGTTGAAATAACGAACCCGCTGCTGGCGAGGCAGCCGACGCACAGCACCACCCGATGTTAATAACCTCGAAAAATGTTTGCAATTATCTAATGTCAAATACCTCCATGATCTCACACCCCGCACACACACAAAAGGGATTCTTACGTAGGAAACAGTAAATAAACATCAATTTGTGTTCCCCATGTGCCATATTGCTGACAATACAATATTGAGGAGGGTATGGACAGGTGTTGTTATGGGTTGGGATCCTTCTTCAGACTGATTGGAGTAGGGCAAGAGAAAGCTGGAAAAGACAAGCGGGGGTGGGACAGGCCTGGTACATGATATATGGCTATAGGTGAGACTATATTATAGTTGATCCAAGTTCAAGAGTAATTAATTGTCTGCTCTGGTCTGTGGTCATTGCCAGTAGTGTCATAGCGTTGTGGATTATCAAGAAGAGAAAACCACAGAACTGGCACTTGCAATAGGTTTTATGAGCAGGTGAATCACTTTGCAGTTCCTCATGGACAGGAATGGTGTTTCATAGAATCAAGTGTCTTCATTGCTTCACTCATATTGCTCTCTCACTCTGTCTATTGCATTGTATTTGCTATTCTTCTTCAGTCAGCTGGTACATCACAACACGCCTGTCTTGTTGAGTTGAAGTTTATTCCTAATCTGTTTCTGTGCTCTGCCTGTCCAATGTTGATCTCTTCAATTTGGCTGGCACAAAACCCGAAAAACAAGTTTGCGCCAGCTGTACATCTCTGCTCTCTTAGTCTGTGTCATTCTCCTCCCCTCTCTAATGTATATGTCGGTATAAATGGACTCAAATTAATAAAACGTCTGCTGGAATATATTTTACTGCTTCACGTGTGACCTTGAATTCAAAGTTGTTATTTTTTCTCGTCTACTGATTGTACTTCAAAGAGTGTAATTTAATCAATAACGTTAAGCAAGTGCTCAATGCTCCTCAGAAAAGGGTCAGGTGGCATAACTTTTAGTGTCAATCCTCTAATCAGTTTGACTGAGAAAACAGATCATGCCGTAAATTCAGAGTCAACCATGTCACTGTTTATATTTTCAGACCTCTGGAGATTAGAGTTCTGGTCATGATGACCTGACTGAAAATGTCTTTCAAGCCTTTATACTGAAAATCAATATATATGCTGCTGTTCTCAACCGTTATAGCAAATGTATTCTAATATCCCTTTGTTGTGTTTAAAAAAAAAAAAAATCTCAAATTGGACTAGCAGATTTGCATTAATTTCCCCCAAACAACAAAAATTAAAGTTTATAATGAATGTTGTGTTTTTTATGTTGGAGAATCTTTCTGTGCCTTATCCATCTGCTTTCCAATTTTCTTTATAATATTTACTGAAACTCTTATTTGTTTCTTATTTGTTGCAACTGAGTAATGAAATGCTGTACAAACTAGCATATTGCATCACTATAGTATCCATTATTGCTAGATTGGTTTTAGCCAGTGGTTCAGGCTTATGCAATCTACATCTTGACTGGTCTGCTTCAAGCGAAGGCTTTTAATCTGTTTTATTTGTATATTGCGGAAAACGGCAGTTTCAGAATTGCGTGACTACACAAGTTTTGTCAGAATGAACGGTGATAGAAAATGTGCTCCATGGAACAAACTGGGATCATTCTTGTTCATCAATTTGTAAACAATTGGTGCAATCATTTAGCGCTGAATTTATGCTAACACTGGTTTGAACTGGTTACCTCATCTGTGTTCTTGATATCTTGGATTTAGGCAGAGGTTTCTTGGATGAAACCGGTTGGCTTGTTCTGCTGGCACAAATCAATTACAAAAATTTTTTCAGTGCTCTGGGGGAAAGGTTTTCTTTTTGATATAAAGCATAAAATTTTGTTCATTTTCTTGGCGTTTCATTTAAATATGCTCATAGCAAAAATGTGCTTTCATAGCTTAAAGAATAAAAACAGAATGGAAAACAGTTGCTGTGAAAGATTCTGGTATCAGAATATTCTGACTACTTCACTGTGATTTTTGTTTGTACTATTATTTTAATGATAACAAAAATAATATAAGCCGGTACTCAAGCTGGAACATTTTATGTTTTTGCCATTTTATAACTAGTTTTTGCCAATTTGTTTTTGTTTTCACTTTATTCCACTTGGTTTATAGGTCAATTTCTATAGAGGCAACCGATGACAATGAGATGAGTTTGAAATGTTAACCTCTTTCCCATATCCTGGTTTTTGTGTATGGAAGGAATTGCTGGTATTTAGCAAGCATATGATAGTGAGGTGGGAGAGTGCAATTCTGCTGTGCAATGGGTTGCAATGTAAAGTGGAAGTCTTCAGTTTAGCTCAAACATGTTTGGTTACATTGTTTATTAAGACTAATATGCTGATTTGGTGCTTGTGGAATGCATTTCAGTACTTCAGGAGTGCATTGCATACAATTCTCCCAATCATTATTTTAACTGGTTGGAATGTAACTCAAAGCATGAACTGGAGTGAGCAAAGCATTTCTCTGCTGTCACAGGTGCATTTAGTTCCTATATGTGTTTTACTTTGAAGCACCTTAATCAATATGTGAACTGCAGATTTGTTTTCATTAATATTTCTGTGAATAATTTCATTTTGTGACACTTTTATTGGGTAACTAGACCAAGTGCAAATATAAATGTTGAATTTGATTTTCTGGGTAGGCAAAAGGCTCCAAGTTAGAAGGACAGAGTAGAAAATGTTATCCTTTATATGGAAAGACATATGGTCAGTAACATTATGCCTTTGTGATGCATACCATATCTTCCTCTTTGGATCTGGAGGTTTTGAATTACAAGGAAAAGTGAAAAAATACAGATAAATCATTGGACCCGTTACATATTACCTTCAACAATGGATTACCAGCCATGACTGTTACTAAGTGCAGGAAGGATTCTCGTGATGACCCAGCCTTGAAACAGGAACAGGACAAAGTATAAAAAAAGAAAAGATTATAGGAATTAACAACCATAAAAGGTAGGCTCCAGAGGTTATGTGGTTTGCCCATTAGAATTCATGGGCAAACCACATTTGGAGAATGGTTTTGGATTATAACAAAAAAAACATACAGGTATTGGAAAGGCTGGTGAGACCAGCAATACGTGCAAATAGGATCAGTTGGAGAACAGCAAATTGAACATTGATTTAATTGGATTAATTAGAGTGACATGGTAGCACAAAGGTAGTGCTGCATCCTCACGAAGACAGTAGCCAGGGTTTGATCTTGATCTTTTGACCACATGGGTTTCTTCTGATTTTTGCCATTGTCACCACATCTTAAGACTGAATGCTACTGTTTTGTAAAAGTAAAAGGGCAAAATCTGAAATCTAGCCCACTGAACAGTTCTATAAATCCAAGGTCTAAAATCTGACCCCATTCAAGCCGCACAATATTTTCCATTTACCCCGATTTTGGTCAATGGTCAATGTAAAAATACATTTGTACATGCCAACCATTCTTTCTGTTGTGTGCTTCAAAATCAGGTCAAGTCCTCTGGGTTGGAAAAGGTCAGGTTGTGTTGATTCAGAATACGGAAATTAGATTGGTGTACCACCATAATGAGGTGGCAGACTGATTACAATCCAAACTTCTGGAAATGTAAGATTTTTGGACAATTCCTTCTTTTAGACGGATGGATTTTGGACATTGCATTTGTAGCTTCTTTCTGATTACAAGTCTTTCCCAGGTTATGAATGTGAGACTTGTGGACATGTTGTGCAGATGAGCAAGCATTTGGGGCACTGATGGGGTGAATGGAGATGGATTTGACGGTGCTGTGGGGCACCAGCCATTGTTTTGTAGGAATGAACAATTCTCAGGAGCAGAACCCTGCCATTAGCTGGGGACTTGCTGCATATTTAGGGCAAAGTGACTGAGAAATGGAGAGGAACTCTGGTCTTTTACTGTGGACTGGCATGAAATCCATTCAAAAATTGCTTTAAGATTTCATTTTTAGGAGATGTCCGACTTAGCTAAATTCTTCACTGTGTTTGCAATGAGCAGTTAATTAGTGGCTATTCACTTTTTCCTTGAGCTGGCTAATAAAATGATGACCTATATTGAATACACATAAAGGGATAAGACTGGAGGTTGGAAAATTATCAGCCTGTAGCCTTCCAATTCTCCTCTGCTGCAAAACTAAACCATGTGGAATACACCACCCTGACAACTTTTGCTAGTTAACAATTCAAGAATTAGTTCCTGAGCAATGTAGAAGGCTAGGTCGACAGTAGGTTACTTTAACATTTATTCCTCAATTATTGTAAAGTCAGTGATAAATTGCAACTATGAGAGAGTTGGTTCATAATTAGTTTTTAGCCCTTTCATGTACATGTTTGTTTAAGCAAAAAACAAGTTTGTTTTGTGGGAGAAATCGACTTGTGAATAATCCCCTCCAATGGCAGTCGTCTAAACATGTGCGGTCACCTCATTTGTTGGATTTTTAGCTGCATAAATCACTTTGAATTTGGTAGGCAGCGCAAGGACTAAGATTAGAAAGAGTTAATATTACTTAAGGGATTTTGTTCCTCCATTAAATGTGGTTATTATTCCAAAGATTTTCTGTGTGATGTTACACATTTTCACATTTTGGAGTTCTTGGATTGTTATCTGATTTTGCTTTTCCTGACTTGGGCTACCAGTGCAACTAACTGTTGTTTCGTGTTAGGGCAACATGACCCAGCAAATATTTCTTCTATCACAAATGAAAGAGTGACGTTTCCAGGCAAGGGTTAGCAGTTGCAGTTTTTTTTTTCTTCTGTGGATTGAATTGAAATGTAGTTATGATGAACTAACTGCAATTGATTGCAATTCATTGAGCATTTAAATGTGGGAGTATATTGGTTCTATTTCTTTTCAGCCTCGCATTTTAGATTTGCTTTCCACTCACATAGTGAAGTTCAAGGTGCAGGGGTCATTCTAACTAATGATTAAAGGAAGAATTTACACAGCACAATTGTGGAGCAAAGCAGTATTCTGATTTTCAAAGAACAGCAAATTAGCGTAAAAAATGAAAAAGGATGGTCCTTCAACATATAATGGAGGGCTTTGTGCACAATTAAGAAGCTTCAGAGAGTTGTGGGTTAAGAGTTTGCAGATCCATAATCAGCCTGCCAAGGTCAAGTTAACAGCTCCTTGGCGCACTGGTAAATTGTGCTTAGAAATTTGATCCATACTGAGGAAGTTCTACATTTCCAGAGGTGTTTTCTTTTGGATGGGAAATAAATTGAGCCATAGTCTGCCGTCTCTGTGGATGTTAAGGTATGCGTAACACTTCTTTGCTCAGGGGAATTATTCTTGCTGAAACAGCAAATATTTAACCCTCCATCACAAGCTAAACAGAATATCTGGTTATTATGACATTGCTGTTTGTGGGAACTTTTTGCGTGCATGTTAGCTTCTGCATTTCCTTAGGTGCACCTGTGATGAGATAGTATGTATTGGTTTTGGTATTGTTTTATTATGGTCACGAGATACATTATCTTTTAGTTTGTTTGCTTCTGAATTTTAAATAAGACTAGGCTAAGTGGGACCTGTTGGGTCCCTGTCGCACGGGAGGCCTGGGTCCCCAACTCAATCCGTTCCCCAACGCAATATTCCACCACTCATCCGTTCCCCAACGCAATATTCCACGCATAGCCCCAACTGCACAGGCGCAGCTCATTTCCCCTCATCCCACAGCACTCCCTCCACCTCCTCTTCACGCTCCCTCTTCTTTCCCCTCGCTTCCTCCTCTCCCTCTCCTTTCCCCTCCCCTCGGTCACTCCCTCCATGACTCCTCTCCCCTCCTTGCGCTCTGCCTATCCCTCTCTCTCCCACTCCTCACTTCCCCCTATCCCTCCTCATTTCCCCCACTGCCCTCCTCTCCCTCTATGCCCCACTCCCTACCTCCCCCACACACCCCCTCCTTTCCCTTTATTCCTCCTCCTCCCCACTCTCCTTCCTCACCTCCCCCAATTTCCCTCCTGTCCCGACCTACCCCCTCCTCTCCCTCAATCCCCCCACTCTCGCTCCTCACCTCCCCAGGATCTCGAGGGTGCCGCTCCTTTCCCTCATTGCGAGCCCGGAGCAGCAGTGCCACCACTCTCAGAGCTAGCCTCAGCGCCCAGGCCCCGGATCATCGGTGCGACCTCTCCCCGCCCAGCCTCTCCCTGCCCTCGGAGCCGGTTGCCCGCAGAGGCAGCCCCGGCCTCAGCGCCAAGGAGGAATGTAATGAGTTACTTCTTTGTTTTGTATTACTTCAATAAACGACTAATTAATCAAGAAACGATGTCTAGAAGAGTCATCTTTGCTGTCTTTTGTGTGTCTTGAGTGCGTTAGGCTACACCTTCAAATCATCTCCGATAATTAATGGCTATCGAAATTGGATTTTTAAAACATTGTAAGAACTGCCAATATATATGTGTGTGTGTGTGTGTGTGTGTGTGTGTGTGTAGATCTCTTCTGTCAATCACCGCCACGAAAGCCAAGCTCCTTCCTGCGGGAGGGGGGTGGGTCTATAAAACCGGAAGTGTGGGCGTGGCTCATCTGTCTGGAAGATTGCGAGGGAGAGGTCACGACTCTCTGTCTGAGCTGGGAAACTACAGAACACTGTGAGTATGCAATGTACTTTAATAAATGATTTGTTAGCCCTTAATGAAAATGAAATGAGTTGTTTGGCCTGCCCCGTTCTTTAAACTGCAATGGCAATGGAAATTAAGTGAAAATGCAATGAGCTGTTTGGTTTGGGACTGCCCTATGCTTGAAAATGCAATGGCAATGGAAATAAAGTGAAAATGCAATCAGCTGTTTGGCTTAAGCCTGCCCTGTGTTTGAAAGTGCAATGACAATGGAAATGAAGTGAAAATGCAATCAGCTGTTTGGCTTGAGTCTGCCCTGTACTTGAAAGAGCAATGGCAATGGAAGTGAAATGAAAATGCAATGAGCTATTCGGCCTGCCCTGTGCTTGAAATTGAAATGCAATTGGAAATGAAATGAGTTGTTTGGCCTGCCTGAAACCACTAATTTCGGCCCACAAGGCCCCTGTGTGCCGGAAAACCAGTCACTTTTGCGCAAAATGCTTGTATTAGCCCAGGAGGAACATTTTGGCCCAAAAGGCCCGTGCAAGGGCAGGAAAAGTGCCTTTCACTGAGATTTTGTTTAAAGAGCCCCTTTGGCCCAGCAGGCCTGTACTAGCCCAGGAGTCCCTTCAGCCCATATGTTACTATTCCCCTTGCAAGTATTAAACCTCACCCCAGTATTTATTCCTACCTTCATTTGCTCCCTGTGAGATCCAGGCCAGGATAGACTTTCCTCCTTCGTTGCTGTGATCTGCAGAAAAAGATGAATAATGTCTAAAATTGATTATCCACCCTCTTCCCCCCCCCCCCCCCCCCCCCCCTTCTTTCTCACAATCCCACCTGTTTTGGGCAGAATTTATGGCAGTTTCTGTGCTGCCAGCCCACCAGGCCTGAGTGACTGAGCTGCCAGCCCAAAAATCCATTCAGCCCTCTGGAAACCAGTACCTTCGGCCCACAACACCCATACTAGCGCTCCAGAAAGCCCTCCCCCCCCCCTCCCCCTTGGAATTGGTGGAGATGTGGAATATTGCATTGGGGGACCAGCCCTCCCGTGTGAACATGGGACCAACGGGTCCCTCTTAATAAATATATATATATATATATATATATATATACACATATATATATATATACACATATATATATATATATATATATATATATACACATATATATATATATACACATATATATATATATACACATATATATATATATATATATACACACATATACACATATATATATATATATATATATATATATATTACTCCTGTATAATAATGTATATAATATATCTATATATAATGTTGTACAAGAGTATAATATAGTGCAAAGAGAAAAAAAACTGAGTGCAGAATATAGTTTTGCAGCATTTTAGTTTTATAGTTCCAGAGGATAGTTCCAGAGGTAGTCCAATGTCTGCATTGAGATAGGTTGGAAGATCAGAACTACAATCTTGATCATGAGAGCATCATTCAGTAGTCTGATAACAGGGGAAGAAGTTGTTCCTGAGTCGGCTTGTAAGTGCTTTCGAGAATTTGTATCTTCTGTCAATAGGAGAGGGGAGAAGATGGAATGACCGGTTAGGGGAAGGTCCTTGACTTTGTTAACTGGTTTCCCAAGGCAGTGTGAAGTGCAGATGGACTGGGTTCATCTAGTTCACTATAACTATAACTGGGTTATAGTTCTCTACAATTTCTTGCTGTCTTGGACAGAGCTGTTCCCAAACCAAGCTATGATGAAACTTAAAAGGACACAAAGTTCTGCAGTTACTCAGTGGGTCAGGTAGCAACTCCGGAGTACATGGATAGGTGACATTTCAGGTCAGAACTTCTCCAGTCTGAAATAGGGACTGATCTGAAACGTCACCTATCAGTATTCTCCAGAGATGCTGCCAGACCCACTGTGTTACTCTAGTACTTTGTGTCCTTTTGTGTAAACCAGTATCAGCTGTTCCTTATTTTAGACTGTGATGCAATCTGATAAGATGGTTTCTACAGTGTGTCTGCAGAAGTTGGTAAGAGTAATTCTGGACATGCCAAACTTCCTTAGTCTTCTGAGGAATGAGAGGTGTTTGTGTGCTTTTCTGGTCTTAGCTTCGGATGGTTGGTCCAGGACAGGTCGTTGACGATATTTATGTCTCAGAACTTGAAGCTCTCGAACATTTTCACTTTGGTACCTGTTGATGTGATGGGGGCATGTACATCACGCTTCCTGAAGCCTTGCTTGCATTGAAGGAGAGCAAGTGGTCTTGGCACCATGTTACTGACACCTCTGTTTCATACCTTCTTTGAGATCAGGCCCACTTAAGTTTTGTCATCTGCAAACCTGTGGATGGAGTTACAGCAGAAATTGGCTACAGAGTTATGAGTGTATAGGAAGAGGCTGTGAACGCACCTTTGCAGGGAATTATTGTGTAGGATGTATTGTTACGTATCCTCACTGATTGTGGTCAATGGGTTGGAAAGTTAAGGATCCAGTGGCAGAGGGGGCAGCAGATTCCTAGGTCCAGGAGTCTGAAGGTGAGTTTGGATGGGATTATTATGTTGAAGGCAGTGCTCGTCAATGAATAAGAATCTAACATAGGTGGCCTTGTTATCTAGATGGTCCAGGGCTGAGTGCAGGGCTAGGGCGATGGTGTCTGTTAAGGTCTATTTTTTCTGTACTTTCTCTGTAATTGTCACAGTATAACTCTGTAACACCACATTCTGCACTCTGGTATTTTACTCTTTAACCTGTTGTATTTGTGTGTGGCTTGATTGTACACCTGTATTGTATGATTTGAAACAAAGTTTTTCACTGTCTCTTGGTACACTTGACAATAATATAACAATACCAATACTCAAAAGGCCGCACATAATGTTGGTGCCCAAGGTAGAGGCCAAAGTAGGTGATTATGCCTTGTTTTTGCCTGATTTCAATCCACTGTATTTTTGTCAATTAACCCACAAAACTGTACGTCTTTGGAGTGTGGGAGGAAACTGGAGATCCCGGATCACGGGGGGAAAGTACAAACTCCTTATTGACAAGCACCTGTAGTCAGAATCGAACCTGGCTCTCTGGCGTTGTACGGTAGCAACTCTACCGCTGCGCCACCATGCTGCCCTTGACTGTCTTGCCAGATTTGACCATGTCAAATGATGTTCTGATCCATTGTCAAGGTTCTGTGCATCAAGGAGCACTAGTTTACCACCTACCTTTGCTAGTCAATAACATTTCTATTGAAACCAATACAATTTGATCATAAAATCAACTGCGTCAGCCATATGATTTTACAATAGCAGATGTAAAGTTAGGTATCCTGTAGTGACTGACTGGCCTTGATGTCTCCTTTTCGCCGTCTACAATGCACAAATCGTGCAGTATATGCCATTTACAAAATGTACTGCAGTTACTTCCCCAGGCTATGCCTCCAGCACCTCACAAACCTATTATCTCCACCAGCAAGAGGACAAGTGCATCAGTTGCATGGGAACACCACCACCTGCAGGTTACTTGCAAAACCACGTCACCCTGACACAAAATATATTTCTGTTTCTTCTTTGTTGCTGAGTCCAAGTTACGTACCCAGCAACACTGTGGAAACATCTTCAACAGAAGGATTGCAGCAGCTCACCACTACTTCTTCGAAGATAAGTATGAATGGGCAATAAATGTAGTTGTGTCAACAGCTCTCATATACCAAAAATAAAAACATGCTGGGAATTCACAACGTTAATATTTAAGGGGTTGCTCATCGTTGCAGCTCTTGGTCGACTGCAAAAAGAACAAATGCTGACTAGCCTCTGGCAATTAAATTCAGTACAGCCCTTGGGAACTTTCTGGGCAACTCCTCTGAGTATATAATTGCAGCAAACTTTGCAGGCAGATATTAATATTTTGTTCATTGCCCTGAAGTGTTGTCATTTCTTTCATTATCGTCATACGTTCATGATCTCTTGCCAGTCTCTCAATCCTGCAAGAACATTTCAATAACTCAACATCAGGATTTGTCTGATGACTGGTGTTCATCCTTTTATAGAAATCACATTAACACTGCATGGTGTGAGCTCTGCATCTTGATCAGTCTGTATCTTGCAGTGGCATGAGGCCAGTCGCAGGTCAAGACTTGATCAGGACAACCTTTGTGTGGGGATATTCTCCAAAACACAGGAGTGGTGGTCTGCCCCTCCTCCCCCACACTCTCCCTCTCTTCCATGCTATTCTTTCCTGCAGCTGTTGTGTAGCTGCCAGAGGCAGCAATTGTTTAAGGTCCCAGCAATAGCTTGCCGATGACTGCAGGCTTCACAAACAACTGTAAGAGAACCCCACAGATCCTGTCTCAGTACTGGATTCTATATGCAGCCATCTATGCCTCGTTTCTCATCAATTGTTGTCCAATTTTATGACTTACTGCAGAATCTGACATCCATGCAACAGCTGCGTAGCAAAGCACAAAGGAGTAAAGTTCTGTTTCTAGGCAAGGCGCTCTGCATAAATGGAGAACTGGAAAGTACCGGGGACGGGGTGGTTTGGGTGGGAAGGGATGAATTGACCAGGGAGTTACGGAGGGAACGGTCTCTGCGGAAAGCCGAAAGGGGAGGAGATGGGAAGATGTGGCCAGTGGTGGGATCCCGTTGGAGGTGGAAAAATTGTCAGAGGATGATCTGTTGTATGTGACGGCTGATAGGGTGGAAGGTGAGGATAAGGGGGACTCTGCCCTTGTTACAAGTGGGGGGGATGGGGAGTGAGAGCGGAGCTACGGGATATAGAAGAGACCCTGGTGAGAGCCTCATCTATAGTCGAATGGAATCTAGATATGCAAGTCAAATCTTGATATGTAAGTTATCTATACATAACTAAAACTCTGATCTTGTTATCTTCCAGTTTGCGCAGTCATTCTATTTGCACAAAAACGGCACAAGTTAGCGCTACGATCTTTTGCTAACTTACTCGCTGTTCTCCTGAGCTGCGATTGCACCAAGTTTTGTTCCGATTGGTGCTCTAATATAAAAGTTAGCGAGATTTGAAAAATCTTAAAAAACGCGCGTGGGCAGATTGATCTCCTCTCCCGCCGTTCAGCGCTGTGTGGATTGGTCTTTTCACCTGTCACTCCGTGGGACGGTCTGCCCCTTCCTGCGCCATTGTTTCTTTCCTGGAGCTGAGGGAGGCTCTGGATGGCCGGCGGACGTCTCCAACCGGGAACAATTTTCAGAGGGAGATTGGGTCAAAGACCCGACCCGAAACAGCCCAGCGTCGGAGACCCAACCCAGCCCTGGAGACCCAGCCCAGCCCAGAGTCGGGGATGTCGCCGATGTCATGAAACGGAAATCGGAGACTCTGATCCCGGTGGAGGAGAGCGTCCGGTGACCAGAGCACGCTGTGAGTCCCCACCGCAACGTCGGCTCCAGCCCCTTCTCTTCTGGTTCCTGCTTGCTGGCTCCAGCCCCCCTCCCCTGTGATACCACCCTCTCCCCCACAACCCCCTCTTCTCTCCGAGCTCTCTCCCTCCCCCCATAACCCCCCCCCTACCCCGCCCCCCCTTCGGGTTCGATCCTGTCTGTACGGAGTTTGTATGTTCTCCCTGTGACCACGTGGGTTTCCTCTGGGTGCTCCAGTTACCTCCCACAATCCGAAGATGTGCAGGTTCGTAGGTTAAATGGCTTTTGGAACTTGTAAATTATACCTAGTGTGCAGGATAGTGCTAGTGTCCGTGCTGATCGTTGGTCAACATGGACTTGATAGGCTGTCAGGCCTGTTTCCATGCGGTATCTCTAAAGTCTAAAGTAAGTCTACTTCACAATGAAATCTAATTCGGTGATATAGTGTCATACAGCACAGAAACAGGCCCTTTGGTCTATGCCGACCAAGATGCCCCATCTAACCTAGTCCCATTTGGCCGTGTTTAGCTCATATCTCTCAATCTTTCCTGTCCATCTACTTGTCCAAATGTTTTTTTTTAATGTTGTTATTGTACCAGTCTCAACTACTTTCTCTGGCGGCTCGAACCACATACCCACCACGCTCCATGGGGAAAACATTACTGCTCAGATTCTGATTAAATCTTTCCCCATTCGCCCTCAACCAATGTTGTCTGGTTGTTAATTCGCCTACTCTAGTTAAACGACTCTCTGCATACACCCTACCTATTCCCCTCTATACACCTCTATGAGATCACCCCTCAGCCTCAGCCTGTCCAATCTCTCCCTATAGCTCAGACCCTTGAGTCCTGGCCACATCGTTGTAAATCATCGCTGCGTTCTTTCCAGATTAATGGCATCGATCTTATAGTAGGGTGACTAAACCTGAATGCAGTACTCACATCCTCACTAACATCTTGTACTACTGTAACATAACTGATATAGAAACATAGAAAACAGGTGCAGGAGGAGGCCCTTCGAGCCATGATCACAATGATCAGCCATCATTGTGATCATGGCTGATCGTCCCCAATCAATAACCTATGCCTGCCTTCTCCCCATATCCCTTGATTCCATAGCCCCTAGAGCTCTATCTAACTATCTCTTAAATCCATCCTGTGACTTGGCCTCCACTGCCCTCTGTGGCAGGGAATTCCACAAATTCACAACTCTCTGGATGAAAACGTTTTTTCTCATCTCAGTCATAAATGGCTTCCCCTTTATTCTAAGACTGTGGCCCCTGGTTCTGGACTCACCCAACATTGGGAACATTTTTCCTGCATCTAGCTTGTCCAGTCCTTTTATAATTTTACATGTTTCTATAAGATCCCCCCTCATCCTTCTAATCTCCAGTGAATACAAGACATGCTGAAGCTCCTGAGACCTCTGAGAAAGTAAAAGCATTGTTGAGCTTTCTTTGTGATTGCAGCAACGTGCTGGGCCCAGTGCAGATCTACAGATACGTGTTCACTCAGGAAGTTCAATGTTGTCTCACATCACCACCATCCATCCTACTTATAGGTGCACATTCCCTCAGCTTTCCTTTCCTGAAGTCAACAACCAGTTCCTTGGACTTGCTAATGTTGAGAGCAAGATTGGTGTTCTGGCACCACTCAACCCAGATTATCTACCACTCTCTTGTATTCTGATCATCGTTACATGTAATTTGTCCAACAATGGTGATATCGGTGGAGAATTTAAAGATGGTGTTTGAGCTGTGTCTGGCTACACAGTCATGGGTGTGTGGATACTGATTTAAGATTAAATGTGGAGCGATTGAGGTTTTTATATATGTCAGTTGTGAGCCTGTGAGATGCATCATTCGAGTAATTAAATCACATATTATGATAGCATTCAACAACAAGTGGGGTAGGTGACTGAAGAAATGGAAGACTAGGGTGGGGACTAGAATTCGTACCACAGTTGTATTCCAATATAGATCATTGGAGATTCATGTTTGGATTTCCATATTCTCTAACTTTTAAAGGGCTTAAAACTGTTCTGAGTAATATTTTTTTCATGTGTCTTATTTCCCAATAATGGAAAGAACAGCTGTGGAGCTAATAGCATTTACTTGATATGAGAAACGAGAAGATGCTTTTGACAAATATCATCTCACTTTGCAGATAATGAATATGTATAGCATTTGCAGACTGTACCTGATGTTTTCTACTGATGTTGAGAGAGTTTAAGATTGTGCTTGGGATTCAGAAGGATGGAGACGTCAAAAATAGTAAGATTAAACGAGAACTTACCTGTTCGAAGTTTGATCTTTATTTTATGAGGAGTTACGATGAGGGATTACGTGAAGAAGCCCCGCCTGACGCTGGATCGGCATACTTCAAAGCAGCGGCATGAAAAACACAGAACCAATAGCCGGAGTAAAATAGTAAGGCCCAAAATAGACTAGAACTATCAGATGATCATTTATATTATGAGGGTTGGGAGTGGAGGGCACGTAATCCCTCATCGTAACTCCTCATAAAATAAAGATCAAACTTCGAACAGGTAAGTTCTCGTTTAATCTTACTATTTTACTTCGGAGTCACGTGAGTGACTACGTGAAGATTTTAAAGCTCTGTGTTTTTTATGTCGTAAATTCATTCCATATGACTCTCTGTTTAGTCAAAACAGTAGTGAGTAAATAGTATTTTAAGACATTGTTACAATTTGTGTAATAAGTCTTTTAACCATAAAAAAGAACAACTTTTTAAAAAAAATAATAACCCCTCTATCCCAGGGGAAAATTACAAAAAGAAAAATTGATAAATGATGTCAATTATAACATAAATCGATAATATAAATCGATAATATAAAACAAAGCAAGCATTTAAAGAGAACCCAGTACTGTGTGTCCAAATCCTGGCACCGTGACAACAGGTTTATTGTAGAACTTTGAAAATGTTTCTTCTCTACACCACCCTGCGGCCTCTAAAATTTTATCGAGTGGTACATCCTGTACCTTCGCCGCGGACGTAGCTGCCGCCCTAGTGGAGTGAGATTTAAACACATCAGTGTCTATTCCTGCTAGACCCAAACCTGTTTTAACCATCTAGAAATGGTTTGAACTGAAACTTTTATATGTGGCTTTTTGTGTGTTATCAATAATGCTTTCTCAGCACCTCTGAGATTTTTGGTTACCTCAATGTATTGAGTTAAATGCTTAACTACACACAATGTTTCATCAATAGGATACGCTTTAAACATTACCTTAATTCCAGTTCTCCCTGGTCTGCTTTGTTTGATCAGATCATAAACATAAAACACAATAGTCACATGCATGCAATCCAACCGTAACAATTGCAAAGTTTGTACTCTTTGAGCTGATACCAATGCCATTAACATAACCACCTTAAATGTTAATTTCTGCAAAGACATTGAAGTAATTGGAGCCCATTGCTTTAGCAAAATGATAACAATGCTAACATCCCAAATTTCTGTATATCTGGGCTTGGGAGGATTTTTATTAAAAATACCTTTCATGAATCGGGATACTAATGGGTGAGACCCTACTGAATCCCGATCAGAAATTTGTCCTAAATAGGATGACAATGCACTACAAGCACAATTAATGACACTATAACTCAAATGCTCATCAAGTGTAGCCCAGCAAGGAACTCCAATACATTTGAAATGTTTGCAGTATGATAAGATATCTTTGACTGTGTACAAAAACTTCCCATTTTGTTATATGCGACATATATTGTTTTTTAGTGCTATTCTTCCAAGCTACATCTATAACAACCATGGTCCTGTCCAACAGTTCAAACTCTTGCAATGGTCTGGTCAGAACCTGCAGATAAACAAATTCATATGATCATGCAATGGACGAATTTCTTTTGTTACTGGTTGTGTCAACAGATTGTCGCAACTGGGAATTGTCATACATGGTTCAACAATCATTTTAAGCATCAATGGGAACCATGACTGCGTAGGCCAATTTGGCACCACCAAAATGCCTTTGGCAGCGTCTTGCGCTATTTTCTTGGGACATTGCCCAATCAGACAGAATGGGGAAAACATAAAAGAACGTATTCCCCCAGTGTAGCGAGAAAGCATCCACCGCTACTGCCCCTGGATCGTGTTCCCAAGACACGTATTTGGGCAATTGGTGATTCAATCTAGAGGCAAACAGATCAATGTCCGGTACTCCATACCGACTGACAATATTTTTGAAATTTTGTGGATTTAACATCCATTCTGTATTGTCTTTAAATATTCGTGATCTTTTGTCTGCCACAACATTGTCTCTTCCTGGGAGATAAATAGCTGAAAACCAAATATTTTTACCAATACACCATTGCCACATCTGGTTACCAGATGATCACATGATCTGACACCACCCTTGTGATTGATATATGCCACAGCTGTGGTATTGTCTATTTCAGGCACGTGCCGTGAGTAATTACTCAGCGTAGGCACTCACTCCGCTTAAAAAAATATGTAAACCGCGCATGCGCAGATTGTTCGCCCCGTTAAATAAATAAATTAATAAAAACAGTGACATTTCAATTTGCCCAAGGCTTCCAAGTCCAATTGGGGGGACAGTTCCTTTCACAGCGTGTGGAGAGTCTGTGCCAGCGGTAAAGTTGTGGGGAGGGCACGAGTGTTGAGAAGGAGGGTGTCGGGGATACTGCCAGCGCTGGAAAGGACACAGAGAACATTTATGAGGAAGGTGCCAGGACTAGAGGGTCTGAGCGATATATAGAGGTTGTAGGCTGGACATGTGAGGAGCAATGGTGAAAATCGCAAGGAAGTACTTATCACAAAGTACTGGAATCTTCACTCCCTCACCGCTGCCGCAGCTCTCCAGGTGCGAAGCCACGGACTGTAGCTGGGGATAGAAGCAGCTCGGGGAGCGTCCACCGGGACCCGACAGCTGAACTGGCCGCCACTTCAGCTCCTTCTGCCGGCCCGCTCACCTTTGGCAGCGCTCTCCGTCGGAACACCTGTCACCTGCCATTCACTGACTTCACTCATGTCAGCGACTTCCTGCAAATCATTAAATTCCCACAGCCGAGTAACCTCAATCACGCTGTCGGAATTTAAGGACATGAGTGAGGCCAGCGAGCGGCAGGAGAGAGATTTTTAGACGGAGAGTTGCCAGAGGTGGGCGGGTGGTTCTGGAGCTAAGGTGGCGGCTGGTTCCGCTGTCAGGCCCGGCGCCGCTCGAGCTACTTCTCTCTCTTTCTCCCCCCCCCCCCCCGGCCTCAGAGAAGTGTCATTTCATGCCCCCTTGCAAGGAACGTCGCAAGTGGATGCCCCCGGTCCCTCATTGATAACATTCATGCCCTCCCCGCAACGTTACCCCGGGCCAGACTCCCCAAACGCTGTGAAAGGAGCTCCCCCCCCCCCCCCCCAAGACCCCGGCAATTACGGTATTTAAAAAAATAAATCACAAAATGTACTTACCACATTACTGGTAAACGACAAACCATGGTTGAAAACCCCGCCAAGAAACTTGCGCTGCGCATGCGCAGTAGACTGATGCGCATGCGCAGTGCTACAAAGGCAGGATTTCTGCTGCCTTCAGCCCCGCTTGAAACTGACGGCTTCAGGCAGCGCTGACGGCACGTGGGCTGCACAGAGCTTCCCGTGTTACAAGCGCTGTGAGTGAAAGGCATGGGGAATTATGCCTACCTAAGAGATCGGTCTCTTACATAGGCATAATTCTCCCATGCCTTTACTATTTATATTTAATAATTGTCATTTCATAATTTTAGTCAGGGTAGGCAGTGCCTACCTTGCCTACCCTGACGGCACGTGCCTGGTCTATTTGTATATGGACATGTAAATCTTTAATGTAGAACAATAAGCTTTTAATCCATAAATGCTCCCAGTAGCTCCAAATAATTAATACCATACGTTTGGAGCAATAAATCCTCTTGGACAGCCCATCTGCCCCCGCAGCTGGTCTCATTATCCGTAGCCCCCCCCCATCCGAGAGAATTTGCGTCAGTTTGCAAAAACACTACTGGCTGATGAACCAAAATGTTCTAAGCAGCTTGTGGAACATTCTCAACCCACCAATCTAATTCTGATAAATTTCCTTTGGCAATTGCATTGGCCTATCAAATGGCCTGCTCGCTGAATAAGCGCTTGAGTTTTTGCCCTTTGAAGATTTTGGTAATGTAGAGGACCAAATTCCACTGCTGGAAATGCTGCTACCAACTTCCCAATAACCTTGGCAACTACTCGGATGGAGGGATAAGGTTTGTAAATCAGGTTCTGACACACATTTGTCAATCTATCACCTTATCCATTGGTAAATAATCACGAACCCCAGATATTCCATGGTTTGGGATGGCTGTAACTTAGATTTTGTTGGATAAATCAGGAATCCCAACTTCTCAAACAAGCTTGTAGTTGCTGAGACTGATTTTTCAGCTGACTCCTGATTAGCATTGACAATTAAATGTCATCTAGATAAGCCATAACGATGTGTTTTTGTGCCCTTAGCAGTGCAAGTGCTGGCTTCAACAATTAAGTGAACAATCTAGGTGCTGAATTAGCATCTAGTTGCCCAATTAACCCATTAGGTAATGCTTTGTATTGCCACAGCTGTCCCATCCATTTAAACTTTAAACACCTGCGAAAACTATGGTGAATTGGGACCGAAAAATATGCATCCTTCAAATCTATTGTAGCCATATAACAACCTGTTGATAGCAGCTGCATTGCAGTGTTAAATGTGTCCATTAAAATGTTTATACTGGACAAATGTATTCAATTGTGTGAGATCTAAAATTATTCTACAACCCCCATCTTCTTTGGTCTGGGGAAAATATTTGATACAAATTGTTGTGGATCCTCTCCTGTTTTCTCAATAACTCCTTTTCACACAAATTCTTACCTTCTTTGTCAATTTGATTTTTTCCCAAAAGCTGAAAACATCAAAGAATGATTAGGCTTATTCTGTCCCAATGGATCCATACCTTCTACAAAATCAATGGTAGATCCTAACACAGTATCTAATACAACACGATCAGCTGTTATACTGTCCCATTCATTATAAAACATTCGGAGTCTACCACCAATCTGAGGTTCATCCAAACATTCTTCTTTAATAGGATAAATTTATGTACCTCTCCAACTGGATGAAATGATCTCCTTTTCCCAATAAATGGGTGTACATTCGGCTGTGCTGGCTGGAATTCTTTCTTATCATACTCCTGCCTCGGCTTGTCCCAGCTCCAAAATCAAATCCCCTTTTTATATGGCCAGCCCTTCTCTGGTTTGTTTAGACAAATTCTCTCTGAAATAAACCAGGAGTTTGAACATTGCTTGGCTTGCACAACCCTGCAAATCTTGAATGTGACAGAGGCCAAATGGCAATCTTCCTCATGCAATTTATCTCAAAATGAGTTGCAAAATAAAGCCAACATATGTTTCTAAACTTTGGTCATTCCACAACCTTCCACTTGTCTTCCAAAGGCAGTAATGCCAGCTGAAATCAGCTTGAGGACTCTTTGAAATCAAATCTCCTGCGCCCGCATCATTGATGACATTGGCGCCCAAACACCCGGATTCACCGTAGGTACCTTCAATGAGGCACAATTAATAGGTGTTTTATACAATTCTGCTGTCTCAACCATAACAGCTTTTTGAGGCGGGTGAGAGACCAAATAATTAATATTGGCCGCCAGGTTTTCTTCCACGGCCTCACCGCCTCCTCCAGGTATAGCAAAACTTTGTGCCATATCAGGCACACCTGGATCAATATATTTGTATTGTGGTGTGTACTCCGGACCTCAATCACCACTTTCAGGGTCTGTCTCATACAGCCCTGGTACTCCTGAAACTTGTTCAAGGAGACTTCCTCCAGTCCAATCCCAGGCACTGGAGTTTCAATTCCCAATTCAAACTGGCACCATATTCATGATATGGAACCCCGCTCAGGGGCTGCCTGGGAATATTCTGGGTACTTAGACCCTTGGTTGATTATAGTTTGGAGCATTTCTCCATTTGATCCATTCTGAGCCATAAGGCTTTTCTTTCTGGACCTTTTTAGAATCAGAGTCCTCAGAAACCTCAGGCCTTTCAGCTTTTCTTCACATTTTTTAGGCACTGGGTTTTCCTCCTAAGTTTCTGTTTGTGGAGCAATCAAAGCCTCACTAACGGGTATTTCAACGGCCACCGGTATCGGAACCGGCTCCGCAATAATCTCCTGTCCCGACTCTTCTCCCCGGGACGCACGTTTTACCCGCTGTTTTTTGGCTTTCTCCATTTTCCTTTCTAACTCCTCCTGGTTTACCCACCAGGCTACGGAGTTCTGAAACCCGCCCTAGAAACGAAAATCTCTCTTACCTGCGGGCCGGTTCCTTACCGCTGTGTGGAGCTGCGCTCTGCAGCTCTTTCCTCTGCCGACGGCGACGACGTAATGCCGATCCAGCGTCAGGCGGGGCTTCTTCACGTAGTCACTCACGTGACTCCGAAGTAAAATTGGTTAGCACGTTTCACAGGCTGGATTTGGAAGGGACACATTTCTCCTGACACTACATAACACTTAGCTGGGGTTTGATGCTGTAGGGGAAGATTCTGAGCAAGATAGACATGATACTGCTATGCATATATTTGTTTTTTTAAAGGAATGTTTTTAACATATCAAAGAGCCAAATGATTGTTTTGGTATCTCTCAAGAAAGCATCCTGTGGCTTCCTGTGGCTTTAGCAAAGGGACACCACCAGCAAACATTGGGTGTGGCCATACGGGTTGTGTTTGCTTTGTTTGGAAAAATATTGTGGTTGGCATTTTAAATACAAAGTTCAGAATTTCATTTTCTGGTACATGGAGCATATTGTTGGCAAATGCTGTGGATACATTTTCAGAAGTGAGGACTGTACAGAGCTGGTCGGGGGAGGCAGAGGAACAACTACAGGACTGCTTGGAGTCTGTAGACTGGGCAATGTTGAAGAACTCAGCAACCTACCTGAATGAATACGCCACAGTGATTACAGACTTCATAAGGAAATGTTTGGAGGACTGTGTTCCAACAAAAACATTCAGAGTGTTTCCTAACTAGAAGCCTTGGATGAACCATAAGATCTGCATTCTTCTGAAGACCAGATCCCGGGCATTCTGGTCTGGCGAGGCAGAGTTCTATAAGAAGTCCAGATACGACCTTGGTAAGGCCATCAAAAAGGCCAAAAGGGACCTGCTCCAAGCTGGAGGATGAGACGGATGTTCGGCAACTGTGGCAGGGCTTGAATGCCATCACCTCCTACATGGCAAAATCAGGAGGCAACTCAAATGACAGCGAAGCATCACTCCCTGACGAGCTCAATGCATTCTACACACGGTTTGATAGGGAGAACACTGATGTGCCTTCCCGAGCCCCCATTCGCCCTGACGGTATTGCAGTCACAGTCACGGAGGCCGACGTCAGAAGAACCTTCAGGGGGGTGAACCCTCGGAAAGCGCCTGGACCTGATGGTATACCCGGTCGAGTTCTCAAGATCTGTGTAGACCAACTGGCTGGAGTTTTTGCGTACATTTTCAACCTCTCACTTCTGAGGTCTGAGGTTCCCAACTGCTTTAAGATGCATCAATAATACCGGTGCCCAAGAAGAGCAAGGTGACGTGCCCCAATAACTATTGACCATTGGGACTAACGTCTGTGGTGATGAAGTGCTTTGAGAGGTTGGTTATGATGCACATAACTCCTACCTCGACAAGAACCTCGACCCACTTCAGTTTGCTTACCGCCACAACAGGTCAACGGAGGATGCAATTTCACTGGCTCTCCACTCCACATTGGACCACTTGGACAATAAAAACACTTACGTCAGGCTATTGTTTATAGATACAGCTCGACGTTTAATACCATCATCCCCTCAAAGCTGGTTACGCGAGGAAGTGTGGTGTTACAGAGCTCCCGTTCAAACACAAAAACAAATGAGTTATAACATCTCTTTGGAATTTGGAGGAGGCACCGAAGTTCATCACCGAGCCACCGAGGGAGCCCAATATCGGCCCAGACTGGCCTCCCTTCGGTGGCCAAACCTACACGGGCTCACCAGCTCATTGAACTACATCCTCAGAAGGAGAGGGAGGGGCAAGGGGGTGAAGGGGAACGACCAGCGTTAGCTCGGGTTCTTCTTGGACGACCTGGAAAAGGACACTAAGACCAAGAGCAGCGTCGTTCCTGTTGAGGGTAGAGAGACCAGTGGAACGTCCCTTGTAGCCAAAGGTCCGGGGGGCAAGGAGCACCGCCACTCCACCTAGGGTCCGCAAGGGGAGGAATGGCTCTGCTGTTAGTGACCGAAGGACTGGTGACGGGATCTAAGGAGTAGACAGGGCTGAAGATCTCCTGGTTGGGCTGCTCCTAGGCCTGGCCAAGCTAGCCATCCGCGAGTCACAGCGCCAGGCGGAAGAGTGATTTGCCCAAGCCAGATGTTTGCCCCTTTACCGGGATTGTACAATAGTTATTAGAATACTTGTAAAATAGTTGTTTGATGATTTTGTAACATGGGGGTGGGTATGAGGAACCCATCAATGGGACAATGGTGGAGAGGGTCAAAGACTTCAGATTTCTGGGCGTGCATTCTTCCGAAGATCTTTCCTGGACCCAGCACCCCGATGCAATTATAAAGAAGGCACATCAGCGACTCTACTTCCTGAGAAGATTACAGAGATTCGGCATGTCGAAGAGAATTCTCCTAAACTTCTACAGGTGCACGGTAGAGAGCATTCTGACTGGTTGCATTGTGGCCTGGCTCAGCGACTTGAACGCCCAGGAGCAAAAAAGACTGCAGAAAGCTGAACCCCTGCCCAGTCCATCATTGACTTTGACCTCCCCACTGTCAAAAGGATCTATCGTAGTCGCTGCCTCAAAAAGGCAGCCAAAATCATCAAAGGCCCACACCATCCTGGCCACACACTTGTTTCACCATTGCCATCAGGAAGAAGATACAGGAGCCTGAAAACTATAACGTCCAAGTTCAGGAACAGCTTCTTCCCTGCAGCCATCAGATCTGAGAATAAGATCTGAGCTCTGAACTGCAAAAGAGTATTATTATTGCATTATATTTGTTATTTATTTAACATTTTTTTCCCTCTTCCCCCTGTTATGTACTGTTTACATATTCACATATTCTGTTGTGCTGCAGCAAGTAAGAATTTCATTGTCCCATCCAGGACAGATGATAATCAAACACTCTTGACTAATCCTAAATTGAGTTTCAGACCTCGTCATGTAATCTTCAGGACCATATTTTTCTGCTTTGGAGCCACAGGCCGACAGAACAGAAGAAAGCTATTTTCTTTATCACTCTGTGGAAGAGAAATCCTGAAGTCTCACTCCCCTGCCATTTCATAAAGCTTGTTTTTTTTTCTTTCAAGTTATCTCTCATTAATTTGGCTATGTTATTCTTTTCTCGCATTTTAAAAGGGGTCTTTTTTCATTTCCCTTTAAATTTCCTCTCATGCTGCCTTTGTTTCAATCATTTGCTTTTTTTAAATTTCCCTTACTTCTTTTCAGCCCACCACCAGTAATATACTGTTCGTTTCATTTTTTGCCTCTTTATAGAGTAATCAAGGGAGTTCTGGCTTTAATTGCCCTACATTTACTTATCCTTATGGAAATGTAAGCTGTATTAAATCATTGCTTCCTTAAAAGGTCTCCTATTTTTAGTTACACTTTTGCCTGCCGATCTTTGATTTTAACCTTCCCAAGCCAGATCTATTATCATTGAATTGATACGTATCCTAATTGAATTGACTCGTTTCAGTTTTGAGCAATGCTTTCCCATTTCAAACCATTGTGACTGCAGCTTCCTTGGTGCTTCTGCACAGATACTGACTACACTTTGCTCACTTTATTCTTCAGGGCCAAATCCAGTTATGCCTTCCTATTTCCCCCCCCCCCCCCCCCCCCCCCGATTATTTCTACCTTTTTAAGGTAGAATCTAAGCCATCTGTTAAAATCTACTTGCATGACCACTTTCCTTTTTCAGTTTACATCACACATACCAGTCTCCCAAAGTAGGAAGTGTACTCCCTACAAACTCAAAAGTACAGTGCTCACTTGATGCACCAAGTTAACAGCAAATGAGTAAATACAGTTTCAGTAATACAGTGACAGTTTACCTCAGTATTCTGTGTGTACACACGTAACTTATTATAATTCAATAGTGTGCAATACTATCTCTCTCAATTGAAAGAGAGAGGAAAGTAAGGTACAAGTGTAGGTATCCATACATGTTAATTTACGAATGCATGGGGTGCACGTTGCCACAGCTGATAGAGCTGGTGTCTCACTGCACCAGAGACCTTGGTTCGATCCTAACCCCCTTGGATGCTGTCTGTGTGGAGTTTGCACAATCTCATAGTGACTGCATGGTTTTCCTCTGGGTAATCCTGTTTCCTTGCACATGGTTAATTGTCTCTCTTAAAAAAAGTGCCTCATGTGTTGGCAGTGGATGAGAAAGTGAGAGAACATCAAACTTGTTTGAACGGGGGATGGATGGTGGGCATTGTCTCGGCGGCCCCTTTTCTGTTGTCTGAGCATTCTTATGTTTTTTTAAATCTATTTTAGTTTTTTTTTAAATTTATTTTAAATTAGCACAACCATTGTCTTGTTCTACATATTTTCCACTTTTTCTATTTCTATTCTATGCCATTAAAAGTTGGCACTATTGTAGGCAATCCGCATAGTGAGTTAGGTTACATTGCTGCCAATGTCCTCCTGTGCTGCTGTGTTTCTGGGACTTTTGCACCATTGCCAGGATAGAAGCCTTGATTCAGTTTCCGGGCCTGTTCCACCGTAGCCAAACTCAAGTTTGTCTCTTGTTTGTAACAAATTCATCTCTTAAGGCTAACATTACACATCATTAACATTTTATTAAATAAGGAAATGATCTCAAGCGAAAAACCATTTTCGAAATTGAGAGTTCTTATTCAAGTCAATTAATGAGCACAGAATTCAAGACTTTTCATTTCTGACCTTCAATATGGTTATGAGTTAAATTATTGGATTGCATTCTTCCAAAGACATTTAATTATGTCTACCTATTTGAGTTCTGGTAAAACATCAAAGTAAGTTTAAAATTCTGTGTTTCTTTTTGTGAGCCTGAATTCAATTTTTTAAAAGCATTGTATGTTAATGCAAACCATGAGAAATAATCTAATTTGGTTTAAAATTTAAAATTGTGAGAACATTATAACACTGGTTGGAATATATGGCAGTTCTTCCTAATACTTTTGGAGCAATACAGGGCAATAGTCAATACACCCACTATGATAGAAATGGGATGTATAATGTGGGAATATTTAATTGTATAATTCAGTAAAGTTGTTATTTTTTATAGCTGTTATGTGATATAGAGAAATATGGTCTAAATTGGTCAAACCTGCTTGTACCATCGGTATTAGTTACCAGAATTGATTCACCAATTTCTGTTGCATCTTTAGGCTTTTCTAAAGAATTGCAGCCACAAAACAGTTTGTTCTAGTGTGCTTTGACCATTTTTTCTGAAATTATTCCATATTGGCACCTTCAATATTCAAAATAATTTGTCTGAAATTAAATGACTAGTTGTGGAAGCAGTAAATGTAAACTTTGCAGTCTTAGTCTAGACTAATTCATGTAACAAAACAAACAAGCACCCTATCATTCACAGGTATTTATATTTGAATGGTTCTTGCTGTCTTTTACATAGGAGAATTAGACAGTCTTGTAGACAGGGTTTATTGCTTTTTTTTAATGCATGTACTTACTATTGAATGCCTCATTAACCTGGAACATTAGATGTCGATAACTTCCATAAAAAAAGGGTGTCACTTTCTGCTGTCCCTCTGTCCTGGGCTGTTGAGAATGGGATTTCCTGTAATTTACCAGCAGGGTGCTTTTGCTCTACTGCTCTGCTTGACTAAACATGTTTAAGAAAATTCAGAAGGTGAACATAATTTGTCTTGGATCAGCTCAATCTAGTTTACTGATTCTCTGTGTTCAGGTCTTCATGTAGTCACCACATTCTGAAATTTGAAGCATTTGTGTTTTTACAAAGATGGGAAATTCATATGCTGGGCAACTGAAGACAACCCGTTTTGAAGAAGTTCTGCACAATTCTATTGAAGCCTCCCTCCGTTCAAACAGCTTGGTCCCGAGGCCTGTGTTTTCCCAGTTATATCTCGAGGCTGAGCATCAATTAATCTCAAATTTTGAAGGTAAGAACAAAGTTATTTTTTAAATAAAAGATTGACTTTATACTAGTTTTCTTGCTCACATTTAAAAGCAGAAATGTTTCTTTTTTCAAGAAAGAAATACTGTTAACTTTAAGCAGTATTGGATCTTTCTACATTGTTAGACGATATTTAGCTGTGCACTATCTAAACTAACTAGTCCATTTAATAGAGTTTGTTTTCATTACAGTTCAACTCATCTAACATTGCAATTGATCATTACTTCTGGAAAGATACGTCTCAGAAATAGTGATGATTTTTTTATTTTACATTTGTCAGTTAGACTGCACATGCCAAAGGTTAAAAGATTGTTTCTCTACAGGCTTGAAAGCTGATAAATCTGCATTCTATGTGCCTAGTGTCAGAGGGCAGGAATATGCACAAACTATATTTATGTGCCTATGCTCTGAGTATTCAAGATCCATTCTGAAAGCACTGTGAAGAATTTTACACAGGCAAAAGAGGATGTAACATCTGTTTGAGACGGACAGTGCAAAATATTGCTGCCCTGAATAGACCCAGTGCTTAACCAGCTTGGGGCTCAAACAGTGATCCTTAAAGGGGCAGCAGGGGCTGCCAACAAAATGTTTAAAAAAAACCCATCATTCCCAATGGAGTGGGGAACCTGAGGAGTGCACTTCTTGACTCATCAGTAGTCCTAGAACCAATCACTCACCTTCCTCCTGCTGGGCCCATCCACTTTCCCTAGGGCCACTCTCAGGATGTAGCTGACCCAACATGGAATTGCTGAACTGCTTTCGGGTGCCCAATAGATATCACAACGCGCTGGCAGGAGCCAATGTGGCACAGACATAATTTTCAGTTGGCCTTTTGTGCAATAGAACCCCCCCCCCCCCCCCAGATCAAGCAAAGGCAAGGTCCAGAGTGACATTCCTGTAGAGTGTCAGATATTGAAATAATCTTGCAGTTGATAATTAAGTAGATTGTGTTGCTGAATGGTTGAAGCTTCAGTCTCGAGGGACATATAGGTGGCCTGGCCCATTGGATAGAGAACTGACAAATGGAACTTATCCAGAAAAGTGTGAATTACCATATTTGAGAAGTGCAAAAAGGCATGGGAGTGTTCAATCCAAGTTGGATCCAAGGAGTCTGAGGGAGACCTGAACTTAGTATGTAGGAAGAATGTACACACCCTTATTGGAGCGGTCAAAAATGCTTGGACCTATAATAATTAGTCAAAGGATTAGAGGAGAGTAATATTGGTAGGGACTTGGAGCTCAGTGCTTGAAAGGCTGGTAGATCAGAAACCCTCAACATGTTATTTAAAAAAAATAGTTTAGTATGTTCCTGAGGAGCCCTGGTCTGCAGGGCTATTGATTCAACACTAGGGAATGGGATGAGGCTGGAAATCCTTGTTAAGCAGCACAGATACAAAGTGCAATCGGCCTCCTGTGTTGTACATTTCTATGGTGCCATGGTTTTGTGTTGGATAGTTCCAACAGATAAAGAAAGCAATGGCATGATGCAAAGTAGCATTTAGATTATTCATTTACATGTTACAAATTAAATCATCAAATTCCTTAAATTACAAATTTGCTATGCTACTTATTATTTAATTATGTTCCAGTTTAAAAAAAATATGTGCACAAATATTTCCCTCTTTCTAGGAGTAAACTGCTTTGACTTTATTTTTAGTAACCAAAAAACCCACAGAAAAATCTGTAACTTTTCCAGTTACAAACTGTGTTCCTCTATCAGCAAAATCACTGAAGCGCTCTATGCCAAAGATTTTCGAGAAGCAAGATGCGCCACTCAGTGAAAAAAGCGTAGTATCACATGTGTGATTGTCGACACCATGATAGCGGACCAAAGATGGCATCGACAATGGCGTCCACTTCTAAATCTTCATCTTACTGCGCGGCTGTTAATCTGTCTTTTGGTTCCCCTAAAAAAAAGAAAGGTGACAAAAATATTATTATTCTGAATTGAAATGTTATTTTCTGTTCTCCCACCAACTGTCAGGGAAAATTAGGCTCCTCTATAATCTTTCGTCGGTACATTAGAAAGTTATTAGAATTATTTTGAATAGATCTTTACTTACCACAGTAATAAAGTCACTAATTTTAACACTTCTGAACATTTTTGGTTTTCGTTCTTGTAAGGCAGGGGTCTCCAAAATATGGCCCAGTGACCACGAGATTTTTCCAGCTCAGATTCGAGTCCGGGAATGCGACGGCTGTTACCGATTATGTCCCTCGAATTGTTGAGACTTCACAAGCAAAGATCACAAGCCCGTCGTGAAGAAGGGTGCAATCAAAGATTATAGAACTCCGCTCTATAATCTTTGGGTGCAAATGTGGGACGGGGGGTTCGCCGGCGGCGATCGGAATCAAAGATGCCAGAGGAGCTCTATATAATATTTTTGGTCGGAATGGGAAGGGTGCGCATTGTAACGTGCCCTTGTTCCACTCTCCCTGTCCTTTTCCCTCTCCCCCTTCTCCCTCTCTCCCTCCTCCCTCCTCCTCCTCCCTCTCCCTCCTCCCTCTCCCTTTCTCTCTCTTTCCCCTTCTCTCTCTTTCCCCTTCTCTCTCTTTCCCCTTCTCTCTCTTTCCCCTTCTCTCTCTTTCCCCTTCTCTCTCTTTCCCCTTCTCTCTCTTTCCCCTTCTCTCTCTTTCCCCTTCTCTCTCTTTCCCCTTCTCTCTCTTCCCCTTCTCTCTCTTTCCCCTTCTCTCTCTTTCCCCTTCTCTCTCTTTCCCCTTCTCTCTCTTTCCCCTTCTCTCTCTTTCCCCTTCTCTCTCTTTCCCCTTCCCTCTCTTTCCCCTTCCCTCTCTTTCCCCTTCCCTCTCTTTCCCCTTCCCTCTCTTTCCCCTTCCCTCTCTTTCCCCTTCCCTCTCTTTCCCCTTCCCTCTCTTTCCCCTTCCCTCTCTTTCCCCTCCCCTCTCTTTCCCCTCCCCTCTCTTTCCCCTTCCCTCTCTTTCCCCTTCCCTCTCTTTCCCCTTCTCTCTCTTTCCCCTTCTCTCTCTTTCCCCTTCTCTCTCTTTCTCCTCTCTCTTTCCCCTCCAAATCTGAGGAAGGACATTATTGCCATAGAGGGAGTGCAGCGAAGGTTCACCAGACTGATTCCTGGGATGTCAGGACTGTCTTATGAACAAAGACTGCATAGACTCGGTTTATACTCTCTAGAATTTAGGAGATTGAGAGGGGATCTTATAGAAACTTACAAGATTCTTAAGGGGTTGGACAAGCTAGATGCAGGAAGATTGTTCCCGATGTTGGGGAGGTCCAGGACAAGGGGTCACAGCTTAAGGATAAGGGGGAAATCCTTTAGGACCGAGATGAGAAGGAATTTTTTCACACAGAGAGTGGTGGGTCTCTGGAACTCTCTGCCACAGAGGGTAGTTGAGGCCAGTTCATTTGCTATATTTAAGAGGGAGTTAGATGTGGCCCTTGTGGCTAAGGGGATCAGAGGGTATGGAGAGAGGCAGGTACGGGATACTGAGTTGGATGATCAGCCATGATCATATTGAATGACGGTGCAGGCTCGAAGGGCCGAATGGCCTACTCCTGCACCTAATTTCTATGTTTCTATGTTTCTCTCGATCTCCCCCCTCTCGATCTCTGTCTCTCCCCATCTCTCGATCTCTCTCTTTCCCATCTCTCGATCTCTCTCTTTCCCATCTCTCGATCTCTCTCTCTCTCCCCTTCTCTCGATCGCTCTCTCCCTCTCTCTCCCACCTTCCCTCTCTCTCCCACCTTCCCTCTCTCTCCCTCCTTCCCTCTCTCTCTCCCTCCTTCCCTCTCTCTCTCCCTACTTCCCTCTCTCTCTCCCTCCCCCCTCTCTCCTTCCCTCCCCCCTCTCTCCTTCCCTTCCCTCTCTCTCTCCTTCCCTTCCCTCTCTCTCTCCTTCCCTTCCCTCTCTCCCCTCCCCTTTCTCCCCTTCCCTTTCTCCCCTTCCCCCTCTCCCCTTCCCCCTCTCTCTCCCTCCCTTCCCCCTCTCTCTCCCTCCTTTATGTAAATCTTACCATGTATGTCAGAAATAAAGTTTTAACCATGTTAATAGATCTCTATTATGATTTATTTAAAATTGAGCGAGTTGGTGCAATATCGGTTCCAGCTGTCAGAGAATTCCACAGACTCACCACTCGCTGTGTGAAAAGATATCTTCTCATCACGGTCCTAAAAGACTTCCCCCCTTATCCTTAAACTGTGACCCCCTGTTCTGGAGTTCCCCAACATTGGGAACAATCTTCCTGCATCTAACCTGTCCAACCCCTTAAGAATTTTGTAAGTCTCTATAAGATCCCCCCTCAACCTGCTAAATTCCAGCGAGTACAAGCCAAGTTTATTCAGTCTTTCTTCATATGGAATCCTGCCATCCCAGGAATCAGTCTGGTCCTATTTACCTCTTAAAAATCATTAATATATATGGTAAACAGTTGCGGCCCCAACACCGAGCCTTGTGGCAAAAAATTCCAGATTAGTCAAACATGATTTTCCTTTCATAAATGCTGACTTGGACTAATCCTTTTACTGCTATCCAAATGCCCCATTATTACATCTTTAATAATTGACTCCAGCATCTTTCCCACCACCTAAGCCAGGCTAACTGGCCTGGAATTCCCTGTTTTCTCTCTCGCTCCTTTCTTGAAAAGTGAGATAACATTAGCTATCCTCCAATCCACAAGAACTGATCCTAAATCTATTGAACATTGGAAAAAGATCATATGTATATATGTATGTGTATATATGCATGTATATATGTATGCATATGTATATGTATGTATGTATGCATATATGGTTTATGTACACCATCTGACAAATAAAATAGAGAGTTATAGTGATGCTTTAAATCAGTTGCTTCTGATCCTTGAGAAGGAAATGTATTTATCTCTCAAGGGCCTGTCCCACCATATCTTTATATGAATGTATGTTTGTGTGTGCCTGTAATTTTGTGCAATGTGTGTTTAAGCAATACAAGGGAAGCTGCACAATGCAAGGGAAAATACCCAAAAGTGGGGGCTGGGGAGGAAAGATGCGAGGGAAATGGGGGAACAGGGGGGGAAAGGGAGGGAGAGAGGGAAGGGAGAGAGAGGGGAGGGAGAGAGAGGGAAGGAGGGAGGGAGAGGGAGGGAGGGAGAGAAGGAGAGAGATCAAGGGGAGGATCGAGCGGGGAGAGTGAGATCGAGAGAAGAGAGGGGAGAGAGAGATCGAGAGGGGAGAGAGAAGAGAGAGAGATCGAGAGAAGAGGGAGATCGAGAGGGGAGAGAGAGATTGAGGGAAGTGGGAGATCGAGAGAGGATAGAGAGAGATAGGGAGAAGAGAGGGTAGAGAGGGAGGTTGAGAGGTAAGTAAAGATCTATTACAAATAAATCCAATAACATCTAATGCATCTTGCTCCTCTATAATCTTTGTTTGCAACTGCTCTGTAGCTTTGGAGCGGATTACACATGGGGAGGCAGTCCACCAAAATGACGGCCGTGACGTTCCGTTACGTACTACACACCAGTCCATTGGATTTCCACTGAGTGGCACATCTTGCTCCTCTATAATCTTTGCTCTATGCCGTTGCTGGACAAGTTCTCTTGATCAGAGACACTGATGGACTTGTATTTTTTGAAAATATTCAATGGGTAAGGCAGCTGTTCTAAGGAGAGGTTAACTATTTTTCTCTCTATGGAATACTGCCCTGATATGCGAAGTGGTTATTCTTCAGATTTACAGCAACTGCAATTTATAAAGAAATTAGCATATCCTGTTTATTAATGTTGATCTAGGTTAAATGCAGTATTTGTGATTGAATAAAGTGCTCATTTCATAACAGAATAGGCAATAACGCTGAGGTGTTAGCCCCCCTCTGCTAGCCTGGGGAACTGGACCTGCACCCTTCCACAAGTCTCCAGCCCTTACAGTGTCTTTATTTTATCACCAGAACCATTTGAATAATGGAGAAATAGTGTGGAGCTGCCATTGCTTATCTGATCTGGGCTGTTAAGATGTTCTGGCCATTTAAAGTGTAAGTTGACATGGACAACATACAAATAGAAACATAGAAACATAGAAAATAGGTGCAGGAGGAGGCCATTCGGCCCTTCGAGTCAGCACCATCATTCATTGTGATCATGGCTGATCATCCCCAATCAATAACCCGTGCCTGCCTTCTCCCCATATCCTTTGATTCCACTAGCCCCTAGAGCTCTATCTAACTCTCTCTTAAGTCCATCCAGTGATTTGGCCTCCACTGCCCTCTGTGGCAGGGAATTGCACAAATTCACAACTCTCTGGGTGAAAAAGTTTTCTTTCACCTTGGTCTTAAATGGCCTCCCCCTTATTCTAAGACTGTGGCCCCCTGGTTCTGAGACTGGAGAATTAAAAGTTCTTGTCCACCTTCAGAACTTGGGCTTGCCTCTGAGAGAATAAGTGCTCTGTGTATTTCTGGGATGAGCCAACTATTATGTTCCTAGAGAAAAAGAGCATGGAAACCGACCATTTGGTCTACCGAGTCCATGCTGAACATCTGCTATCCATTTACACTAATCCTACATGAATCCAATGTTATTATTCCCATATTCTCATGTACCTCTCTTTCAATTGTTTAAACCTAAACTTCCATGTAGTTGGTAATGCAGCTTGCAAAAAAACAAGCAATGAAGAGGAGGAAGAGGAGGAAGATGATGGCTCAGAGTCCAGCAGTCCTCTCGTGCATTATCAAATGAAAGCTGCCCCAGAAGGATGTTGTACCACTGATGGTAGGATGATAAACCTTCCGTTTAAATCATTAAAAATGACCAGCCTTAAACATAAAATGTACAGTGCCCTCCATAATGTTTGGGACAAAGACCCATCATTTTTTTATTTGCCTCTGTTCTCCACAATTTGAGATTTGTAATAGAAAAAAAATCATATGTGGTTAAAGTGCACATTGTCAGATTTTAATAAAGGCCATTTTTATACATTTTGGTTTCACCATGTAGAAGTTATAGCAGTGTTTATACATAGTCTCCCCCGCCCCCATTTCAGGGCACCATAATGTTTGGGACACAGAAATGTAATGTGAATGAAAGTAGTCATGTTTAATATTTTCTTGCATATCCTTCGAATACAATGAAGTTTGCGATTCATGGACATCACCAGTTGCTGGGTATATTTTCTGGTGACGCTCTGCCAGGCCTGCATTGCAGAAATCATTTGCTTATGTTTGTTTTAGGGGCTAGTCCCCTTCAGTTTTTTCTTCAGCATATAAAAGTCATGCTCAATTGGGTTCAGATCGGGGGATTGACTTGGCCACTGAAGAATTGACCATTTTTTAGCTTTGAAAAACTCTGTTGCTTTAGCAGGATGTCTTGCTGTAGATTGAACCATCGGCCAATGAGATTTGAGGCATTTGTTTGAACTTGTGCAGATAGGATGTGTCTATACACTTCAGAATTCATTATGCTACTACCATCAGCAGTTGTATCATCGATCAAGGTAAATGAGCCAGTACCTTCAGCAGTCATACATGCCCAGGCCATAACACCCCCACCACTGTGTTTCACAGAAGAGGTGGTATACTGTGGAAGTTGGGCAGTTCCTTCTCTCCTCCATACTTTGCTCTTGCCATCACTCTGATATAAATCGTCATCTCATCTGTCCACAAGACCTTTTTCCAGAACTGCTGTTGCTCTTCTAAGTACTCCTTGGCAAACAGTAAGCCGGCCATCCTATTTTTGCAGCTAACAAGTGGTTTATATCTTGCAGTGTACAGAGCTGCCAAGTAGTATGGATTTTCTGTATTTTGTACGGAAATGCGATCAGAATACGGATGTACAGATTTGCTTTGTAAAATACAGATTTTTTAAAAATCAGCCCGTCTTCCAGTTTCATCTTGCTGCTTAAAAAATGGAAGGATATAAAAAGTCATACTGTACCTAAAAAATTATAGCAGATTAAATCTATTAGTATTTTAAATTTCAAGATCTGCTTGATTATTTTTTAATGCTTTGATCTGCTTGTCCCACTCCAGGTTTAAACAGCGCTGTCAGTTTAACACGAGGGAACACCGCTATGGGTTCTAAAATTAGCGCTCCCAGCTGGAGCGCTTTGCACAGTGCTGTGGGCTTTACACATAGAGCTATGGCCACAGCGCTGTGGGTCACAGACTGTTAGGGGAGGGAGAGAGGGGGAGGAAGGGGGAGAAGGAGGGAGGGAATAAGAGAGGGAGGGAGGAAAAAAGGAAAGAGACGGAGAGGGAGGGAAAGAGAGGGGGAGGAAGAGAGATGAAGAGAGGGCGGGAGAGGGAGAGATGGAGAGAGGGAAGGTGGGAGGGAAAGAGAGGAAGGAGGGAGAAAGAGTGAGTGAGGGAGAGAGAGGGAGCCTTCCAAAATGGCTTCCATATCATCATCTGGTGCTAAAAGCAGGAAGCAGCCGTTCAAGCAGCAGTACACAAAGAGATGGCAGTTAATGCACTATCAAGTAAGGTGCGTAGAAGACATGTCAAATGGTAGCAAAGTTATGCATTCTTGTACTCTTACATGGGTATGACCGCACAGAAAAAACAACACTTTTTTCAGCAAAATGGCAATGCGTAAAAATACTGATTTCCTCAGCAAAATACTGATTTTCAGGTACTAGAATACTGAAATGCTCTGACCAAACTTGGCAACTCTGAGTGTAGCCTCTGTATTTCTGTTCATGAAGACTTCTGCGGACAGTGACAAATCCACACCTGAGTTCGGAAGAGTGTTTCTGATCTGTCGGACAGGTGCTTGGGGGCTTTTCTTTATTATAGAGCAAATTTGTCTGTCATCAGCTGTGGGGGTCTTCCTTGGCCTGTCAGTCCCTTTGCAATTAGTAAGCTCACCAGTGCTCTCTTCTTAATGATGTTCTAAACAGTTGATTTTGGTAAGCCTAAGGTTTGGCTGATGTCTCTAACAGTTTTATTATTGTTTCTCAGTCACATAATGGCTTATTTGACTTTCATCGGCACAACTTTGGTCCTCATGTTGATAAACGGCAATAAAAGTTTCCAACGGTAATGGAACAACTGGAGGCAAGACTAGGTGCTGAGAGCTCTCTTATATCTGCATGAAGGAGGCAATTACATACCTGAGCAATTACAAATGCCTGTGAAGCCATGTGTCCCAAACATTATGGTGCCCTGAAATGGGGGGGGGGGGGGGACTATGTATAAACACAAATGTAATTTCTAAATGGTGAAACCAATGTATAAAAATGGCCTTTAATAAAACCTGACAATGTTCACTTGAGCCACTCGTGATTTTTTCGATTACAAATCTCAAATTGTGGAGTACAGAAGGAAATAAATAAATAATGGATCTTTGTCCCAAACATTATGGAGGGCATTGAATGTGTATGACTAATCTCGGTGCACCTTAGTCGGGAATTAAGAAAACAGTTGTAAACAGGTGGAAACACAAAAAATACAGAATAAGGCAAACCATGTTTTTCCCCTTTAGTTCAATACATGTGAAATTAATTAATTGCATATTATATTCTGATTTAATTTTGAGCGCCATCTGCGCTATTGTTTTGTGAGTTTTGATTCTGGCTCCCTACCATCTTATTGTTTGCCTTTGCATGTTCTGTGGGAGGAATGCTGCACCCGTTCCAAGTTTTTGAGTTGCTATGTTAATTTAGCCAACTTCACTGTGTTCCTAAAATATTTCATGTTAGTACTGATCCTGATTATATGGGCCTTGTATGGTTTTGTATGTTAATTCTGTTGGGGATTAAATGGTTAACTGATCATGATTGAAAATTGAGAATACTTTTCTGAGATCTGTCATTGTACTTGGGAAAGAAACAATTAATTAATCACTGGTTTAGGCTCTGCCATTTGAGAAACTACTGTTGCAATCTAAGTTTTACTTCTGTATTGAGTCTTACAGCGCGGAAACAGGCCATTCGGTCCAACTTGCCCATACCGACCAACATACACTAGCCCAACACGCCTTCATTTGGCCTATATCCTTCTAAATCTTTCCTATCCATGTAACTGTCCAAATTGTTTTTAAACATTGTGATAGTACCTGCCTCAACTACCTCCTCTGACAGCTTTTTCTATACACCCATCACCCTTTGTGTAAATAAAAAAGTTACCCCTCGGTTTCCTCTTTGCCCCTTCACCTTAAACCGATGTCCTCTGGTTCTTGATTCCCCTACTCTGGGTAAAAGATCGTGCATTTACTTGATCTATTCCTCTCATGATCTTCACGATATCTTCAGCAATATCTTCATAAGTCTTCTCTGCACTCTTACAAGCTTGACAACATCTTTCCTATAACATGGCACCCAAAACGGAACACAATACTCTAAATGCGGCCTCACCAATATCTTGTACAACTGTAATATAATCTCCCAACTTCTATACTCATTACTCTGACTGATGAAAGTCATTGTGCTGTAAGCCTTCTTGACCACCCTATGTACATGTGACACCACTTTCAAGGAACTTTGAGCCTGCGCTCCTAGGTCCTTCTGCTCTACAACTCTCCCCAGAGCCCTGCCATTCAATCTGTAGGTCTTGCCCTGGTTAGACTTACCAAAATGCAACTCCTCACACTTCTCCATCTTAAACTTCATTAACCATTCCTCAGTCTACCTGCCCAACTGATCAGGATCCAGTTGGTAGGCTTTAGAGATTTGAATATTTAGTATTGCCAGGCAGTGCCATGAGAGATTCTGTCTGAAGGATGCCATTATAAAGCTTTTGTATCCACAAATAACGAGCTATTTGAGGCATATGAGATTAATCTATGCAGATAATTGCCATTGAATTATCCTCTCCCTTCATTGGAGGATAGTGTTTTGCATTTGATGTCCTGCTTTTACTTATTTCCCTTTCCATTATATAGACTTTGCTAGATACACTTATCTTCCACCTGCCTCTTTCTCCCAAATCCATCCACCCCCTCCCCTGTCTGGTTCAATCTGCCCATCTTCCCCCATTCCTCATCAGCTGACCCTTGCATCATCCCTTTCCTTCTCTTTATACCTAAGAGAATACCCTTGCATCATCCCTTTCCTTCTCCTTATACCTCTCCACTCGCAGTCCTTATGTCGGGTCTCAAGCCGAAACACCACCAATTCCTCCCTCGGCCCTCTTACCAAACACCCTACAGATGCTGTTCGACCCTCGGAGCTCTTCCAGAAGTTTATTTTTTTTGCTCCTAGTGGTAGTGGCTGCTTGGTCAGAAACCTGCATCTAATGCTATTTCAAATATTTCGTTTAAGGCCAACAATTCCATAGAGACATGATCAATTAAACATTTCACTTTCAGACTGTTGTATGACTGAGTTGCGAGAGCGAAAGAAACTGGCTTGCATGTCCCGGGCCAGGAAAGGTTAAGAACCTGAACAGAATGAATAATATGAAGAGAAAATTGCAAACTTTTGTTAATCTAATTTTCAGCCTCAGGACATCCAAAGCACTTCACCCCCAATGAAGCACACTACTTGATAAGCATTGACAATGAAACTGGACATAAATCCTCTGCTGTTCTGTAAAGTATTGCCTTGGAGACTTTTGCATCTACCTGGGAAAACAGCTGCAGTTTCGGATCATTATCCGAACAGAAAATGCAGCAGACCCTCAACATTGCATTAGCGCATCCGTATTCTTGTTGATTTGTGGGACACAAAACAAGAACCTTCAGATTGTTGAAGGGAGAACACTGAGACTGAGCCAAGGTTCCGATCCAAAACATCATCTGTCCATTTTTCTCCACAGATGCTGTCAGACCTGCTAGGTTCCTCCAGCAGTTTATTTTTGCTCAAGATCCCAGCATCTGCAGACCCTTGTGTTTCTGGCTTTAATGTGACTAGTGATTTAATTTAACTGATGAAAAATATAAAGTTCCTTTTCTTGCTGGCTTGTTACTGGATAGAAGGTGCACAGTTTTAGTGAAGGCATATAAACAATCTTTAGAGTCTTTAGTTTTGGATTCATAGATTACTCAAAGGTTAACTTGAATTTTAACTTGAACTGCATTGTATTCGAACCAAATGGATAAGTCAATTTATAAATGTGAAAATTCAGGAGCTTTCTTTCTGCCCCTTGCAGGTGACCCTATTTGTTTTTCCCTTGGTTTAAATATATGAATCTGCTTTAGTCTGATTGCGTATTACTTTTTTTTAAGGCTTCTGTCAGGCAGGAAAGGACTTGCGACTTGTTTCAATGTCAAACGAGCAAATGGAGTTGCCATCGGGATTCTTGCTGGTCGGTGCTAAGTCTCCTAACCTTCCAGAACATCTTTTAGTCTGTGCTGTGGATAAGCGATTTTTACCAGATGACAATGGTCGAAATGCTCTATTGGGTAAGATTTATTTTATATCATAATAGTGCATATTATTATCTTTGTGGGAATTGTGAGATACAAGGACCTTGTTATTCATATGGAGTTCAAATCATGGTACAATCCTAATTCTTAGCTCAGTTCAGGACGAATCTATTGGTGTATGTTTTAAAATGTTGATGCAACTTTGGTATTATTTTGATAATTCAGCAATAGAAATTCTTTCCACCGTTATTCTTTCCGCCGATACAGGCTGGCCTGCTGAGTGCTTTCAGCATTTTCTATCCCTATTTCTATTTCAAATGTGCCTGATAATGTAATTGGGATCTGATTGTAATTTTATCCAGCTGTAACAAATATAAAACTCTTAAATCTCCCCACAACGTTGTTCATTGTGGCAAGGTTTCTTTGCCCAGCAAACTTAAATGCCTTTTTCACAAATTAATCTTGGCACATCTGCAGTACAGTCTGACATCTCCATACCACAGTAGGTACAGTGCCTCTGGGCATACAATTTTCCCACTGATTTGCCAGATAAAGATAGAGAGAAGCTGTCTGGTGAGATGCATGTCAAAACTAGAAGTTAAAATCATCTTTGGTGACATTACAATGGACACCTTGGTTCAGCTTGCAGAAATTAAGCCACAGTTAAAATCAGGGCACATCGCGCCAAATAGCATGTTCTTAATGTGTAGGAAAGAACTGCAGATGCTGGTTTAAATCGAAGGTAGACAAAATGCTGAAGTAACTCAGCAGGATAGGCAGAGAAAAGGAATGGGTTACGTTTAGGGCTAAGACCATTCTTCAATCTGCAGGTAAAATAGCAGGCGGTAGTTGTGGTGAAATCCTGTTAGTGATACATTTTGCATTTTGAATATCTGCTAAAATGGAATCAACCCAGCTCATAAATAGCACTTTTGAGGAGTTGGAGGAGACAGAAATCTTAACTTGCCCTGGTTTGAGGATGGCTATTGCAAAACTGTCTGTACTCACACTCCATAGCACCTTTACGGACACCTTGAAATGTACAGTTCTTAAATTTGATGAAAATGTATTGGATTTTTAATATGTATATATTCAGTTTACAAATATTCATTGCATATGCTTTAACTGGCCCTTTTACAATTTATGTCCGTTTTTGGCATGACTTGGCATTTGTTGTTGTGCCAGCCCATTTGAAAGATCAACAATAATAATCCACACAATTAGTAAAATTTGTTGTCACAATTCTATTAGAAGTTGTCTGTGTATATGAGCTGCAATCTGATAATCAAGGTAGATGCCACCTTCCGTCAATGTCACTAAAATGCATTAGCCAGTATCATGCTGCTGTTGTGGAGCTAGCTGTGCTCTTGCTAGTTGTTGCAGTTCCTACATTGATTAAGAAGTGTTCTGGAATATTCTAACTTTCTACCCAATTGTTTTTGTTTGGAAATTGTGGAATCGTGACAAGCACAGGTAGATCATTGGTGTGGAATTCGACTCCCACAGTTTACGATACTCCCAGTTTTCTACTGGAAATTGAGTCCTGACTGTCAGTTTGACTGTTTAGCTATTTACTATAAATGACCTAATATCTTGCAAAGTTGGAATAATGTCAAGGACAAAAAAAATAATTGAAATTTGGAGCTGCGGTGCTCCAGCGTTCCAGCGGCGGGCCCTGTGGCGGTGTTCCGGCATTACAGCGACGGCGGTGGCGGCAGCCCGGCTTCGGGGGCTCGGCCGCGGGCCTGGTGGACGGCAACATCGGAGGCCTGGATCTCCTCAGCGCCAAGGGTCTTCAGAGTCACTGGCAGCACGACCAGTGGCTTCTGACTTAGTGCCGGTGGAAGGCACCATGGCTACTCCGGTGGGCCGGAAATCCACCAAAAAGTCAGTACGGCCCGCAGACTCTGATGAGTCGGGTCAGGAGGATAGCATCCCATGATGGATGCCGTTTTTGGGTGGCTGTCCAGAATGGAGCTAGTCATGGAGAGGATGCTTCATCCCAATATGCTTGAGGGCAACGAGCTTTATATCCGCGGGTCTCCTCGGGGGGCCTGTGGCAGCAGCACCTGTAGATGGGCTGCACAATGTACCCCTCTTGGAGGAGGAGAGTACAAGGAGTCAGTTTTGTTCTGACTCCGAGGTCGGGGGTATGGCTAGTGAGCATACCTCTAGACAAGGAGACCAGGAATCTGGGGTGCCAAGCCTGGCATCCAGATTTGCTATCCAAGCTGGAACTGGGGGACCATTGAATGAGGATCTGGCCAGGACCATAAATTACATGGTCTCACATCAACTTCAAGACCTCACGATGGAGGAAACCTTGAAAAAATATCAGACACCCACAAATTGTGCCCCTCACTGAGAGTTTCAATGGTGAACCATCCAATCTGGGGTCACATGGGTGCGGGGATCAGAGCCCAAGAACTGAGGCTCCAAAAGATTCCAAAGCTGCTTGCTTCAGGGATCATGCATTCACTAGGTCGGTTGATGATGGGGCGCTCTCTGAGGAGCAGCAGGATGTGCTTGCTCTAATGTGCAATGCATATTTTGAGATAAACTGTTTGAGGAAGAGTCCAATCCGCCCCATGCTGAATCCTAAGTTTGCGGCACTATATAAGGCAAGCCAATGTGCAGCCGCCGAATTTACTGTTCGGGGACGTCCTGTCGAAACAGGTCCGAGAATTGGAGGCGAAAATGGTTGGCCTCATTAAAGCCCAACCGGCCAGCAAAAATCCCCCCCCGGCGGCAGTACCCCTACCAACGGTTCGCTGCATTGGCTTCAGGCCAAGGACCAAGCCAGACCCAGCCAACTATGCGCTATTGGCATACGCCAACATTCCTCCCCTCCAAGACACGGGGGCAGACGTTTATACCACCAACCATGGAGGTAGGTGGATCTGGTTCTTTTCAGAAATGTATGGGCCAGTCATAAGTTGGTGGGAGGTTACATTTGTTTTTCAATGAGTGGTGTTTATAACCTCAGATTTGTTTATACTGCACAGTATATTAGGGTTCCAAATTGAATTCATTTCCCACCCACACATCATACACCTAGACGGACATTCTGTTTTTCACAACAAGAGTCTTTAGATGTACAAACTGAAATTGAAACGTTAGCTGCAAAAGGGGTAATTGAGAAATCTTTTCATCAATCTCACCAATTTGTGTCTACTATATTCCCTAGACAAAATAAGGATGGTGGGTGTTGCATCATTCTTGATCTAACTCGACTTAACTCCTATGTGCAGTATAAACATTTCAAAATGGAAACTTTTGTTACTGCCAAACAACTGGTTTCCAAAGGATGCTATATGGCCTGCATAGACCTCAAAGACGCTATATGGCATGCATAGATCTCAAAGATGCATACTATTCAGTACCCATTCATTACAATCACCGGACATATTTTAAATTTAGCTGGATGAAGCAATTATGGCAGTTTAAAGCATTGCCTAATGGATTAACTTTGGCTCCTAGATTATTTACAAAATGGTTAAAACCGGTGTTGGGTCTACTCTGGGCTCAGGATCATATTCTCATGGTCTATTTGGATGATGTCCTAATTTATAGGCAAGACTCAGCAATCAGCTGAATTATCTGTTTTTAGCTACCAAACTCATGTTTGAGAGATTGGGGTTTCTCATCCATCCAGTTAAATCCAAATTGATACCATCTAGAGTCATTGATTATTTGGGGTTCACCATTAATTCAACTCACATGTCTGTGACGCTGCATCCGGGTAAGAGGTCAGAGTTAATAGAAGCTTGTAACAACCTTGTTGATGAGCAACAATATTCTATTTTGCCAGTATAATTGGCAAAGTAGTGGCTGCATTTCCAGCCGCACAGTTTGGACCGTTACATTATCAAAATTTGCAATGTGCAAAGGAGCAGGCACTCATAAAGCATGCAGGTCATTTTCATAGACCTATGCAGTTACCAGCTGAAGCCGTTGCTGAGTTACAATGGTGGATAGCGAATATTTGGCATTGCTCCAGTGAAATTCGGATTGATACACCTTCAGTTATTTTACAAACTGATGTTAGTGCTCTAGGATGGGGAGCTACTGATACCACCTCCAGCTGTGGAGGCAGATGGAATATGCATGAGGCATTAATTCTTCAATCCCGTGGTATTAACTATTTAGAGTTGTTGGGAGCACTCTATGGCTTAAACACGTATTGTACTAGTATGCACGATTTGCATGTGCGGCTTCAGATTGACAACACTACAGCAGTAGCATACGTTAGTCAAATGGGTGGAATCACGTCGGTATCATGTGATAAGTTGGCAAACCTTATCTGGCACTGGTGTATTACAAGAAACATCTGAATTTCAGCTACCTATTCACCAGCTAGATTTAACATGGTAGCAGACACCAGGTCACGAAAATTAAATGATAACACAGAATGGATGTTGAATCGTGAAATATTCAATGATATTGTCACTCGGTATGGCGTACCAGAGATTGATTTGTTTGCATTGTGATTGACTCACCAGTTACCAAAGTATGTTTCATCTGAACCAGACCCTGGGGCAGTGGCGGTAGATGCATTCTCACTACACTGGGGTGGAATGTTTTTATATGCATTTCCCCCATTTTGCCTCATCAGCCGGTGCTTGACTAAGATCGAGCAGGACTCTGCCTCAGGCATTTTGGTAGTTCCTGACTGGCCTACACAGCCATGGTTTCCGCTAGTTCTGAGACTAATAACACAACCATTTATGGCGATTCCCAAAAGCAGTAATCTGCTGGTTCATCCTGTAACTGGGGAGAATCATCCACTACATGATCGTATTAATCTATTGATTTGCAGATTCTGAGGAGACTGTTCCTGGGGCTCGGACTATCAGGACGTGTGGTGGATGTGATTACTGCAGCCTGGAGGGATAGTACTAAAAAACAATATATTTCTCATATCAAGAAATGGGAGGTGTTCTGCTTGCAGCCGAACATTTCATATCATACGGCAAGCGAACCTGACTTGTTGGAATTTCTTTCCACGCTATATTTTGATGAGCGACTTAGCTACAGTGCCATCAGTAATGCCAGGAGTGCCTTATCGTCCTACCTATGGCAAGGATCGGGACAACACTCTGTTGGGTCTCACCCTTTAATATCTCAGTTCATGAAGGGTATTTTTAACTGTAATCCCCCCAGGCCCAGGTACACGGAAATCTGGGATGTGAGTGTGGGTCTCATGTTACTTCGTCAATGGGCTCCAGTAACATCTTTGTCATTGCCCAGACTCACTGTTAAAGTGGTTATGCTCATGGCGCTGGTTTCAGCGCAACATGTCCAGACATTGCAAAAGCTTTGACTGGACAGAATGGTTTCATCTTTCGACAACATAACCGTGTATGTTTATGATTTACTTAAGCAGAGCAGGCCAGGGACGTCAGGGCTTAAACTTGATTTTATGACATACCCCTTAGATCTTCGTCTATGTGTAGTTATGCACTTACGGCAGTATATCAAGGCCCCCAAGTGCCTCAGAGGCCCCGAATTGGCATTATTCATCAGTCACAAAAAGCCTCATAAGAAGGTGTCGGTACAGACCATCTCAAGGCGGCTGAAACAGGTTCTGGCTTGTGCCGGAGTGGACACTGATGTTTTAAACCTCACTCCACCAGGGCAGCATCAACGTCAGCAGCGAGGGCACTGGAAGTCCCTCTAGACCAAATCCTTGCGGCTGCAGGATGGTCCAAAGAACTGAAGTTTGAAAGGTTCTATCATAAACCTCTTGCCACACCGGGGGTGTTTGGCCACTCTATTTTTAATTCTGTTTTGTAGCTTCCCTCTGGGAGAGAGGGGTTGCTATTGTTTTTCTTTTGTTAAATAAAGCATCAAGGTGTTTGTCTGTATCATGTTTGAATGCATTATTTGTTATTACTCATCCTGTGTCAACCGAGGCAGTGTGTCGCATGGACTCGTATCCACGGCATGAAATCACGGAGCTTTGAAGTCTTCACGGAATCACTCATGTGACTCCGAAGTAAAATAGTAAGATTAAACGAGAACTTACCCATTTGAAGTTTGATCTTTACTTTATGAGGAGTTACGATGAGCGATTATGTGCCCACCGCTGCCAACCCTCATATCACAAAGGTCATCTGGTAATTCTAGGTTTCTAATCTTACTATGTTGGTTCAATTACTGTTATCTGTGATTTCACACCGTTGCTTTGAAGATTGACGCACATGCGCTCTAGCGGGACTTCTTCAGGTAATCGCTCATCGTAACTCCTCATAAAATAAAGATCAAACTTCAAACTGGTAAGTTCTCATTTAATCTTACTATTTTTGGAGAAGGGAAAGACTTGTAGAGAATAGAATGCCTTGCATTTCAAATAGTTGAGGCAGAAACTAAAATATCTTTTAATTTAAAACTGAATAAATATTTGAGCACGAGGAAAAGTGTGGCCTTTGGGCTTTGATTTTGATTGCTCTTGCAGAGATTTGTCCCAGCCTCATGGATTAAATAGAATGTCCCCTGCTGAAAGTGTTAATTGTGTTTTTGTTAATTCCCTTAGCAAGATGTTGAAAGCAAAATCTTTTTTTTTCCCTGTGACCTTACATGCCTGCTCTTAGTAAAGCACACTTTCCTTTGGTGAATACTGATCTTGTACAAAATGTACAGAAGCGTTGTTGAGCATTGTTAATTAAATAATCGTTAATTAAACATTTTAATTTACTTATTTTTTATTAAAAGTCTTCCCCATTGCTAAATCTGCCTTTCAAAGTGTGCATAATTGGGGAGCATCCTTATGCATCAAGAAGAAAGTTATGACAGGTAGTCAGTTTTGTAAACGACAACTTGTGGAGCTAAAAATCAGAACTAGTGTGAAAATGTTGCTGTGAATCTGTGGCACTTCCATTCTTTGCAGGGATGTAATTTCTGTGAACACATGATCTACACATAGCGTGATTTGCAGACCATGAGTCAAGTAAGCATTTTAATCTGTCTTCAAATAATCCCAACCATGCTCATCACCAAACTCCTTGACCTAGGAGTCAGCACTTTCCTATGCAACTGGATTTCAATTTCCTGGCCCATAGACCACAATCTGTGAGGGTAGGTGCAGACACATCCTCCGTAATAATTGTCAACACCAGTGCCCCGCAGGGATGTGTTTTCAACCCCTTACTATAATCCTTAAACACTCACGTCTGTGCAGCCAAATTCTGCTTCACTTCATTTACAGGTTTGCAGGTGAGACCACTTGAGTTGCAGTGATTGGATCTCAAACAATTAGGGCGGCATGGTGGTGCTGCAGTAGAGTTGCAGCCTTACAGCGCCAGAGACCCGGGTTTGATCCTGACCACGGGTGCTGTCTGTACCGAGTTTGTTTGTTCTCCCTGTGACCTGCGTGGGTTTTCCCCGGTTGCTCTGGTTTCCTCCCACACTCCAAAGATGTAAAGGTTTGTAGGTTACTAGGCCAAGTGCAGACCCGTTGGGTCTGCTCCACCAATGCAATATTCCATCACTCACCCATTCCCCCAACGCAGCCCGTTCCCCCAACGTAATAGTCCAGCACTCACGCATAGCCCCGAACTGCGCAGGTGCGGCTCATTTCTCCTCATTCCCCAGCACTCCCTGCCCCTCCTCTTCACCCTCCCTCTTCAATCCCTAGAGAGAGAGGGTGGTAGAGGGGTTGGAGAGGGAGGGGGAGGAAAAAGGGGTTGAGAGGGGGCAGAGAGGGAGGGGGAGGGGAGTAGAGAGGAAGGGGGAGTAGGGAGGGAAAGGGGCAGAGAGGGAGGGGGGTAGAGGGAGAGGGAGGGGGGCAGAGTGGGGGGGATGGAGGGTAGAAAGGGAGAGGGCGAGGGAGGGATGTAGAGTGGGGGGATGGAGGGTTGAAAGGGAGAGAGGGAGGGGGTAAGAGAGGGAATGTAGACATGGCAACTACCCTCCCTACCCCTTCCTCTCCCTCAATCCCCTACTCTCCCTCCTCACCTCCTCAGTGGCCCCATCGTCGCGAGGCCACACCGCTGCAGTCTCATTGTCTCCTTCACTGCCATGGTCTCGATGCCTCCTTGATGGCCGCGTAAAACCCTAGCTGGGGTGTCGCGAGTAGAAGCCCGGGTCAGAAAAAGCGGAATGTTAATTTAAATGTGGCCCTCCTCCTGATGTCAATGGAAGTGAAGTCACTCAAAGTGGGTTGAAGGACTTTTGCTGTTTAAAAACGTGGTTTTAGCTATTTTTAAAACAACATAACTTGTGAAATATAGCATGAAATGTGAAGTGAAACAGTTTATTTAATCAACGGGGTTCATGTGATTGATAATCTGTGAAAATGTAAGCGTTAGCGCGTAGCGTTTTGAGGAAGATACAATGAATACAGACAGACAGGCGCACACACACACACACATAGACACAAGATCTTTTATAGGTATAGAGATTAAAAAAAATGTAGATTGTCCCTTGTGTGTGTAGGATAGTGCCTAGTAGTACTCGGTGGGCCGAAGGGCTTGTTTCCACGCTGTATCTCTAAACTAAACTAAACTAAACAATTATGAGACAGGGTACAGGCAGGAAATAAAGAGGTTAGTAATATGATGTTAAGACGATCTCTCCCTCAGTGTCAGCAAGACAAATGAACTAGTTATTGCCTTAATGGTGCTGAAATGGAGGTGGTTGAGGTCCCTGAGGTCCTCTTTGAAATTATCATCAACAAGTTATCTTCAACCTATCACAATGAAGCTGTCACCAAGAAAGCACATCAATGTGTCTACCTTTTCAGAAGACGAAGGAAATATGGCAAGCCTCCAACGACTTACAAACTTCTACAGATGCACTGTTGAAAACATCCCAAGATACTGCAGGGGATTGTGAATATAGCCAGGTCCATCACATAAAACCAGCCTCCCACCACCTGCCCCATTCTCCCCCCCCCAATTCCTATTGACCACATAAGGACCAAAGTTGTGCCAATGAAAGTCAAAGAAGCCATTATGAGAGTGAGAAACGAAAATAAAATTGTTAGAGACATCAGCCAAACCTTAGGCTTACCAAAATCAACTGTTTGGGACATCATTAAGAAGAAAGAGAGCACTGGTGAGCTTATTAATCGCAATTGCCAAGAAATTGTGTCCTCCCTGTCCCCTCCATATTTTGACAGTGATTTCCGTCACTGGTCCAAGACGACCAGAGACCCTTTTATGTTGCAGCCTTCATCCGCCTTCCCAGCCGTTGTGACACTCTACTAAGGTCAGTCCTCCGCCTGTTCCACCATTGAGGTCTTGGTTAGATTGCTCTTTGTCAGAGACCTCCCCCTTGACCTTACCACAATGGGTGGCCCTAACAGGAGCATAGCCCCAGACATCATCACTCTCAGGATCTCAGGTCCACACAAGCTTCTCCACCACGATAAGGTGACAATCCATGGAGAAACGAAAATGTTAAAAAATGGCCTTTATTAAAATCTGACAATGTGCACTTTAACCACATGTGTTTTTTTTCTATTACATATCTCAAATTGTGGAGTACAGAAGCAAATAAATAAATGATGGGTCTGTCCCAAACATTATGGAGGGCACTGTATGTGTTACCTTCTTTCCTTACAATAGTTTGTTGTATTCGCTCATTCGTCAGCACTGCTTTGAAGTACCCACCCATTCTTGTGCAGCGGTGGTCTTTATCTCTCAATTATTAACAGTCACTGTTATCCTCAATGTTTCTTCAGGTTTCTCTGGAAATTGCATTGGCTGTGGTGAGAAGGGATTTCGGTACTTCACAGAGTTTTCCAATCATATCAACTTGAAGTTAATCACGCAACCCAAGAAACAAAAGCACCTGAAGTGCTATCTGATTAAGAATGCTCAGGGCAGTCTGATGAAAGGGCCCTTAATCTGCTGGAAGGGCACAGGTGAGATTGGGATAAAGAGTTTTTATTTAAATAAATATTTAGAGCATGAGTTTCATCACATTTTGTTGAAAGTACATTGCGAGATCTTTGGAAATTAAATACTGGTTCTAATTGATTATAGGGATTCAAACTGAAATGCTTCCATTATCACGAAAGTTTTATGGATGCACTTAATGTTTTGAAAGAGAGAAGCAAAGTGATTAAACCTCAATTTCAATGACTAATTTTTAAGTTCTGCACTCCTATTTTCAGAAGCCGTCTCCAGTTTTGCAACCCTTCAGGAACTTTGCGTCCCATTGAGGCCTCTTACAATTCCTACAATATTTTCCCCATTTGTGGTTGCTATCTATGCCTTTGGCAATCAAAAGCCATAGCTCTGGAATTGCCTCTCATACTCCTTCCATCACTTTTTTTCCTTTAAGACTATCTCTGCCCAAATATTTTCATCGCCCTGTCCAATAGTGAAAATATTTGCCCCAGTGTTTGCTTTTGTCTGGATAGGTTCCAAGAAAGCATTTTTACATTGCCCGTCACTATATATTGCAGATATTGGAGAATGCCTTTGGGTTGATGGTACTTTTCTAATGTATCTGAAAAGACATTCCCTTGTAAGACTAAGGATTCAAAGTGGCTCTCTTGTTAAGAATGTTCTTTTATTTTTAACAGAGGGCAGAACGCAACAATCAGGCTCCAGTTCCACCTCTAGTGTTCCCTCACAACCTCCTGAGAGCCCAGCCTCATCGACTACTGTGTCATCAGCAGAAAGCATTTCCGGTACCAATCAGAGTACGTCAACTGGATTTCAGCAAGCAGGTGCTACTATGTATTCCTCCCATTTATTTATATTTCATCTATTTCAAGAGGGCTACAATACAAACACAGGGGTGTAATGCTGAGGCTCTATAAGGCGCTGGTCAGGCTACATTTGGAGTATTGTGAGCAATTTTGGGCACCATATCGAGGAAGGATGAGCTAGCTCTGGAGAGGGTCCAGAGGCTTACAAGAATGGTCCCAGGAATCAGTGGGGTAACCTATGATAAGCATTTGATGGCACTGGACCTGTACTCGCTGGAGTTTAGAAGGATGAGGGAGGACTTCATTGAAACTTACCGAATAGTGAAAGACTTGGATAGGGTGGATGTGGAGAGGATGTTTCCACTAGTGGGAGAGTCTAGGACTAGAGGTCATAACCTCAGAATAAAAGGATAGTCCTTTAGGAAGGAGATGAGAAGGAATTTCTTTAGTTAGAGGGTGTGGAGGCCAAGTCCATGGATATTTTTATGGCAGAGATAGATAGATTCTTGATTAGTATGGGTGTCAGGAGTTATGGGGTGAAGGCAGGAGAATGGGGTTAAGCAGGAGAGATCGATCAGCCATAATGGAATGGCGGAGTAGACCTGATGGGCCAAATGGCCTAATTCTGCTCCTATCACTTATGACCTTATGTATTTTTTTGATTGCCCCCCTATTGAATGATTCAAATCTGAAAATGTGTGAGCACAACCAGAGGAGACAGTCCAGGGTGAATTCTAACAATGGCTGGTGCAATTGAGGTAATTGTGCTTGCTTCCATCCTTCACTTACTCTGCCAACTTCTCGCTCCTAATAGAATTAAACACAAGGTAAGTTATAGAAGTGCATTGGACAGTACTATAGGAGGTGTTGACCATCAGCCATCACTCCCGAGTCATTTTTCTTCTCCCCTCTTCTGTCAGACAGAAGATACAAACAAATTAAAAACATGTACCTTCAGATTAAGAATAGTTTCTTCCCTGCTATCAGACTCTTGAGCAGACATCTCATGTGTTAAGGATGAATTCTCAATCTATCTTGTTGTGGCCCTTGCACATTTTTTAACCAGAATTTCTCTGCACTGTGTCCATTTTTTTCCACTGCCCATTGTATGGTTTGTCCTTGTACTTTTTTTTGACAAGGTGATCATTGGAGTCTGTCGGAGGTAGAAAGAAAGAGTTGAAAGTTAGCTTTACATTGTTGATTTTTGTTTAGTTTATTTTACATATTTCAGTTGAATTGAATCATCCCCAGCCAAAAGTGTCTATCTCGATTTTGTCGATGAATAATCTACAACTGAGACTCCAAACAGTATAGAATTGTACAACCACCCTGCTATGGCACTGAGTTAATTGAAACATTGCATGCTTATCACAATCTCTCAAAGCTTATCGCTGTCTAATATTTTGCCCGTTTTTGTGTTATTAACGATGTAATAGCAGTTTAGTGCTTTTGGACTATTTGAGGTTAGGAACAGGAAAAGGATAAGTTTCAATCGGGGGACGGATGTCGACATCCGGGATGAGATTGGGGCGTCGTTTGGGGTTTGAGTTCATTCTCGGCCATTGTGGGAAGAGACGGTGACGAGGTAGAGGATGTAGCAATGTTACAACATTTGAGATTAAAAAAATCAAATCTGCAATTTATCCCATCAGATAAAGCATAAAAAGAAGTTTAATTTGACACCTAATTCACTTTCATATCTTCAGTATTAAAAAGGTTATGGCCATTTTCATACTCAGAAATTAACATCTTGTTTCCCATTGCCTTTCCATTGACAACACAAGAGCTGTGATCTAGGACAGTCAAAAGCCCATAACTTTCTTAAAAATTAAGAGAACTCAATGAAATTTTCAGTTATTATAGATTGAAGCATTCTGAAACAAATATGAAACAATATTACTTGGATGACCTGAAATTAAAGCATATAATTAGTTAGTTACCTAATTGTAGCTAGCCCACATAAGAGATTAGTATATAAACTTAAAGCACACGGTATTGGTGGTTCAATATTGATGTGGATAGAGAACTGGCTGGCAGACAGGAAGCAAAGGGTAGTAGTAAACGGGTCCTTTTCAGAATGGCAGGCAGTGAGTAGTGGGGTACCGCAAGGCTCAGTGCTGGGTCCCCAGCTATTTACAATATACATTAATGATTTGGATGAGGGAATTGAATGCAACATCTCCAAATTTGCAGATGACACCAAGCTGGGAGGTATAGCTAGGTGTGAGGAGGATGCTAGGAGGCTGCAGCATGATTTGGATAGGCTCGGTGAATGGGCAGATGCATGGCAGATGCAGTATAATGTGGATAAATGTGAGGTTATCCACTTTGGTGGCAAAAACATGAGGGTAGACTATTACCTGAATGGTGGCAGATTAGGAAAAGTGGAGATGCAACGAGACCTGGGTGTCATGATACACCAGTCATTGAAAGTAGGCATGCAGATGCAGCAGGCAGTGAAGAAAGCAAATGGTATGTTAGCATTCATAGTGAAAGGATTTGAGTATAGGAGCAGGGAGGTTCTACTGCAGTTGTACAGGGTTTTGGTGAGACCACACCTGGAGTATTGTGTACAGTTTTAGTCTCCAAATCTGAGGAAAGACATTCTTGCCATAGAGGGGGTTCAGAGAAGGTTCACCAGACTGTTTCCTGGGATGTCGGGACTTTCATATGAAGAAAGACTGGATAGACTCGGCTTGTACTCGCTGGAATTTAGAAGATTAAGGGGGGATCTTATAGAAACTTACTAAATTCTTAAGGGGTTGGACAAGCTAGATGCTGGAAGATTGTTCCCGATGTTAGGAGAGTCCAGAACAAGGGGTCACAGTCTAAGGATAAGGGGGAATTCCTTTAGGACTGAGATGAGGAAAACATTCTTTACACAGAGAGTGGTGAGTCTCTGGAATTCTCTGCCACAGAAGGTCGTTGCGGCCAGTTCATTGGCTATATTCAAGAGGGAGTTGGATGTGGCTCTTGTGGCGAAAGGGATCAGGGGGTATGGAGAGAAGGCAGGTACGGGATGCTGAGTTGGATGATCAGCCATGATCATATTGAATGGCGGTGCAGGCTCGAAGGGCCGAATGGCCTACTCCTGCACCTATTTTTCTATGTTTCTATGGTTCTAATTACAAAATTCAATTACTAGATCTAAACATCTATCCATTTCTTAAGAAAAGATAAACTTTTTTAAATTGCCTAAGTGTCCAAATAACATTCACACAATAATTCACAATATAACATGATTTTTAAATCTCATTTTCATGAATTTCTAGGTCAAATGGAAGGAATTTAGTGTTTAATTCCTGTAAATTAATGGCCATTTAAATCAACTAGCGAGTGGGTTTTAGTGGAATGCGGTGGATTAGAACGTTGCGGTTTGCGGTGAAGTCGGCAGGAAAAATACTGCCGGTTCATACATATTTTTTTTTGTCCCCATTTTGCAACATGAAAATGTCATTAAAGCCTTTCTAAAAACCAAGTTTTCATGTAAAAATAAGCTGTGTACTTTATTTTCTCCCCTACGTAAAATCCTTCCTGTTGTCGGCGCTCACAGCTTTAGAAGATGATTTTCAGATTACTCTAGTTAATAAATAATCTAGCGTAATTTAAAAATACCTTCATGAATGAAATGTCGGAGCAATTTTTCTTCAGCAACGAAATCGCCCGACATGGATCGATTTGCCTAATCTGTGGAAAAACGGCACTTTTATCCCGCCCCCTTCTGACAGGCGCCAAAGTCACGCACACGGGGAGCGGCAGAACTGCAGTGCTGCTCAAGGTAAGTTTTGTAATATACCTAGAGGATGGTGACCACCATGAGTTCGGATAAATGTGAGGGGCATTAAAATTTTAATGAGAACCCATTTTCATGTAGTTCCAAGCATTATATTACAAATGGAGCTAATGTTGTTGAAACAAGCATTTGACAGCACTTTGTGTGTCCATCAGCACCTCATTGCACAGGGGGTCCAGACCCAGATGGGTGCCTTACACAAATCACAGTAAGTGTCCGATTGCAGAATAAAAGATTGTGCTGACAAGGTATGTTTAGGTCTCTATCCCTTCTCTTTTGAGTTTTTCCAGGAATCTTTTTCTAATTATGTAATTGACTATTAGCACTATTTTGGTATTATTACGAACTTGAAAATTCCATAAAATAATAGAATACAATGTCATCTTATTTTAATCTTTGCAGAAAATATGTTCTCTTAAGAGAAAAGCCATTGACTAGCTGGGTTTGTAATTGCAGGTTCACCAGCAGATCCGGCTCTTGCTCGAGCAGGTGTTTCTGTAACTCATAACAACAGAGAATTATCCAGACACAAAAATGCAATGAAGGTCAACGATGTGGCCACGCAGAATACATCAAGGCCTTCAGTGATAGGTATAGTAATTTTATGTTTTGTCAGCCTCTTTTGTACTTTGTATTCACCAAGGTGAAGGATATGGAGGACTGTGAGATCAGTTTGGGAAAGACTAACATGTTTGGGCAGTTCAAGATCAAAAAGGAAGTGGTGCTGGGGCTCTTGAAGAGTGGATAAATCCCTTGGATCTGATGGGATCTATCATGTGAGAGAAGTAAGAGAGGAGTGTGCAGGGGCCTTGACAAAGATCTTTAACATTTGGAGTATTGTGCGCAGTTCTGGTCACCCAGTTACAGGAAGCATTTGAAGGCTTTGGAGAGGGTGCAGAAAAGGTACACCAGAATACTGCTTGGATTAGTGGGTATTGGATATTAAGAGACATTGGGCAAACTTGGACTGTTTACGTTTTAAGTTGAGCACATAGATATACGGGTAATGGAGGGATATAGATCACATGCAGGCAGAGGAGATCATTTTAACTTGGCATCATGTTCGGCATGGGATTGTGGTCTAGGGGCCTGTTCCTGCGCTCTACAGTTCTATGTTCCATGTCATGATTTCACCTGCAGTTCATTCCTATCAGTTCATTCCTATCAGTTATGTATTCAAGCTCACAATAGATATTTAAATGTACAAATCTAGGTTTGCAGTGCTGATGGATATTAATAACATCAGAGCTGTTATTCTTCATAAGAGACAGTTAAAAAAAGACAGATGTAACTTGATACATTTCATGTTCCCAAAGATTTTGCAGCTTATGAACTATTTTTAGAGGTATAGTCAAATTTGTAAAATATATTATACCAATATGTGTATATAACAGTCTGAAACTTACCGATATGATTTTGATTGCTGTAAAAAACTGCCACCCCGGTTGGATTTTGCTCAGTTGTAATTTCAGAATTATTGTCAGAATAAGTATATGCCATTATCATGATTGTTGGTATATTTTCAGGCAATTTAGCTAATTCAGGTCCCCCTAAGAAGCGCCACAGGGGTTGGTCACCAGATTCCCCATCAGCAACAGAGACGAGTTCCAATCAAAGTAATCTACCGGCACAGAATTCGAGCAGCAAAACTGGTATGATGAATCAATAACATTCTCGCATCCAGTTTTTAAGTTCTATTTTCTTACTATTAGCTGTTGTACATAATATCTTGTACTGATGGACTTTTTAGTGGTTTACAAATATTGTTTTGCCAATCATTATTCTGGTGAGGTGTGAATCGGAAAAAAGTAATTTTGTTCGTAGTCCCTTCAAAAGTGTTATTGAATATATTGACTTCCTAAGTGCAAGATTAATTTGACATTTGTAGATCGTGGGATATTCATTAGTGTTATTTTGAAGATATAACAGAAGCTTCTAATTAGTGCTGTTCCATTAAAAAAAAAGTTCCTTATTTTTGATTTGCATGCATTTATCTATTGTTGCCATGTTTACTTGGGAACTCATTTTATGGACAACCACATACACTTAAGAACAGGAAGCATAAGTTGCCTTGTAGTTCTAGATAAAATAACTTTCATATTAATGACAATGACTCACATTAATTAACTACTTGATATAAACACAGTTTGAATAAAAAGTTTGAAAAGTACAAATTTTCTAATTTTTGGAAAAGCAGATATGCATTTGCTCTACTATATTATGACAATTCATGACGGAGGATACAGATTTTGTGATCATTTCAAATCCTTGCAGCTGATTGAATATGTTTTTTGATGTTACACACGGATGAATAATTTTTAAACACAAATTTTTTTTCTGCATATTTACTTAATTATCTGATTAAATCAAATAATCACTGACGCATAAACCAGCAAACTAAATAAATAATAATGAAAATGTTAGCAGTGAAATAAAAATGATCAAGTTTCAGGTATCTGATACCTTTTGGAATGTTTTCAGTCAGAGTAGCTGATGTACTGATACTTGTGGAAGGGATCAGTTCCTGTTGAAATGTGACAATTTGTTGCACAAGCAGGAGCCTCAGGTGGGACATTCATGAGAGCTTGTTTCCCTCTTGGGACATGGGTTTTGGGTCATTAAGGGTAGTGCATAAGTGATGGAAGCAGATTTGGGCGATTCGACACATCAAATCTACTCCGCATTCACTCATGGCTGATCTAACCCATTCATTCCTTGAATCATTCTTGTAAACTCTTCTCAAGACGCTCTCAAGAGCGCCAGCACAACCTTCCTCAGATACGGGGCCCAAAACTGCTCACAATACTCCAAATGCAGTCTGAACAGTGCCTTATAAAGCCTCAGCATTACATCTCTGTTTTTGTATTCTGGTCATCTCAAAATAAATACTAGCATTGCATTGCTTTCCTTACTACCAATTCAACTTCCAAATTAATTTTTTGGGAATCCTGCACCTGCACTCCCAAGTTTCTTTGCACCTCCGATTTCTGAATATTCTCCCCATTTAGAAAATAATCTACGCCTTTATTCCTACTATCAAAATGCATGACTCCACACTTTGCTGCGCTGTATTTCAGCTGACACTTCTCTACCCACTCTTCCGACCTGTCCAAGTCCTTCTGTAGAGTCCCTGATTTCTCTACACTACCTGCTCCTCCACCTATCTTCATATCATCTGTAAGCATGGCCTCAAAGCCTTGAATCCCCTCATCCAAATATTTCCATTTTAAAATTGGATCTAAGGTGAGAATAGGAATAGGAATAGTGCGCTTGTAGTTATTTCTTCCAGTCTTGCACTATCTTGACTTGAAAATATATAATAATTTCTTCATCAATATTATGTTCGCTGCACCAATTGGTGTATGTGATAATAAATGTCCTTTGTCCTTTGTCTTAATCCTGGAGATCCCAGCCCCAAAATCGCTGTAGCGGTACTTCACCAGATGGACCGATACAGTTCTATAAGATGGCCCCACACTATCCTCTCAAGGATGGATGATAAATACTGGCCCTACCCATGAATAAGAAGAGTATTCATTTTGCAATTAAAGAATGTCAAACTTTTAGCATTGTAGAATTTATTTACTGATTTCTCCTCCATATTCCTTTGTTTTGATTTCAGAACTATGAATGTTGTATCATTTACTTTATTTCCCTCCTGCTAGACTACATGCAAATAAAATCCAAAAAAATTACAAAAAAGGCCCTCAGGTAGGCAGAATATACAGAAAAGGCAACAGTTTTAATATCTTGGGCCATTCACATTTCATCAGAAATTTCCAGTATCTGCTGTATTTTGCTTTTGATTAATATGCCATCAATCAGCGGTATCTTGTTACCTAATAGTGGAAAAGTACATCCACACTTTCACTGCAAGTGCTGACTGCAAGTCTTTTATGAAATTCATTGATTCCTCTTGTTAATTACAGAACTTGCGGAATTGACTTGTGGGACTCAGTCAAGCCACTTAGGACCGACTCCTTCTCCACTTACAGTCTCAGAAGACCCCGTGATTGTCCCTGACAATTTACTAAAAATCTGTGGGACCCGACTGGTAATTTTTAAAGGTGAAAATGAATGTAATAAATGAATGTAAACTGGACTCACGTTTTTATCCTGGCTGGCAAGCAGGATCAGAGCAGGCCCAGTAGAGGGAGGAAGATACTTGGACACTGCCCAAGAGCATGGAGTCTCTACCAATTAGAGCAGATTAAGAGCTCAAGCCTACTGTCCACCTCTGCCCAGCTTCCTTCTTGCTAATGTCCAGACTCTGGAAAACAAGATGGATGATATAAGGGCGAGATTTAAATTCCAGCGGGACACAAGAGACTGTAACATCTTTTGCCTGATGCTGGTGCTGGTGCCGGATCAAGTGATATGCCCAATCGAGACCTTCTGTGTTTTTGTGCGGATAAACGGAAGAGTCCAGAAAATCTAAGGGTGTAGAGGTTTGCTTCATGCCGAACAACTACTGGTGCAACCCTAAGGATATTAAAACGCTTTCTCGTACCTGCTTGTCAGACCTGGAGCATCTGAGCTCAGCTCAGATCTTCAGCTCAGTCATCATAGCAGCCGTCTACATACCACCGCATGCGGACACCGACGCGGCACTATCGGTCCTACACGATGTGTTATGTCGGCATCAGAACTAGCATCGTGAGGCGGCTGTGGTGGTGGCTGGGGATTTTAATAGCGCAAACCTCAAAAAAGTTATGCCTAACTTCTGCCAACACATTATGTGTGTCACAAGGAGGGAAAGAACTTCGGACCACTGTTATACACCATTCAAGAAGGGATACAAGGCCATTTCTCTCCCTCCTTTTGGAAAACCTGGCCATGCTGCCATTTTCCTGCTGCCGGAGTATAAACAGCGGATAGTACGGGAAGCGGCAGTGACAAGGGACGGAAAGCGGTGGTCTGACCATTCAGAGGCCATGCTACAGGATGCACTGAGTGATGTCGACTGGAATATGTTCCAATCAAGTTCCAGAGACGTCAATGAGTTTGCAGAAGTTGTCATGGACTTTATAGCAACACTAGCCGACAACATTGTCCCCACGGTAAGGGTTAGCATCTTTCCTAACCAAAAATCCTGAGTTGACGGACCCATTTGCATTGCTTTGAATGCTCGTACTGCTTACAACTCCATCCTGGCATCCGGTAACATGAATGATTCCAAGGCAGAGTCCTATAGACTGTGAAGGGCGGTGAAGGACGCAAAAAGGAGGTACAAGGACAGGATGGAGTCGCAGATGGAGCAGCATGACACCCGATGCCTATGGCAGGGGCTACGGACTATAACTAACTACCAGAGCAGCCCCCCGCAACCGGGAGTGCCAGCGCCTCCTTAGCTGATGACCTGATCTCTTTCTATGCACGGTTTGAGGCGGGCAACAGCACTCCGAGCTCGCCAGCTAACAACAACGTTGTCAACGCGCTGGCTAGAGAGGCTGGAGGGAGTTCCACCGCTGGGGATGAGCACACATTCTCGGTGTCCGTGCACGACGTGAGGAGGGCTCTGACACGTGTGAACACAAGGAAAACTACAGGCCCAGATGGTATATCTGGGCGAGTACTTAAGTCTTGTGCTACTCAGCTTGCTCCAGTGTTCACCACAATATTCAGCCTCTCCCTGGCCAAGTCCGTGGTCCCTACCTGCTTCAAGAGATCCACCATTGTACCAGTGCCTAAGAATGCCTCTCCAGCCTGCTTCAATGACTACCGACTGGTGGCCCTCACCACAGTGGTCACCAAATGCTTCGAGAGGCTGACCAAGGACTACATCTGCGCCTCCCTCCCTCGCACCATGGACCCGCTGCAGTTCGCATACCGTCCAAACAGAATCAATGGATGCTGCGGTCTCCCAGGTTCTGCACACCACTCTCTCTCACCTTGACAGCCAGAAGGGACGCTATGTGAGGATGCAGTTCATTGATTTCAGTTCAGCTTTCAACACCATAGTCCCCATCGGACTTGCTGATAAGTTGCTGGAACTGGGGCTGAACACTCCCCTGTGTGCCTGGGTCCTGGAGTTTCTCACCGCCAGGCCCCAGGTGGTCAAGATGGGGAGACTACCTCCAACCCCCTCACCCTGAACACAGGATTCCCCCAGGGTTGCATCCTCAGCCCCTTACTGTACTCCCTGTACACGCATGACTTTGTGGCTAGGTTCAGCTCCAACTCCATTATTAAGTTTGCTGAGACACTGTGGTGGTGGGCCTGATCTCCAATAATGATTAAAAGACCTACCTGGAGGAGGTGTCTGACCTGGTACTCTGGTGTCAGGACAACAGCCTCCTCTTGAATGTCACAAAAACTAAGGAGCTGATTGTGGACTGTAGAAGGGCACAACATCCGAGGACGTATACGCCACTGGGGATTAATGGGACTACTGTGGATAGGGTGAGCAGCTTTAAATACCTGGCAGTCCACATCACAGAGGATCTGACATGGACATCACACACTGCCACAATGGTGAGAAAGCAAAGACAACGTCTCTAGTCCCTCAGGCAGCTGGAAATTCAGATTATCTCTGAGGATCCTTCAATCTTTCTACTCTGGTACCGTAGAAAGCATCCTGACCAGAAACATCTCTATATGGTTTGGCAACAGCTCTGCCCAGGACAGGAAGGCTCTGCAGAGAGTAGTGTGTTCAGCCGAATTACACTCCAAACCCCCTGCAGGACCTATACACCAGGAGGTGCACATCCAGAGCCAGCAGGATCATGAAGGACCCCAACCACCCCAGCAACGGACTGTTCCAGCTGCTACGATCAGGCTGTCACGCAGCAAAAACAGAGCGCTGAGATGTCCATAGGTGAATAAGCCCATAGAAAGCTGTGGCCTCACATGTGTAGTCTTTAGCCCACACATGCAGTGCTCACAGGCCATCCCAGGAAACGAGTGGGTTCCCTTTTTACAGATGTCCTTAAGAAGATTTTTCTCCATGTTAGAAAATACACAAAAATCACCCAATGGTAGCCATATCTTCGTAGTATTGTAATGAATGACATCAAAATCACCAGACTGATCACAAAAAAATATTAGAAGTGAAGAGAAAACTAATTCTGCTATTCGTAGAAACCAACTTATGTGGGTACGTCGAATTTTGAATTTAATAACATTATGGGAGCTCACTCGTTTGTAGGGGGTTTCAGTGAGTTAGGACTGCAATTTTACATTAGGAAAGGATCGCTTCATTTTTGGTGATTCTGAGGAACTCCTTGGGAATCCGGAACAATTTAGAGAGTTTGTGTTAAAATGGGCACTTGGGCCCCTTCTGGCCTGTCAATAGACTTGACACCTCCTGCCTTCAATTTACAATTGAATTGAGGCACTAATATATCAGTCCTGACCGTTTCCTCCTAAATTGATCCCTGCTGCTATTAGAGACCTAAACCACAAACCAAATCAATGCCATTAGTATTTTGACTGCCATGGTGAGTCGGAAGTGTGATTTCAGTTTTCCCAGATTTTAAATGACTCAATCCCCTTGTGAACATGGGAAGGTCAATTTTGTATGTGATTAGTGAGATATATCATCATACTGACCAAGTCACTAAGTATTTTTTGATTAGCCAAGCTTAGTTGTTTATTTCACTTGTTTGTCACTTGGAAAAAATGTATTTACTGAAGAAGGAATTATGCTCTTACAGCTATCGAGAAAGAAACTGTCATTTAAAGTCATTATATCTGCATAGTACGATGTAAAATGAAATTTTTAATTATTGTGAAATGAAATGATAAATGCAATCATTTCTTTTTTTTAGGCCATGGAAGCTTTCCTTACCTTTGTGGTAATCTGAGTGATATAGTGGTTAGTCCATTGCTACAGAATTGCTATGGAAACACCCAGTCTTTACCCAGAGTATATGAGCAGCATTGTACATCTGTGACCACAGTAGTGTCTGTAGAGATGCAGATTTTACTAACAGTGTACTATCTAGTTCAACTTGGTAAGTGATTCAAACACAAGTGTACGAGTTTGTTTCTTCTCAAGTTAGTAAATTCTTCCAATAACAGAGTTGAGTTGTTTTTGGTTCAATGTTTAGTTTCTAGAAGAAAGTGGGTATACCAAGTGCATTAACCTGGAATTTCATCACCAAACCTCTCTGTTCACTCACTCCTCTCTTATTAAGATGCATCGTAAAATGTACTACTTTGTTCAGGCATTTGTTCATTTACTCCAAGGCTTCCAAATGGAGTTCTCCATCAAACCTTGTCAGATAAGTTCCAGTGAAGCCACTCTACTTTAGGGTGGTAGATAAGTGCACAGTGCTGCTGGTGTGGTTGCAAAAGTATCAAGAGTGCAGGCTCTCAATTTCTTTTTTTTTTTTTGCTTTCATAATTTAAGATTTTGTCATGGACATACCTTAAAATAATCAGAAAAATGCTCCACCCCACTGACCTGTGCTTGAAATCAATGTTGGGGAACATAATGTAAGTGATAAAAATGTGTTCATAACCCCATGTTTATTTTAAAAAAGTCTTGCAATGAAGTCCCTTTAAAGAAACAAGTCGGCCAACTTGCTTGTCGAAATCCCACAGACAGCATTATGATACTGAGTGGATTACCCTTGCAAGTGTTAAAGTGATAAATAACAGAAGGCCGCATTGAAGTGCTGTTCTTTTGGAATTGGGCTGAAGGAATTTTATGTCCTCCTGATTTGGTAGATTAACAACTTCTCCGAAAGAGATCACATCCAGCAACTCGGCACTCTATTAGTACCGCAGTAAAGTGTTACTGTAAAGGAATCTTAAGTGTTTGCAGGTTATATACTGATTTATTTGTATGAATTAAATCACTGTTTATAAATCAGTTCTTATTAAATTCTTATTTCATACTTTCATTGGAAATAGTTGGGAATAGTTTTCTGGATTTCTATGGAAATCTTACATTTGAATTTATTTATTATTGAATCCTAGAACCTGATCAGGTGCCTTTGATTGAGGATTTGGAACACATTTTGGTGAGAGCATGGCAGGAATCTAATCTTACCGAAACCAAACATTACCAGCAAGCTGTTTCTCAGTCAGTACCATGTGTGTCGTCACAGGCTTTGGCTGTCACCTCAAAGCAGCTCACCTGGTTGGCCAAATTAGCAGCCAGTTCCTGCAAGAATGTTGTCAAGATCGTTGATTGGACAAATTCATTGGCGGAGGGCCTCACAGAAACATTCAAACTTCTCAGTGAGGGGAAATTGCAAGGAAATAATTTTGTCGTAATCATTTGCACCACGAAAAACCAAAGCACTGAGTCATGTGTAGTGGTAACAGGTCAGTACTTCATGTTTATGAAACTTAAAAACAGGATAACTTGCCATTAAAGTTTGAGAGTTAGTTTCAGCATTGCCTTAACATGTTGACGTGTTTCTATTTCCCATATTGATGTCTATCTAATTCCATCACTCAATGTATGGAGCTCTCCAAGAGATTGGATCCTGCCTCACCTCCGTGCTGCAATGTTGTCTTGTTAAAGGGACAAATGGCATCCTGTGTGACTATGAACATGGTAAACTCCCCACATTCTTCTCAACCGTTTCTTGCAGCATTTCACATGGTTGAACATGGTAGCTAGTTTTGATCTTTATGGCTCCTTTTCTCGCCTCTGAATTTCTACTTCCCAAATTCAATCCTATGCTGACATCTCTGCTTGGTGTTATGTCATTTCTTTTTGGTAGTGCATCATTTGTGCTCAGAGGTACTTTTTGGTAGACTGAAGATGTTTAATTTCAATATTTGTTCAAAGCATTTAAACAATACATGAGCTGGCGGGGAGTGGAGGGATATGGAGCACGTGCAGGCAGTTGTGCAGCTTAAATTGGCATTGTGGTGGGTGCAGATAGCCTGGGTTGAAGATTCTGTTCCTGGGCTGTACTATTTCTATGTTCAATGTTCAATGTAATGCTGCTCAAGTATATAGATTTTTAGAAGTGACACATAAGTGGCCTATGTAAGCATTCTTATAGAGTCGATTTCCAGCACCCACAGTATTTTGCTTTTGTTCAGAAATCAGTTGTATTCACAGATCTCAATTAACTGCAATTTCATTACAATACATCTCCTCAGTTAATGCATCTTGTTCAAATTTCTATGTATTCGGAAATACCGTCTGGAATATGTCAGGGGACTATTTGACTGGGTGTAAATGCTGAGCTGTTAAGAAAATAATTTGCATTTAAATTGAGCCTTTCATGCTCTTGGGATATCCCCCAGTCCTTCATGGCCAATTATACATGGTTCCAAATGCTTTCTTCTCTGTTCTGATGCAAGAAACAAGGCAATCGATTCACACACAGCAAGCGTCCATAAAAGGCAGTGAGCTGAGTGACCACATCTGTTTAGATTGATAATAGTTGAGGAATAAATATTATCCAGAATTCTAAGGATGCAACCTCTCCTCTTTGAGTAGAGTCTTGGAATCTTTTATGTAAGGCGGCACGGTGGCGCAGCGGTAGAGTTGCTGCCTTACAGCGCCAGAGATCCCGATTCGATCCCGACTACAGATGCTCATGCATGGGCTTTCTCTGAGATCTACTATACTGACAATAAAGTATTCATATTCTTATTCCTCCCACATTCCAAAGATGTACAGATTTGTAGGTTGATTGGCTTGGTATAAATGTAAATTGTCCCTAGTGTGTGTAGGATAGTGTTAATGTGCGGGGATCACTGGCCGGTGTGGACTCGGTGGGCTGAAGGGGCTGTTTTCATGCTGTATAACTAAACTAAACTAAATGTCAACCCATGGATGCAGATAAGGCACCCATCCAAAAAGCTGTACGTCTAAAGAGAATCATTATTGCATACATTGGAAGGTCAGTATTGATTCAGTGTTTAGTTTTTCACCTCAATATGGCCAAATGCTGTTCACCTCAATTTCTGCAGTCCCAAAAAAAAAGCGGAGAAGCTTAAACATTTCTCATACACATAGTGAAGGAATAGCCCCTATACGTTAGAGTGTGGATGACCCGGAACAGTAAAAATTAATGTTCTTGCAACTTGGTGTTTCCAACACATTTGATTCAAGATCATAGGCAGAGAAGTATTGTTAAAGTGATAAATTGTGGAGATGCACCAATCATTGATAAAATCACATTGGAGTAGACACGATTGGGAATGTAAACATCAAGTTTCAATTAATATTTTCTGGCACATATTGTCAAGTTTGTTGATTGGACAAATTCATTGGCAGAGGGCCTCACAGAATTATTCAAACTTTTCTGAGGGGAAATTGCAAGAAAAAACTTTGTCGTGATCATTTGTGCCACCAAGAATCAACTGAGCCAAGTGTCCAAAACCAAAAAATCAATAACACTGTTGGCTTACGTAAGTAAAAATCACTTCTCATTCGCTTCATTGACCGAGTTAAATGAATCAGAACTTAGCACAGCACAGGAATAGGCCCATCGGCCCGCAATGACCATGCCAAACATCATGCCAAATTACAAGTCCTCTGCCTGCATGCGATCCATATTACTCCACATTCCCTGCATGCCCATGTGCCGACCTAAAGACTCTTAAAAGCCACCGTCATATCTTTTTACCACCACACCAGACAGCATGTCCCCGGCACCTAACATTCACTGTGTTTGTCCTACACATCTCCTTTCAACATTCCTCCTCTGACCATAATGCTATGCCCACTATTTTTGGACATTTCACCCTGGGAAAAGGTTCACATTGTCTATACCTCATAATTTTGTATAGTTCTCTCAGGTCTCCGCTCAGCCTCATATGCTCAAGAAAAAAACAATCTAAGCCTAATATAAGGAAACTTGCCAAAAGCCTTTATAAGTGTGTGTAGGCACCATCTACTGCTCTATCCTCATCACTGATTGTGGTGTAGCACAGAAAGTAGAGATTGTTTGCAAATTGAGCTTTTCCTTTAGAAATCTGGTAACCTTCCAGTCTAGCTCATTAATCTTATTAACAAGGAAGAGAACCTTTTCTTACAAAAGAAATGTTGCTTCATTATTCACATATACATAGAGCTTATAACACTTTATGTACCATAAGGTATAGGACAACCATGTCTCCCTCAACAGTGCTCTTTGCCCAGCTCCCACTTCCCAAACGCAATCTCTAGGCATCCCCCAGCTCTTGAGAGTTCAGGGAATAGTTTGCAAGGTGGCTGGAGATATTGTGATGTAATCATTGTTCAGCAAAAGTCCCCAGGACTATTACCATCACTGGTTAAACTCCCAGTCAGTTCCTTTAGATCTGTTGAAGATGCCTTCTCTACAGAATGCCACTCAGATATGTTCATTTGTGGGAATAACCGGTTGTCAGAATAGGTTTGTGTGGCTGTTGTTCATAAATTCATAGTTCATAAGACATTGTAGCAGAATTAGGCCATTTGACCCATCAAGTCTACTCCACCATTTGAGCATGGCTGATTTATTTTTTCCCACCTCAACCCCATTCTCCTGCCTTCTCCTCGTAATCTTTGTCACCCTAACTAATCAAGAACCTATCAATCTCCACTTTAAAAATACCCAATGACGGACGGCCTCCTCAGGCGTCTGTGGCAATGAATTCCGCAGATTAACCATGCTATAATGTTGTGCATTGTAGCTACATAGAGTCGTGGAGAGAAAAGCAAAACACTGCAGGTGCTGGAAATCTGAAACAAATATGTTAAATACTGGGAATATTTTATAGGTCAGGGAGCAACTGGAAGAGGAAGTTGTGGGAATTGATGACCTTTTAATTGAACTAAGAAAGCTTGGGAATCATTCATGTTATTGGTCGGAGACATTTATTGGAACTTGTCTCGGGGCTGAGACGCTGAATGAGATTATTGATGTTGGTGCATGCTGAGAGAAGGGTGAAGGCATGTGACTCTCAAATGGTCTGTTTTAAAATATAGTTTAAACTGCAGCTAACAGTTCATTCACGTGTACTTATTTCTCCTCCAGGAAAACGTCAGGCTGGATTTTTGGCCGGCAGAATGCTCGGTCCAAAAGAACATCTGAAAGAAATTAACTATGAACTTGTCACTGGTAAAATTGGGGAACTTGGAACTTTTTTCAGCAGCCTTTGTCCAGGTAAACTATTGCTGTCTTCAATTTCTTTGCCAATCTTATTATACTAGGGATTGCTGGGGATTTTGACGTAAGAAATTGGGAAGGGCGTGCTTATTGTGGTAGGGCTAGTAAAATCAGTTTCACTTTTCTGGCATTGCATTGTTTTTCAATCCCACACTCCCATGAATTTATCTGATCTAAAGCAGCAGCGAGCAACATCTATGTACGTATAAAACTCTCATCTTGTCCTCTTCCGGTTTGCGTTGTTTTTTAATTTGCACAAAAACGTTCCCCCATAGCGCTATGATTTATCGCGACCTTACTCGCCATTCTTCTGTGCTGCAAATGCATCAAGTTTGATTGATTCTTCAGAATTGGATTCAAAATATTAAAGCTTGTTTCAAGTGCATGCACTGAATGTCACAGCCTTCAACACATGCACAACAAAAAGGCCTTCCTTCATAAATAGTACTAGACTAAGTGGGACCAGTTGGGTCCCAGTCACATGGGAGGCCTGGTCCCCCCAACGCAAGCCATTCCCCAATGCAATATTCCTCCCACCCTCCTCCCCCCCCCACCACATCCCACACCCTCCACATACACACTCTCCCCAACCCCCACAACCTCTCCTCCCCAACATACACCCCCACCCCCACACACCCCACAGCCCCCCCACTCCCACTTCCAGTCCCCCCACTCCCACTTCCACTGCCCATCCCTTATTATCCTTGATTGCAACCTTCACGTGGTCCACCCTGTTTCGACTAATGCAAATACCCAATGTGCACAAACAAATGTTTTGGTGTCACTTTTGAAAATGCCACTAGTGACTCGTAACCTAAACTGCCCTTCCCAGGGCCAAACCTCCCGCAGCATCGTGAAATCTCTATGCATCTACCAGCGAAATGTGGAAGGAATGTCCAGGGCAAAGAATGAATACATCTCAAGATCGACTAAGGACCTTAATGCTGATGTCCTCCTGCTACAAGAGAGGCACATCGCTGATAGCTCATGTGCTTCCAAGTAGATTGGACAGGTTTCACACAAGAAGTTGAGGAAAAGATCAGAAGTCTGAACCTGTCCCCAAGAATTACAAGTCCTTCTGCACGATCCTGAAGGCTGCAGCAAAGAAGTACGTCCCTGGAGACTTCCGCAAAAACTTCACTCCTTGCTGGCTCCCTGAATCAGAAGATCTCTTGAAGCAGTATGAGGCCACAGGCGACCCAGATACTGCCACAGAATTGCTAGATTCCCTGGATGCAGCAAGACGTCAACGCTGGCAAGAAACTGTAGAAGACTTGAACTTTACGCACTCCAGCAAGAAGGCTTAGACTCTCCTTCGTGATCTTGGTCCAGCTGCTCCTGCCCGGTACAATCCCCCCCCCCCCAAGGTGTCAGCAAATGCTGTAGCCTCTCGCCTGATGGCAAACTCGAAGGTCGCCACTTCCAAAGAAGCCCGACAAGAAGTGAGACAGAGTCTGACAAAGTCCATCGCTTCTTCACCATCCTCAAGCCCCCTTTCCAATCCATACACTCCAGTTGATGTGGACAAAGGCCTGTCCTCTACTAAAGCTTGGAAAGCAGCAGAAGTTGATGGGATCTACCCCAGAATGTCTGAAGAACCTTTGACGCAACTGGCTGGCTGCTTTTTTCACCCATGTCCATTGTAGTGGAATTATCCCTAAGGCCTGGTGAGAGTCTAAAGTCATCGCCATCCTCAAGCCTGGGAAACCTGCTGATGATCCAGCTAGTTACCGACCCATCTCCCTCTTGTGCACACCCTACAAGCTGTTTGAGAACCTCCTGCTTGCCAGGATTTCTGCATTGGTAGAACCTGGAGAGCAAACTGGCTTTAGACCTGGTAGAAGTTGTGCAGATCAAGTCCTTGCCCTCACCACCAATATAGAGGCTGGCTTCCAACGTGCCCTGAAAACTGGTGTTGCTCTCATCGATCGGTCATCAGCTTATGACACTGTGTGGAGACATGGTCTGTTGCTGAAAGCTTCCAGAATCTTGAAGTGCCAAACAGCCATGCGTGCCCTCTCATCCATCCTCAGCAACCGTAGATTTAGGATCTTGCTTGGGAACCAGACCAGCTCTGTCAGGACCCTGAATGATGGTCTCCCCCAGGGCTTCCAGCTCCCCTACTCTTCAACATTTATGTGAGTGACATGTCAACTACCTCGTCCAGGAAGTTTACATATGCACATGACCTTGCCCTTGCCTACCGGAGAGCTGCGCTTGAGGATATCAGCAGAGTGCTAACCCAAGACTTGAAGGGGATGGAGGAGTTCTTCATCTTCTGGTGACTTTGCCCTAACCCATCTAAGACAACTGTCACTGGCTTTCACCTCAGCAATCGGCTCACCAATGCAAAGCTCTGAGTGTCCTTTTGTGGTAAGCTGGTGAAGAATGAAGAATTCCCCAAGTACCTCGGAGTCACCCTGGATCGCACCCTCACCTATCGTGAACATCTGAAGAGGGTGGCTGATAAACTGAAAGCAATGGTTAACATCATCAGGAAACTTGCAGGCAACAGCTGGGGATCCAATGCACACATCCTACGTACCGCAAGCTTAGCCCTAGTCTACTCAACAGCCGAGTTTTTCTCAACAGCTCGGGCTAATAGCACCATCCCAGCATACGCAGAGGATGTTGAAAGATTGATGCACCATCAAGGCTAACCCTGACCTTCCCATCCATGCTGACTTGAACAATCTGCCCAACATGCACCTGAAGTCCCACAAACCCTTCTGGTCTTTCGTTAAATCCCTGGAAGACTTTGACTCCAGTGACGCAGAGCCTGGAAAGATGCCAAAACCAACACCGGAGAGGTCATCACAGACCCCACGGTGAATCCACCGGGTTTTGACCTCCATCGCAAGCAATGGCTAACCCTGAACAGAATCCACATTCTCCATGCAAGAACAGCCCATCACCTGCATAAGTGGGGGAAGACAGACAGCCCTGCTTGCGACTTGGTTCTTGGTTTTTGGTTACTTGGTCCTCCAAAATATTCCAACTGGAATTTAAACTGGAGGTGGTGAAGGGAGGGGTTAAGCCAGAGAGGGTTATTGGGAAGAAAGCGCCACTTTAAATTTAGTTGCATCTGGCTAGGCAACCGTGGCTTGATACCACCATACAGCCATACAGTAAAAAATAAAGAACACAACATGGAGTAGAAATTCAACATAAAACATAAAACATCCCCTCACAGCAGGATCAAAGTTTCCCGCTGTGAGGGAAGGCACCAAAGTCAGTCTCTTCCGCTGATGTTCCCCACTGTTCACCCGTGGTCGGGGCCTCCCCGAGCCCTCCGCAGTCGCCGCTACGGGCGGCCTGATGTTCAGGCCCGCTCGGCGGGGTGATGCAAGTCCGATGTCGGGGCTGGGGGACGTCCTCAGCGGCCTGGACCTCGAGTCGGCCACCTCCTACCGGAGTCCGCGGCTCCCAAAGTCCGCAGGCCGCGCCAGGTGGAGACACAACGCTGGAGGCCCTCGGCAAAGGGCCCCAGGACTCCATGGAGTTCAGTGCCGCCCGCGTTGGAAGCTCTCCCAACCAGAGCTCCACGATGTTGGAGCAGCGGCCCGGAGCTCCAACGGCGACCCAGGTAGGTATCGCCCGCTCCACGGTGACTCCAGCGCCACCACTGTTGCAGCTCTGATCCGGTTCCCGGTCCCCGGCAGGAAAGGTCGCTCAGATCCAGGAGGTAGGCCACGAGGTGGGGGGCGAGGACGCGACTCGGAGAAATAGTCGCGTCCCCGCCAGGAAGCGACTGGGAGTTAGTTTCCCCCTTACCCTGCCCCCCTCCCCCACATATAAAAGTTAAAGTTTCCCCCCAAGACAGACGTTTAACGGACTAAAAATTTTTTTAAAATGTAAAAACAAACGGGGTGCAGGCGGAGGCTGCAGACATCCACTCCAGACCATTCCACACATCGTGAATGATTGCTCACTGAGGCTTTTCCCTGGTGGCATCAAAGCCATCCACCCAGTAACAGATGCTGTCCTGGCCTGGATGTCTACCCTTGATCTCCAACTTTAGGCTGTGCACTCCAGACGCAAGAAGAAGATTGTCCTTGAGAAAATGGCATCAAGCCATTTTCTTGACCTACTGTGCTATTTGTGTCAAAGGAATTTGCACAACACTTGAGTGGAGAATTCCAAACTATAGACACAAGAAGGATGACACATTTCTGCACCAAATTAATGTGTGATTTAGAGAGATAATATTAGGTGGGGCAATCCCAAGTGGCGATTGCCCATCGGGTGAGTGGCGCGAAGTGAGGCGAACTTGGAGCGAAGTCTTAAAGGTAAGTTCGCCAGGACAGAGAGGGACACACAGAGAGGGGCACAGAGGCACACACACAGAGGGCCACGGAGCCACACACATAGAGGGTTACGGAGGCACCTACAGAGAGGGTCACGGAGGCACGACGTCGAGGCGGTGTGTAATACGTCGAGGTGACTGCGAGCCGACAAGCCGTTGCCACGCGGAATTTTTGAACATAGTCAGTCAGTTTTTCGGAACCCCGCGCGATGTCGGGACGAACTCCACACAATTCAGCACGGCTCCGGCGATCGAAGTGGGACCGGCCCCGCGACGCCGGACGGCTCAAGAGACCACATTAGGTCGCGCTCATCACATAGAGTTGCATGCTTGTGGGACAGGCCCTTTATACTTCAGGACTCTCCTACCTTGGCACTGGTGCTGTGGCATTAAAGTCCCCATGCCAAATTACTTTCAATGCCCTTTCTGTTCTCAGTGCTTCTTCTAATTGATGTTCATTGTGGAGCAGCACTGATTTGTCAGCTGAAGGATAAGAGATGATCATCAGATTCCATTGTCCATGTTTGAGCTAATGCCATGAAACATCAGGGAACCCTTATTCATGTTTCACCTGAACTATGTGCAAGAGTGGTGCTTCTCAGTCTAAAAATAGTAGTTTGTGATACTGATAAAAATCTCAACCCTGCTAAACCACCAGTCATTTTAGTGAACACAAATATAAAGAGAGGTGAGGTTCTGCAATAAATAACTCATTATTTTTGTAAAACTCATAAGAGGAGATTGAGCTGTGGAGAACAACAGACAATAGGTGCAGGAGTAGGCCATTCAGCCCTTCGAGCCACCGGCATTCACTGTGATCATGGTGTTCATCAAAGGTTTCATGGCAAGAGATGGGCACTTGAAAATCTCTGGTAAGTATGTAGGACATAAACTTATTTTGAGAGTTTCTTTCTATCTGTGCTTACTTGATCAAATTTGTGGAAATTATTTCCATATCGTGTTTGATGGACTTGAAAGCAAACTCAAAAAACTCCAAAATATATTTAATGCAAGAGGAATGAAAATAAACAGTATGGATATTTGTTTGATATTCGTTTAATATTCAAATGAAAGTTTAATCTGCAAGGCAATACTTTTTTTTATACCATATGTAACAGATGTGTAAACCGTATTTGTTTCCTGTTCACATTTTAACTAGATGGTGACCTCGACACACTCTTAGAAAAGTGCAGTCTTATCGGAAATGGTCACAGTGCTGGTTTTGGTGTTTCATTGAATAAATTTGATGATGCCTCAGCTCAAAGACCAACAGTTTGTTCAGGTGAGCATCAAAAATTAATTTCCTTCCAGTTAGCATGTGAAGTGATGGTTGACAAGATCGATTTCTGTCATAAGGTCAGCTGCCGAATAAGGAATGTTGAATCAGTCTGGTTGTAGAGTGAATAAATGAATGAACTTTATTGCCACATGTCATGGTGAAATGTTACAAGTCACAGTGAGATTCTTTGCTTGCCTCCCCAAGGTATACAAATAGTCGCCACATGAAGGGCGCTGACAAAGTTACACAGTATCCCGCGCCAGGTCCACCTTTGTTCTTCCCCTTCCCCCCGGCCATTCCCCCCCATGCCGGGTCTTCCATTGTTGTTTCCCTGACACACACCCCCACCCCCTCCCCCGCCCCCCTCACGGCAGTCCCCCACGTCTGGTCCTCCTTTTATCCCGGCGGCGTGTCCTCTGACTCCCAAGTGGCCGACCACGACCGGCGCCCTGATTGACCACTGCAGCAACCTCCTCCATGACCACCGGGTCCCTGCTGCACCTCTGCGGAATTTGCTAGAATACAAGAGGCAAGTCCAGTGAAAGAGCACAATTCTTAGAAGACACAACTTGGAAGGATATTTTCACCTCTGAGGGAGATTAGGATAAGGGCATAGTGTCTCAGAATAATGGGTCAGCCTCAACACTAATACCAGGAGAAATGTCTTTCCTTGAGGGCTGTAAACGTCTGGAATTTGTTAACTCAAAGAGCTGTAGATACATTGAACTTGAGGGCTTTTAGGCTGTGGGCAAATTGAGGATTATCAGCTTGGGGCAGGAAAATAGAGTTTATGATATTATTGAATGTCGGAACAGGTTTGAAGGGGTCACATGACCAACTCCTCAGTTCTTATATTATGACAAGAGCCATTTAGATTGAGAAATATGAATATTTTAAAAAGTCAATATTTTCTCATTTGTTCCCTGGGAGAGGATAACAAACAAGTTAAAACAGAATTATTGTGGCCTTTTGAGATTGTATTTTCTGAATGGGCAAACATTTTTTCTGCAAAAATGATTATTTCCATTATTGATTTTTTTTTCCCCAATGTAAAGGGCTTGTCCCACCAGCATGCGACTGCATGTGGTGAGCGCAACCAAGCGTGGTGGCTTGAGGCGTACGGCCTAGCAGGGCCGGTTCCACTTCGAACCGCGGAGCCGCATGGAGTTGTGCGGGGCTGGTTCCGACATCATACTCACCAATCAGCTGGGCAGGAGGAATTTGGACGTTGCACGGCGTCTGGTGGTGATGTCATTACGCAACGGCAGGCTGGGCGGTGATGTCAACGCGCAACGCCACGCGCTAGGCTACGCCGTCCGACGCTGCATACCGCGCCCAGGCGCTGCGTACGGCGTCATGACGCTTCGTACGACGTCAAGACGTTGCGTACAGCCTCAATGTGGCTGCGGGCCTGTCGGCCGTTGCTGCGCGTGATTTTGAACAGTGTCAGTGTTTCAGAACCCCACGCGATGTAGGGACCAGCCCCGCACAGCTCCATACGGCTCCAGAGATCGCAGTGGGACCGGCCATGCGAGGCCGTAAGGCTCAAGCGACCACGTTAGGTCGCGATCGCCGCATGCAGTCGCATGCTGGTAGGGCAGGCCCTTAAGGAGAGTATAACAGTCTATACATTTCTAATTCCTGCCAATTAGTTGTGCCTTTTACCAGCCAGTGACATTTATGCAGATGACTCCTGGGCATTCAGCCGAATTAATGCAATGCAAAGTACAAAATGTGCATTTTAATAATAGAAGCAACACAGACCAATTTATAGGCAGTCTGACGCAAAGGTGGCCACAAAATCAGTAATGAAGTGGCACTGTGGTTAGGATATTGGTCCTGTAACTAGGGGTGTGCTGCACCGTTCATCTGGAGAGAGAAACTAGAATCTCAATGTGGAACCTGGGGAATCCAAACGAGAATCATTAAAATAAAATATGGAATGAAGAGCTGCAGTTAGTAATGATAACGAAGAATCTAACAGATTGTCACTGACCTACACCTGGTGAGCTACACTTCACTTCTGAAGAAGGGTCTCAACCCGAAACGTTGCCTATTTCGTTCGCTCCATAGATGCTGCCTCACCCGCTGAGTTTCTCCGGCATTTTTGTCTACCTTCAATTTTCCAGCATCTGCTGCTCCTTCTTATTCACCTCACTACCTCCTCGGTTTTATAGCTAATTAGTGACCAAAAAGAACTCAACACCCCATTAATGAAATTATACAAAGAAAATGACATCGGTGGGAAGAGGGAGATTGAAAGAGTGGAATTAGCGAATGTGAGAGAAGTGGAATGCCAGTTCAATACTAATGGTGATTGTGATTATATCAGTTATATAATTATTTTAAATGAGGTGGTAGTTATTTTTCACTTTCTGTGTTGGCATTCCATATCGTTGTTAGGATGATGCTGGAGAATAAAATCCATTCCATGTAATTGCTGCTTTTGTTGTCCATTTAGTCTGTCAAATTCAGTATCACAATAAAATCAATTAATTGAAATTGTAAAAGATGTGATGAAGTTTTTTCTTTTAACTTTTTCCCCACTCTCCACAGTTTCAAACAAAGAAACATGTCAGATTCATCCCATTCAGCTTGCTGTGGCTCGAAAACTGTTATCCCATGTCTGCGCTATTGCCGATTCCAGTACACAAAATCTGGATCTGGGCTCTTTTGAAAATGTAGACTTCCTTATTTTGGTGCCTCCGTCAGAAGTGGCTTACCAGCAGACAGTGCTACGTGTCAGGCAGTCAGGTAATGTTACAATTTCAAGCCCTAATTTAAACATGTGTTTCGGCTTTAAGTTTTCAAGTGTAACATCTTATTTCACTTGTGGGATCACTGGCAAGGCAGCATTTATTGCCCATCCATATTTGTCAATGTGAAGCTGGTGATGAATCACTTTCTCAAATCGTTGGTCTCCTGGCGAAGGTGCTCCCGGAGTATTGTTGGATAGAGAATTCCAGTGTTTAGAGCCAACACGATTACCAGAATACTGACACAATTCCAAGATGGTGTTTGATCTACATGTGGTATTGCTCTCACATGTCTGGTGCCCCCGGCCCTTTCTGTGAGTTTGTGAAAAACCGTTGTTTTACCTAAGTAACAGCAATGCATTTTGTAGATATTGCACACTGCCGCTGCAGTGGTGGGTGTGAATGTTTAGGCTAGCGGATGGGGTTCAGTCAATTACTAGCTGCTTTGTGAATGGAAAAGCATTCAACCAGTTGCTGAAGGACACTCTATGTGCATTTTTGGACCAATTAAGTATTTGTTTCATGGTTACCCTCGTGTAATTGATGCTAATGCTCCTAACTCGAACGTCAAAGTCCACTCATTTGTTGGAGATGGTCATTGCCTCAAATTGGCGACCTAGAGTTTTATGCCTCTCACGTTCACAAAGTTGAATGTTGTTAAGCTTAAGCATGGAATGCTTTGTTATCAAGGACAAGGAGCAACAAGAAGACAGAGTCATCAGGTCGTTCATTGTGGAAACAGGCTCAACAGCCCAACTTGCCCTCACCAACCAACATGTCCCATCTACACTAGTCCCACCTGCCAGCATTTGGCCCATATCCCTCTAATCCTATCCGATCCTGGTACATGTCTAAATGTTTCTTAAATGTGCGATAGTACCTGCCTCAACTACCTCCCCTAGCGGATGGTTCTATACAGCCACTGCTCTTCACGTGAAAAACCTACTCCACAAGTTCCTATTAAATCCTTCCCCCATCACAAACCTATGCCTTCTGGTTTTCGATTCCCCTACTCTGGGCAAGAGAGTCTCTGCGTCTACCCATTCCATGATTTTGTATACCTCAATATGATTACCCCTCATCCTGTGTTCCTAGGAATAGAGTCCTTGCCTGCTCCATCTTTCCCTATAGCTCAGGTCCCTATAGCTCAGGCCCCTGAGTCCTGGTAACATCGTTGTAAATCTTCTCTGCACCCTTTCCAGCTTGACATCTTTTTTATGACATGGTGCCCACAAATGCATCCTCACCAAGGTCTTATAAAACTACAACATAACTTCCCTTCTGTATTTTATACTCTATTTATTTGGACTCCTAGATCCCTCTTCTCTACAACACTCCACAGAACCCTTCGCTGTGGAGGTCCTGCCCTTTACAAAATGCAACACCTTACATTTCTCTTTATTAAATTTCATCAACCATTCCTCAGCCATCCTGCCAATCTGATCAAGATTCTGCTGCAATTTTTGAAAACTATACAATACCACCGACTTTTGTACCATCTTGCTGAACACTGTTTTTGGAACACTTCATAAAATAGAGTCACTTGATTTATTGATCTTCCAAGAGGTGCAGGGAAGTGTTCACTGATAAACTTAATTAGAATGGATCCCTATGTAAGTCCGCTCCTTCTTCTTGCTTATGGTGTGCTCAGCCTAAAGTTGTAGGACAACTTGTTCTACTTGATCTTATTTGATTGTGCACGGCAAGTTGATTGCATTCGTCAAAACAGGGCTGACCACGTGAAGGTTGAAATCTCCCAGCCCAGACCCCTCCTGATCTTCTCCCCATCATCTTGCACATCAAGTAGATTGTCAAACAAAGCAGCCTTGAATAGACAATAGGTGCAGGAGTAGGCCATTCAGCCCGTCGACCCAGCACCGTCATCCAATGCGATCATGGCTGATCATCCACAATCAATACCTCGTTCCTGCCTTCTCCCCATATCCCTTCATTCCTCTATCCTTAAGAGATCTATCTAACTCTCTCTGCACCCCCTCAATAGCAAGAATGTCCTTCCTCAAATTTGGAGACCAAAACTGCACACAATACTCCTGGTGTGGTTTCACTAGGGCCCTGTACAACTGCAGAAGGAACTTTTTGCTCCTATACTCAACTCCTCTTGTTATGAAGGCCAACAGGCCATTCGATTTCTTCACTGCCTGCTCTACCTGCATGCTTACTTTCATTGACTGATGAACAAGGACCCCCAGATCTCGCTGTACTTTCCCTTTTTAGTCAGTGTGATACATGTCCAATCAAGTAAAGAGTGCTCCATCTCGTTCTCTTGTTACTTGATTGCTGTATTCCATGTCGGACTTCTGGCTTTCTGAAAGGAGAAAGACACAAGGGCATGCTTCTAAGTAGATGGAATAGGGAATGGAAGTAAAAAATACAAGGAACTGGTAAAGTGCACAGCTGAAATTTTAGAAATCATTTTGTCGTCATATGGTTTGTGAGTATCCTGGATGTCCACAGTAGACCAGTCCACCTGGTCAAACATGGTCTCCATGGCTTGGTGTGAAAACTGACCTTTCTGCTGCTTGTGTCCTTCCAACTTTTCATAAGATCATAATTGATAGGAGCAGAATTAAGCCATCAGCCCATCAGGTCTACTCCGCCATTCAATCATGGCTGATCTATCTCTCCCTCCACACCCCATTTTCCTACCTTCTCCCCACAACCCCTGACACTGCTACTAATGAAGAACCTATCTATCTCTGCCTTAAGCTGCAAGCTGCAATATTGGATGGTACCAGTTATCCACAGTGCTAAGACAATTAACAGTGTGTTAAGTTCTATACCCCCGAGACCAGGCAGGCAGCATGAATTTTAAGGACAGCCCGCATTTGGTTATTGGCACAGGGCCATTGTCATCAATGCACATTTTCCAGTGTTAATCAGTTTAACTGTCAATGTTGAGTGAAATGCATTTGACACAGATTGTGGTTATTACCGAAGCATGTCTTAACCTCAAAAAATAAAAAAAGTGAATGTGTTTTATGTATTTTTATTCCCAATCAAGAATTGGGTTTTAGATTTAAACTTTTGTACAGGCTGTGCTTGATGTTCACAGTCCCTTCACAGATACCAATCTGACAATTATTCTCAGGAAGCAATCAAAATACTGCTTTTGGATTCACTGAAATGTGATTTTCTGTTCTATTGGTGTTTTGCAGGGATACTGGTGGAACTTGGATTGGAAGCAGAATCAGTTGCAAATCAAAGTGCGGAACATTATGTCATGAAGCTTACTGCAGAAGATCAGAGCAAGTTTGAAGCTTTTCAGCAAAGAGTATTAAACAGCCCTTACACACTGTTCATACTGATCCATGACCACGCGCACTGGGATTTGACATGGTGAATGTTTGAAATATACTTCACTCTTAGAAGTTTTATGAACCAAATGTTTATTTTAGTTGTGGGATGAAATGTATCTCTGCTGTATCCATAATTTGTATTGCAGTCCAATCACATGTACGGTTAATTTATAAAAGAAAATTTGCTTGCAGAATTTACATAACATTTGATCAAACTCAAATAATTCACTACTGTCTTGTGCATTTTGGTGCATAAGTTGGATTGTTTTTGGATGTACTGCACCTGTGACTGCTTATTAGCATCTGAGGTTAATATGTACTGTCACCTTCAACCTTACCACTGCCATACTCTGTCTCCCATGGTTCCTGCTACTCTCACTTGACCTGGTCCTGAAACAACACTTTCAATCACTTTGTATAGGGTTAGTTTAGAAACTCTCACTAATGATATCAGGTCTGATTTCCTCTTACTTTTGTAATTTATACACAGGATGTTGATTTCCATAATACAAATCATATTAAGGATCTTTGATAGATCTCAGTACGTGATGATCTTTCACATCCCTGTAACACTGAGGGATGAATATGTGGGACACTTTCCTGGAAATATGTAGACATTTTGTAAATTCAGTTTTCATGATAAATTATTGACAGGCAACTGCGTCAATAGAAACAAAGAACTACTGATGCTGGTTTATACCAAAAATAGATACAAAGTGCTAGCGCAACTCAGTTGGTCAGACAGCATATCTGTGGAAAAAAAGGATGGGTGAAAGTAGGGGGTGAGGGGGTGTTAAGAGCTGTAGGCGAAAAAGGTCTCTTGTTGTCAGCATTGGTATCAATAATCAAGTACCACAGGGTCTATACAGAGTAATATGTACCTTCTTGTTCAACATTTAATAGTATATTTTAGTTTTCTACATGAAACAAAAACTGTATGGTATTAATGTTTTTTTCAATACGAGCTGCCTAGGAGAGTGGAAAGTCAGTGCAAAATAGCTGGTTTTATTTGTGATCTGAACACTGGGCTGTATTGAAAAGTACATGATTCAGCCTATGATTCAACGGTCATCAATGAAACTGTGAAGACTATCATTCCTTGCTACATTATTTTCATTTCCACAGAAGATAAGCAATTTTCTAAACTATTTTACTGACATTCTCCTTGTTTTAAATAATTTATTTCCTTCAACATGCAAAAAGAAGTGATCAAAATTGTAACAACAACAAAAAAAATGTCAACTCCTTTCTGGAAACACTGACATTAATCAGCCAAAACATTAGAAACCAGGAATTGTCGGATCCTTCAATTTTGAATGGTGTTCTGTAATGTCAAAGGTGACAAATATAATTTACTCTGAGACTCGCAGGGCTTGATTGAAACACCCAGCAGGAGACATGTAGCCAAAACCTCCAATAGACTGTAAGTGGAATTATAACCGGGTTCTTGTGAAAATTAGTATCTTCCGCCTCCTGCCTGTTCTTGGCAGGAAGTGGATGGGATAATTATTTCCAGTGATAGGATGATTCAAGCAAGAAATAATGTTTTGTAAAGATGCCAAGAAGGTAAGGAGGAATTCAGGGATGTCTAAAGTGTCCTTCTGGAGTTGGAAAAATACTTGCGCACCTCTTCACCTTCGAAGAATTGTTCAACTTTTTAGCCCTCACTGTCTTCTGTAGTATTAACAGCAGTTCACCAGATAAAGGCATGAAGTTGCATTGGACTTGGGTTGTGACATATATCTCATCTTATCCACCATGATTTAAGTTGCTGCTGCTTGTTGGTTAAAGGCTGATATCAACAACACTTGGCTTTCTATTTCATTATTTTATTTTAAGAGGCGGTTTCTTTGTTGCTTGGTAAAACACTCAAATAATGTCATGTCAGTGTAATAGTAGTTGGACCCTAGCGAGTAATTGAGAATATTATAAATGAAGTAGGAGAATTGACAGTTAGAGTACTATTAACTGGTCTGGTCATATGGTGATTTGTTTTATGTTTTCTCTTTAGAATGTGTGTTAAGAATAAGTAAAATTGACTCCATTGCTTAAGTGTGAGGAGCGGGATATGTAATTTTACATCTGCTAGAAATCAATCGGCCAATGTCTGCTTGAATTGATCCCTAATTGTAGTGGATTTTGATTAAGGGTGGTTGTGAGTCAGATTGATTTGCCAAAAGCTGTGTAAAGTGCACTCTAGCTTTCTGGACAATTAATGGTGTTGTGTTACAATGAATGGCAAATGGATTTCTCAGCTTATGTACATAGTCAACATAGACAGCATGAATGTGGCACATTAGTACTTAATTTACCTTTTTAACATATAATTAATGGTGATTGCTTTTTTAAATCTGCAACATTTTTACTCTTTTAAAGAAAGGACGTTTATTTTTGGAATTGGTTTGCCTTAAATTCTGCTTGTACTGCTGGACTTGTAAGGCATTTTGCTGCGGGAGGATGTATATTTACTCAGTGATCTCATTAGTTCACACTCCTGTGTTTTTGTCTTTATTTTAGTGGAGGAGCAGTTCCACGAAGTGAACCATTCCTGGGCGTAGCAGACAGAATCATAAACAGCAATGAAATGAAAGAAGCACTGAACGTCTTAACACTCCAAGTTACGTCTTTCCCATTTGCTTTCCAAACGCAGCAGACCTACATCAGCCCCTATAATGAGATCCATTGGCCTTCATCATGGAACAATGTAAATTTTACTGATTTTTACCATTCCTCATTCATAAATATTCTTCAGTATGATGACAATGGAGTGATATCATGTTAAGAAAACAGGATTCATTTTACTGATTCTTAGAACCTGGAGTTGATGAAACAATTAAAAAAGTAAATATTCTACCTTTCCTACCAACTGGTGATTTGAAATAGGCAACATTAAGATTGGATGAGAGAAGGCAAAATGGGCAAATTATTTTGTGGTTTTGTTTGTTGCCATCAAGTGACCTCTATTGAAGGTGCTGGGAAGTTGGGACTGACTTGTGTTTTGTCCCAGTCATTGAACAGCCATGTTAATAGCCACTCTTGCGTTGTATCTCTTGCAAAAATCCAACTTGCTAGAAGGACTCAGCAGGTCATGCAGCATTGGGGTTGGGAGAGATAGATCAGCCATGATTGAATGGCAGAGTAGATTTGATGGGCCGAATGGCCTAATTCTACTCCTATCACTTATGATCTGTGGAGTAAAACAGATGGTCAATGTTTTGGGCCAAGACTCTCCATTAAGGCTGAGAGTGGAGAGGGAAGTGGCCAGAATAAAGAACTGATAGGGAAGGGTGAGCAGGGTAATAGGTGAAACCAGGTCAGGTAAGGGATGATGGGCAGATGGTACCAGGTGAGGGTGGGGCAGGAGTTTTGAGACAGAGGCTGGTTCGTGATAGGTGGAAACCACAACAAAAATGGGGCAGATTGAGTCACAACCTTGGGATGCAACCTTCTGGCTCTGTCTTAGCATTAAAAAACAATCTCTTACCACCTATCACCCACCAGCCTTTGTTTCAAAACTCATTGCTTTATGTACTGCGGAGATTGTTTTTGCTCATATTATGAAATATCCAAATTGACAGGATTATTGTATTCTCATTTCTTTGTCAATTGTAACCTCAATGATTTAATCGGTTTCTAATGGCTTGGTAATTTTTCTGTGAAATATATTGCAGTTAATTGACATTGTGTACTATGTTCTGTTCTTCGCATTTTGTAGGGAGTGGACTTGTATCAGGAAGACAACAAATACTTTGGGCTTTCAGACTTGATTGATTCCACATACTCTGGTCACAGGCTTCCATTGCTGAGATATGACAGTTCATTTGAGGCAATGGTTACCGCAGTACAAGACAGGTGGGTAATTAACACGGTTCTATGGTCAGCATAACAAGCTTTAACATTAGAGGTTACATCAAACCGGTATGTTTATCCTAATCATTTGCTGAGACTGGTACAGTGGAAAAGATAGCACATAGCAAGATACAAGTCTGTAGTCTATACTACCATTGTCAGATGTCATTTAAGAATTAAAATTTAGTCAGCCTAAATGGACTTACACCTCAAGTTTTATATATTCTCCTAACATTTAAATTTGTACTTTAGAACCCATTGTGAATACTCAAATTGGAGTGCACAGGAACATACTCTATTTCCGTGTTCAGTTCAATATCATCCACTGTGGTAGATGTTCATTTCACAATGTCATGCCAACATAGACAAAACATGTCCAATATATGGTGGAACATCGGAGCAGACAGACCTGCTCAGTGTGCAATAATCAGTATACATCTCAAAATGTTGTGTTTAGTATTTCATTTAAAAAATGGCACGGGCAAGACTACTTGGGGTGGCACAGCAGCAGAGTTGCAGCCTTACAGTGCCAGAGACTTGGGTTTGATCCTGACTACGGGTGTTGTCTATATGGAGTTTGTACATTCTCCCCATGACTTGTGTGGGTTTTCCCCAAGAGCTCCAGTTTCTTCCCACATTCCAAAGAAGTACAGGTTTGTAGGTTAATTGGCTTGGTAAAATTGTTAATTATCCCTAGTGTGTGTAGATAGTGTTAATGTGTGTTAAAATGCAGGGATCGCTGATCAGCGCAGATTCGGTGGGTCGAAGGACTTGTTTCCACACTGCATCTCTAAACTAAACTAAACTGCAAACTGGAATGTTCAATACATTATGTCACCCTGGGGTGGGCAGAACATTTTCTGATTGGATTGTCCAGTTGAAGACGTCACCATAGGGACTGTTCAGAATGGTGCCTTCGGTCCTTCCCCCACAGTGGGAACCATTGTGGGGGGATGTTTTTATGTTCATTGTTAATTCTTTAGTGTTGTGTGCTGCTTGGCAAGTCAAATTTCACTACACCAATTGGTGTATGTAACAATAAATGTCCTTTGTCCTCATTCTGGGCTAGAAATAGTATAATCGGATGGGAATGCTCAGTTTGTGATGTTATACTGGGGTGGCTGGCATGTCCATTCCTCTACAGCACTACAATTCTGCATTCCTCTATTTATGTGTTCCTGCTTTTTTTTTAATCATGTTCCTGTTGCTTGTATCTTCTTATTGCTGAAATCTAACAATTCCTTTCCATGCTTCCCTCCTTTAAGATGTTCTTCAAAACATGTCTTTGATCATGCTTTTGGACACTAGCCTAATACCTCTTAAGACTTTAATTGTTAATCTTATTTGTTCCCTCTTCTGCGAAGTACCTCAAATGCTTCATGATCTTAAAATGTACAATGCAAATTGCATGATATTACTCAGTAAGCCTTAGTAGGGTAAATTTAGGCTGCTTGTGTTTCGTACATCCTGTCACAATGTGGAAGATGTAACATTGTCAGATTGGCGTGCTGTGTGCTTTCAGATTGGGTCAATTATAACAGAACATTGTGCTCATATTTGAGCAGTGCTCATTTCAGAGAATTGTGTGCACCTAATTATTCATTTGAAATCTAATGACAATTCCAAGCCTTATTGAGAGAAGGGAAATCAAAAAATAATTACTAAAAATAGTTTAATGAACAGTTCATCCAAGAGCATTATAATAAAATGTCCTACAAAAATGGGAACAGTTGAAGCATACAGTGCCATCCATAATGTTTGGGCCAAAGACCCATCATCTATTTATTTGCCTCTGTACTCCACAATTTGAGAATTGTAATAGAAAAAATCACATGGTTAAAGTTTCATTGTCAGATTTTAATAAAGGCCACTTTTATACATTTTGTTTTCACCATGTAGAAATTACAGCAGTGTTTATATGTAGTCTCCCCATTTCAGGGCATCATAATGTTTGGGACCAAGTAATGTAATGTAAAAGAAAGTAGTCATATTTAGAATTTTGTTGCATATCCTTTGCATGCAATGACTGCTTGAAGTCTGCGATTCATGGACATCACCAATTGCTGGGTGTCTTCTCTGGTGATGCTCTGCCAGGTCTGTATTGTAGCCATCTTTAGCTTTTGCTTGTTTTGGGAGCTAGTCTACAGGTGCACAATAGAGAGCATGCTGACCAGTTGCATCATGGCTTGGTTCGGCAACTTGAGTGCCCAGGAGTGAAAAAGACTACAAAAAGTAGTAAACACTGCCCAGTCCATCATTGGCTCTGACCTCCCTACCATCAAGGGGATCTATCGCAGTCGCTGCCTCAAAAAGGCTGGCAGTATCATCAAGGACCCACATCATCCTGGTCACGCACTCATCCCCCCCGCTACCTTCAGGTAGAAGGTACAGGAGCCTGGAGACTGCAACGTCCAGGTTCAGAAACAGCTTCTTCCCCACAGCCATCAGGCTATTGAACTCAACTCAAACAAAACTCTGAACATTAATAGCCCATTATCTGTTTATTTACATTTTATCTGTTTTATTTATTCATGTGTGTATATATTTATACAATGGTATATGGACACACTGATCTGTTCTGTATTCATGCCTTCTATATTCTGTTGTGCTGAAGCAAGAATGTCATTGTCCCATCTGGGACACATGACAATAAACTCTCTTGAATCTAGTCTCCTTCAGTTTTCTCTACAGCATATAGAAGGCATGCTCAATTGGGTTCAGATCGGGTGATTGACTTGTCCACTCAAGAATTGCCCATTTTTTAGCTTTGAAAAACTCCTTTCTTGCTTTAACAGTATGTTTGGGATAATTGTCTTGCTGTAGAATGAACTGCCGGCCAATGAGTTTTGAGGCGCTTGTTTGAACTTGAGCAGATGAGATGTGTCTATAGACTTCAGAATTCATTATGCTACTACCATCAGTAGTTGTATCATCAATGAAGATAAGTGAGCCAGTACCTTCAGCAGCCATGCATGCCCAGGCCATAACACCCCCACCACCGTGTTTCACAGAAGAGGTGGTATGCTTTGGATCTTGGGCAGTTCCTTCTCTCCCCCATACTTTGCTCTTGCCATCATTCTTGATATGTTAATCTTTGTTTCATCTGTCCACAAAACCTTTGTATAAACACAGATGTAATTTCTACATGGTGAAACCAAAATGTTAAAAAATGGCCTTTATTAAAATCTGACAATGTGCACTTTAACCACATGTGATTTTTTTTCTATTACATATCTCAAATTGTGGAGTACAGAGGCAAATAAATAAATGATGGGTCTGTCCCAAACATTATGGAGGGCACTGTATGTTATATGTCATAAGCTGCTTTGTATTTAGTTCAAGTAGTTAATGATGTAGCTACAAATTCAAGCACCTCCACAAATCAATATTTAAGTTGCTCCATCCTGCTGCTCTCCTTTAAAAATTAAGGTGCTTGAAGTATTATCAAAAGCTGACTGTTGACAGAAGCAAAGTGTTCTTTACTTGGCCTGGAAGGACTTCAGAAGATGTTGTTCAGCTCAGCTCTAAGGGATTACGACCTGTGGGGGGTGGTCGATGGGGGGGTCAGTGGGGTGGTGGGGGCAGATGTGGAATTTAATAATTGTAAATATTAACTGATAGTTACCTTCAGTTGTGTCACAAAGTGTGGATCAATAGTAATCTTTGCATTTGGTGTCCCAAGAATGATTTCAAACCTATACTGATCAGATTTATATTTAAATTCCAAAGCTTTCAATTGACAACAGTACGGAAATGTTAAACAGTGTTTGGAAAAACTATTAGGTTGAAACCATTATTTGATTGGATGTGCACGCATGATTCACATTAGGAAGTGCCTGGTTGCGGTTGCAGAATGACACAAAACAATCCAGTAATGTTTGTCACTGCATTTCTCTCTGGGAAGAATGGTGATCATAATTAGGGACACCTCTTTTCTCAGCTATTTATGCCACTCTCTTTGTCGCTTCTTGTTTAAATTTTATTCCGACTTCAATGTTATTCCTGATTAGACCTCTGAGAATAATGGCCCAAATTATATTTGGCTTTAGCTGATGGTTTCATAGAGAACTGCAGGCAACGTCCTATTCGCAGATCTGCTTGCCTCTGACATGGATTCCTGCACTTGGGCACACAAAAGTCAGATGCTAGCATGTCTAACGTACCTGTTAAGGAGCAGAGCATCAACATGGTTTGCATCTATCCACTCACCCTTTATGGTGGTAGAGTAGAGTAGGATAACTTCATTTATTTGAATATGGTCATGCCCTTAATTGAAAAATTAAGAGCTGGTAAATAATTTTTTTTTTTTTTTAAGGTGAATTTAGATACATTTGTAAATTTTTGAAAACACTTTTTATTAAAATCTACTTGAACTTTAAAAATTTATCTCACATCAGTTAGTGGAAGGAAAGTGCAAAGACTGAGCACAGGTGCTGGGTGATGGCGCTGTTATAATTTGATCTGAAGAATCAGAAGAGGCAACATAAAACTTTAATAAAGAGGCAAACACTTACGATGGACTACAGAAGAGATGAATGAAAATTATTCAATGGATGAAAAACATTAGTTGTCTTGGAACAAGAGAGGTTGGGACTAGATCTTGTAGAGGTTTTTTTTAAATCATGAAGGGTTTAGATAAAGTAGAAAGGGAATGACTGTTCCCATTGGCAGAGGAGCCTAGGACGTGAAATAAAGGTGAATGGCAGACAAAGTAAGACTAGCGTGAGGAAAATCTATTTGTCACGGTGAGTTGTTGGGGCCTGGATTGCACTAGCATGTGTAGGGGTGGAAATAGTTTTGACAGTCACATTCAAAAAGCCAATCAGAAAAAGTGCAAATTATGGAAATTAAAAACAATTGGAGTCATAGAGTGATACAGTGTGAAAACCAGCCCTTCAGCCCAACTCGCCCACACTGGCCAACAATGTCCCAGCTACACTAGTCCCAATTGCCTGTGTTTGGCCCATATCCCTTCAAACTGTCCTATCCATGTACCTGTCTAACTGTTTCTTATACGATGGGATAGTCCCAGCCTCAACTACATCCCCTGGCAGCTTGTTCCACACACCCACCACCCTTTGTGTGAAAAAGTTACCCCTTGGATTCCTATTAAATCTTTTCCCCCTTATCTTGAACCTATGCCCTCTGGTCCTCGATTCCCCTACTCTGGACAAGAGACTGTGCATCTACCCGATCTATTCCTCTCATGGATTTGTACACCTCTATAAGATCACCCCTCGCTCCATGGAATAGAGACCCAGCCTACTCAACGTCTCCCTATAGCTCACACCCTCTAGTCCTGGCAACATCCTCGTAAATCTTTTCTGAACCCTTTCAAGCTTGACAATATCTTTCCTATAACATGGTGCGCAGAACTGAATACAATTTTTATAGCTGCGGTCTCACCACCGTCATATACAACTGCAACATGACCTCCCAACTTCTATACTCAATACTAAGTGCCAAAAGCCTTTTTGACCACCTTATCTACCTGCGACTCAACCTTTAAGGAACCATGCACCTGTATTCCTAGATCCCTTTGCTCTACAACACTGCCCAGAGGCCTACCATTTATTGTGTAGGTCCTGCCCTTGTTCAATGTCCCAATTAAACAGGAATATCTGGTCAATGAGTGAATGGGAGCAGTCAGGGGTAAGAACATGGACATAGTAATGTAGAGTGGCAAAATACAGACAGGATGACATGCACAGCAGGTGATGCTCGTCATGTCCTCCACTCCTGGAGGAACAAAACTGGCTAGAAAAAAAAGAAAAGCAAAAAAGCTGGGCCAACATCACAGCATTAGTTTAGTTTATTCTTGCCTGTGTACCAAAGTAATGTGGAAAGCTTTTATTTGCGTGCTATCAATGCAAAGACAACAACTTATAAAAGGACTGGACAAGCTAGATGCAGGAAAAATGTTCCCAGTATTGGACGAGTCCAGAACCAGGGGCCACAGTCTTAGAATAAAGGGGAGGTCATTTACGACTGAGGTGAGAAAAAACTTTTTCACCCAGAGTCACTGGATGGATATAAGAGATAGTTAGATAGTGCTCTAGGTGCTAGTGGAGTCGAGGGATATGGGGAGAAGGCAGGCACGGGTTATTGATGGGAGATGATCAGCCATGATCACCATGAATGGTGATGCTGGCTCGAAGGGCCGAATGGCTTCCTTCTGCACCTATTTTCTATGTAACAGATAAAGTGATAAAGTGCACCAATAAAGGATAAAGGGTACAACATCTGGTGCAAAGATATAACATTAAAGTCCGATTAAAGAACGTTCAAAAGTTTCCAATTAAGTAAATGGGTGGTGAGAACCATTCATTTGCCTGATAATAGCTGGGAAGAAACTGGCCCTGAATCTGGAGGTACGCATTTTCAAATGGCTGTATCTCTTGCTTGATGGGAAAGGAGAAGAGGGGGTGACCAGGGTGAGACTGGTCCTTGATTATGTTGGTGGCCCTGCTGAGGCAGCATTAAGTATAGATGGAGTGAAAGGAAGGAGGGTGGTTTGTGTGATGGTCTGGGCTACATACACGACTCTGCAATTTGTTGGTGAAAGGACAAGTGTTGCATTGCCTGCAGTTGCAAGATAAAGCAGCTGCCTCTTTTCCCTTGTGTCCATTTTGCTTTTAATGTTCTGTGATTTTGATATTATTGCTTCAACTCAACTAACCATTTTAATGTTACAAATTGTAGATGTTAGAATGGCACTCATGAGACTATTGCTTTTATTTCAAAAGGTTTAGAAATCTTTTTGCTAATTTGGAAATATATTCCCAATAATCCAATCCCATTTCATTTGAATCCAGATCTCAGGAAACAAATGATTGATTAAGTAGTCTTGAATAATGGTTTCAAAAATGAAATTGCAATCAGTGTACAAATGATGTCTATAAAATCATAATTCAGCCTAATAGTTTTTCCAAACACTGTTTAATATTTCCGTTCTGTTGTCAAATGAAAGCTTTGAAAATTAGATGTAGATCTCATCAGTATAGGTTTGAAATTATTCTTGAGACACTAAATGCAAAAATTACTATTGATCTGCACTTTGTGACACAACTGAAGGCAACTATCAGTTTATATTTACAATTATTAAATTCCACATCCAATGATCACGAGAATATGAAATTATCCCAATATGAGCATGCAATCATGTCATATGTGCATTACTAAGACAATTAATTTAAGCAACTTCATGTTTTATTTTTGGTTAGCCCTTTGTGAATGGAGAAAGGAAAAAACAATTAATCATTGTTGTTTTTGTTTCAGGTTTCCCACAGTGCACAGTGCAGTGATATGGACATACATTTTAATTCAGCATTACTCTGCGGCCATGATGGTAACTGCAGGGCACTCACAGATGAAGAACTATTCTTCTGTGGAAACATTAGAGATAATTCAAAGCCTTATTAACTCCCCAAGGAGCTGCCCAGGTCGTCATGGTTACATGGTTTTACTCAGGATTCCTTCGGTTTCTCTGGCTGCACTTGCTTATGAACGATTATGCCAAGTTAGGTGCCGTCTTGGCCTGCAGTGTAGATTTGAAATCATTCTTGGGACACCAAATGCAAAGATCACTATTGACCAGCACTTTGTGACACAACTGAAGGTAACTCCCGGTTTATATGTACAATAAGTAAATTTGACAACAAATGATCACTGGAATATGAAATTATCTCTATTCTTGGAAACTTTTTAACCTAGAAATTCCTTAGGTACATGTAATGCCTTCACTTGTACATTGAAACACAACAAATAGATACAAAGAGTTAGTGGTTTAATTGTTCGACAGAGTACCTTAACTATGCGTACTTTGAGACTGTTATCTAGTAGAGTAATTGTTCCAGACTCTATGACAAAGTTACATTACTGAAGAGAAGGATCACTAGTGGGTGAGTCATGGCCAGAGGGCCTTAGCATAAAAGGACGTACCTATAGAAAGGAGATGAGGAAGAATTTATTTAGTAAGAGTGCTGCTGAATCGGTATCATTCATTGCTACAGATGGCTGTGGAGGCCAAGTAATTGGGCAATTTTAAGCTGGAGTTTATCATTATTGGAACAATTGGTGGACCTGATAATAAAAATATTTTATTCTGCTGTCATAAAGTCATACAGCACAGAATCAGGCCCTTTGGCTCCACTTGTCCATTCCAACAAGATGTTTTTCTGAGCCGTTCCCATTTGCCCGCGTTTGACCCATATCACTCTAAGCCTACATTAAGAGTCCTTAGAGTCCTTATATTAACAACTGCTAAAGACACAAAAGATTCTGTGCACTCAAATTAAACCTCAAATGACTGATGCAAATAATGATTTCCAATATAGCTTTTAGCTGTTGTTTTATTATTGATCTTGTTTGCTAGAATTATGAATCCCTGGAGTTTTACTCGTGAACATTCGGGTATTGAATTTGTGATTATTTTAACCAAGTCATTTCCAAAAGCTTTGACGTGATTTGACACTGTACATAAATTAGCACAATATTCAACTTTACAACAGAGACAAACTTCAGTTACATTTTTGTCTTCAAATGCCCTGATGAAATCTAAATTCAATCTTTCTTTAGTATCTTCGCACTCTTGTCTGTCTGCCTTTCTTTTCCCTTCATGTTACTAGGTATGGAATCCTAAATGCTCTTAACATTTCATTTTATTTTCATGAATCCGAGTTCATTCTTACTGAGAACCTTAGCAGCTATGGAATTATTTTATTTTAAGAAGATGCAATATCACATTCATTTTAGGATAAAATTAAATGGTAGAATATCCATCTGATATTTAATCTACTATTTCCTTCATAAATATAAGTTTGTTTTGTTTTGTCTTCAGATGGATCTGGGCATTATTTATCTCTCGACCCACAGTGCTGTAATTGGTAATCGTGTCATTAATCTCATTACAATGCAGGCATTGGTTATCTTGTTTTCCTGCATTCCAACCGTGACTGCAGTTCCTGAAGTACATTGCCTACAAAGTGCTTTGTTGTCTAATAGAGCAGTAAAGGATAAAATAATATTTAACAATGATCTCAAGTTTTCTTGTGGATTTATCTAAAGAAACAAAGAAAAGATTATTGAATCTGGCTAATGGTGGGCAATTCTCAGTTTAAAATTAACATAAATATATTAAGAAGAAGAATTTAACGGAAATATTGTTGTATTAAAGCTGCTACAGTATGAAGTACTTTGTCGCAGGGATTGGTTGAATCTGTACTCATTGAATTGAATAGTATTATGAGTCCAAAATAAAGGGTTATGTGGAAGAAATAGGAAACCATATTAATTTTAGTTAACATTTCTACAGAAGTGGTCTTGAAATGCTGGACAGAGTGACTTTCTTCAGTCATGTTATCTTCTAATTTATAAATATCGAATGATGCCTTGTCAGGTGACAGATTGGTAGATTGATCTTAATATCAACCAGTTATATATTCAGTAAAGTTTTGGTGAATAAACTACATCCCTCCAGCTTGTTATCAACAGTTCCAAACAGATAGAAAGTTATGGTAAATGCAAATGACTGAATAAGTGCTGCTCAACACCCTTTACTCTGATATGTACTTTGATTTATGGACTTAAGCCGTTTGTTTGGCACATCAGTTTGCTTTGTATACTTAGTAAATGTCGATTTACACTACCATTTGATTACAGCATGTCTACTGTTTTAAAAGGGCTGGCACAGGATAGAAGATCCTGATTGGGCACCTCAAACCTACTTGGATCTTGAAGACCTACCATGCATACTTATCCTGTCTGGCACTGATCATTATGGAGAATCTTTTCCAAGGTAGGCAAAAAGGATTTGGAAAATGGAAAAAAAAAGGATTTTTATTGCTTTTGTTCCCAGCTGAAATTTATCAGCAAAGTAACAAAGGGAAACGATGAGTATTTTCTCTGGCATTATGTATTTGACTAGATATCTTTCAAGAAAATAAGATTCTGTTTCTAGCAGAATTTTCTATTGTGATAGAAACTGAGTGATCCTGACTGGAGATGTTTTTTTGCCATTATAAATGTTCCCAGTTTGTGGATTTTAGCCTTTTCCTCTGCTTCAATCAAAAATACCTCAAAGCAGACAAGCATTAATTGGAAGAAAATAAAGATATCTTCTGACTAATCATATTATCCCAAATGATATTTGCATAGGTGATAAAAAAATATTGGGATTTGCTAGGATTTCTACATGGAATTCTTGGAGATTCTTTCCAAAGTAGTTGCAATATCTTAAATACATAAATTGTTTGATGCAGTTCGAAAAAGTTATCTTCTTAATACCTGATATAAATTGCGACAAGGAAGGGGAAGATCTTTCATGTCCATTTTAGAGGTTTGATGCAATTGCTCGCTATGCCGCTTCAGAGAGCAGTTAAGGATAGGCAACACCATAGCAAGGGACTCAACCTGAAATGTCACCCATTCCTCAGTTTAAGAATAAGGAGTAAGCCATTTAGAACGGAGACGAGGAACCACTTTTTCTCACAGAGAGTGGTGAGTCTGTGGAATTCTCTGCCTCAGAGGGCAGTGGAGGCAGGTTCTCTGGATGCTTTCAAGAGAGAGCTAGATAGGGCTCTTAAAAATAGCAGAGTCAAGGGTACTGATTGGGGATGATCAGCCTTGATCACATTGAATGGCGGTGCTGGCTCAAAGGGTGGAATGGCCTACTCCTGCACCTATTGTCTATTTTCTGTTGTCTATTGCCTTGTTGCTGACTCACAGATCCTTAAATGTTAAAAGAGCATTAAGTCCTGTAAAGGGCCTGTCCCACTTGATGATTTTTTCGGCGACTGCCGGCGTCATTAACTGACGTATCAATATGTCATCACGCCGCATCACCCCGCAACTTGTTCGGTGAAAATCGCCAAGTGGGACAGGCCCTTAACTCTACTCACTGTGCTTCAATTTCAATGTCCACAAGTATACTTTGACTCAACAAAAATCTTGCATACAATTGTGTAAGAAGGAACTCCAGATGCTGATTTAAACCGAAGATAGACACAAAATGCTGGAATAACTCAGCGGAACAGGCAGCATCTCTGGAGAGAAGATTTTTCTGAAGAAGGGTCTCGACCCGAAACGTCACCCATTCCTTCTCTCCAGAGATGCTGCTTGTCCCACTGAGTTACTGCAGCATTTTGTGTCTATCTTGCATACAATTGACTTTTAACTCAACCATATCATAGTCTACTATAATTCTCATATTCTCTCCTCCCCCCCCCCCTCCTACACCCTCTTTTGCATCCTTATTTTCTTTGTAGTTATGCTTCATTTGTCCTATATTCTTTTCTTCGCTACATGTTCACTTCCTTCTGGAGGAGTCTGTTGCCTGTAAAAGGTGTAAAACAAGTTTTGTTCTTGCTTAACATATCCACTTTAGTGTGCAGAGTTAATCCATCAGCAAGAGATTGGACACTTCACTATAATATTTAAACAGGGCTCCAAGTATTCATTTGAGTAGTTGATTTGATTTTAATGTTGTGGCCCAGGTTTCCAAGCAGTTTTGAATTCAGTGTCTGTCACGGAGGGAACAGTGCACATATGCAACATTTTGACGCATTATCCTTTAATATGACTATTCAAAATATTGTTGATATATTTAAGAGTGGTGATCACAAATTGATTAAGTTAGCATCAACTCCAAATGATGATTAATAAGCAGTTTATTGGCCGGTGACAGATTCCAACATAATATTTTGTAAGCCAGTGTCAATGACGGTGGAGACCGTGCCTGCACAGTCTAATTTGTGCTTGTTTATCTGCAACCTTTTCCTGTGCTTGCCCAAATTGCAGTGAATAAGCCCCACCATGAATCAGTGCACATGAAAGCCAATGATTATCTTGGTCATTTCTCACATTGACATATGTTTATAATGATTTGGTCCCCGCTGCCATTTCCCTTAAAGTTTTGGATGAATCTTGTCTTCTGGCAGGTTACAGATTTTTATACAGTTAGTAATCTGTAAATTCTGTTTTATGTTGAAGTAAATTGAATAATTTGAATGTTTGCTTGCCTTTATCACAGATCTGCAAAATACTATGACTTGCGTTTAATAAATTCAACTTGTCTTTTGCGAACTGCTCTGGAACAAGAACTGGGTCTGGCTGCTTGTTACATAGTGCCTGATGCCTCTGGGCAAACAGGTACAATGAATGATCTCTCTGAGAGTGACCTAGACAAGCCAGGCAGCACTAATGATGATGAAGAGAGTGTTGCAAATGAAGGCAAGTTGCTCTGAAACATACAAGTGACTAAAAGCTCTGCTTTTTTTTAGATGAGGGGATTCATTTCTGAATAGGGTAAGGCAGTCCTGGAGATTGTTATTGTTTTTTAAACGACCATAACGTGGGATTGAGCAGGAAACCCCTACCTTGATCCTTGGTCTGTGCTGAGTTTAAGCATTTGATGCACAGGATTGGCTGTAATGTACCACAGGTTTGATGCCATGTACGTCCATTGGCTGTGCTCAGAAATGTCAATTGCTACGTTGAAGGGGATAGCAAGGATTGCAAGTATCTATTGGACTGAAATATTGGATGGGCTTTCAATGTGATTTTTCTTTTGTTGCTTTTATTTTATCGCCAACAGTTGGAGACACGATTAAAAAAAATGGCATTAAGCGACAACGTTCCTATTCTAATCACTCAGCTTCATCCAAATCACCGAAAACTTCAAGTAGGAAAAGTAATGGAATTTTGAAATTTCTTTTTCAATGTGTAATGGACCAAAACATGAATTATTCAAATGTTACTATTTTTCATCTGATGTAAACTAATCCCTTTATTTTTTCTATGCCAAAATTAGGCATGATCGGTGACAATGATCCTTTCTCAGTCTCTGGAACTGAAGACTCAGCAAAAAATCCATTGAATGTTGAATCTGTTAATGTTGAGGACAGTACTCTAGTCAGAGAGATGTCAAAGCCAAGAGCAGACAACGCTGGGAAGATGTCTATCCATGAGAATAAACATTTGGAAAAACATAGATTTAATTTAGATCAAATTAACGCCAACAACAAAAGTGCAAGGAGAACTTCAAAGACTATATCTTCAGACTCTTCCTTTATTCGGACTCCAATTATAGGGCAGATGTCATCGCAGTGCCCAAAGACAAAAGGAGCGAGTCAACCACCAACTGTGTTTCTCCCAAAATTGGTCCATGAGATAGTTACTAAAGTGGATAGTGCAGGAGTGGCCAAATTATCATCTTTCCTTCCTCACCATTCTGTTCAGTGGGTTACCTCCTTTCATCCTTCGTTGGCTAAGATGATGACTTCCACCGAGCAATCCCTGTACTATCGCCAGTGGACAATAGCTAAGCAAAACCATATGGATCTGAACAAGACACAGACTAGGACTGAGGTCTTTCATCCCCGCAGACTTCTTTTGAGTGGTCCACCACAGGTGAGGTGAAAAGAGTGGATAGCATTAGATTTTGAATATTGTATGACTATTGTCTTAAAATATCAATTGCGATGCGGATTAAAAAAAAGACAAATCCACTCAATATGCACCTGTATTCAGAAGATGTCCCTGTTCAGTTTGACCACAGAAACCACTGTCAGATCTCTGGTGTACCTCAGACCCAGCCTTCTGTCTCCTGATTCTGTCCAGCATAGACCCTATTGTCAATTGTGTGGTCAACCTGTTTTGCGTATCCCTGCTATTGGCTGATTTTAACGTGAAACTACTTTTGCTGTCAGAAAGGGAAATAGCAGCTGTAGAAGTTTGGAGAGTACAGATTGGGCGACAATAGTAACAGCAATGTATAGGAGACAAATATTTTGGGATTTAATTTTTATGTTAAAACCACATAGGAGCTGGCTGGTAAACATTTGCCGCAACAAATGGGATGCGAATGGTGGGATAAAGATTAACTTACAAATATTACAGGATGAAATCAAGGCTGCAAAATGTGTTACTGTCTGCTGTGGAGGAAGTGGTAGTGGATCAGAATTGCATCTTTCTCATAAATCAATGTTGGATAAAGGCTGTAGAACCAAACAAAGGCAGGAAAAGTAACACTGATCACTCTACCCCTTCTTTCTGGGATGTCTAGAGCATCGACACATTGTTCACTCTCTGATAGTTGGATTTATTCAGTAACCCCTTGGTTGTGCATTATCTAAACTGCTGACTGCTATCACCACCTGCTACAGCCAGAGTATAATTCTAGCTTAATCGCATCAGCAGTGGAAGGAAGAAGGAGGAGTGGTCTGTGCAGCGTAACCTGCTACTACCCCACCAAAGTCAGGGGTGATAGGTATCTTTAGAAACATGAGACTTTGGATTCCTCGGTAATTGGTAATAAACTACAGTTTAAGAGCATTGTGCCTGCAGGGCAGCTCCCTGCAGTATTTCTCTGCAGCAGACTCCCACTTCAAGTACAAACTGAAACTGGTCGGTAACGATATCTCGGAGCCCATGATTGCAGTTCTGCTGGCAGTAGTAAATAGATGAGATGGGGGGTCTTCAATCCAGTTTTCATTTGGAGCAGATTAGTGTTAGATTTGCTTTCTGTGGAATTATCAGGATTTCGGGGTTTTATTAAACGTCATTCCACTCAAGCACGTAACTTCTGAACCCACGTTTGTGGCAATGACTGGAGGTGATCTGCAACTGCAGTAGGTTCCTTTCTCTGGAACATCATACCTATAGCTAGTAATACAGGCAATGAACATTAGACCAGTTGGACATAAACACTTCGAATACAGACTACTGCAAGTCGTTAAATGGAGTGTATTCAGTATTTTACCGTCTTGTCACAATAAACGAACAAAGCTTTTCTTGTCTAGTCTGTGTGACCCACAAATGCACAAGTGAGTGGTGATGCTCTGTTTCTCCCACAGAAGTGATGCTCTTGTCGTATATGTGAAAGGCCATGGGTTTGACATGTGATGTCAAAACCTTGTTGATTTCCTGCAGTGCATTTTATGAATAATGTGCATGGCAATCATGTTTTTGATATATTTTTAATATGGTGAGCTCAATGTGATTAAGCTTTTACAATATAGTAGGTCCACTCATCCAAACAAGTGGAGCAAATGTCATCATATTACAGATCTGACGTACATGATGGAAAAGGTTAGGTGATCTGGATGCTGAAGACTACTTGGCCTCAAATCTGTCCAGTTCATTTCCTTGTCACAAATGAGCACTGTCTGCATGCCTGTATTACCCCACAACTAGAGTATTGGTAGTGGGGACTTCATTGAAGGTTAAGCTATTGAATATCTTGAATGTCAAATGTATATGATGAGGCTTTCTCCTTTGTGTCGTCTGTGAAAACCCTACAAAGATCACTTTCACGAGAGAGGTACTTATTAACATCGGACATACAGTACCTCCAAACATCGTTTCGGATCTCTCTCACTCGCTGGATTATTTGGACATACTCGTCGGCGGGGCTGCGGCTGCATCCACGAGACGGAGGAGGACCCGTGGGAAGCGCTCTGGAGCACTCACCCGGCTCTGGCGACAAGGATCACGCACACCACTCCCGAGCATATTTCTGGCAAACGTACGTTCTCTCAATAACAAAGTAGACGAACTGAACCGTGATTAGTTTCATCTCTTGTGCAGCTTTGGCGCTCGGGAGCGGTGTGAATCAGCCTTCCTCTTTCACTATGAAGTGAACACAGTACTTCTTGGTGTTCATCTTTTTCCGGAATATGGCTTTCGTCCGACCTTGCGCCAGCAGGTTGGATCCGTTGTACATCTTTAAGACGATTTTCTCTCGTCTACTGTCCTCTAGTTGGGTACAAGATCCTGTGGAATCACATTAACACTAGCACCAGAGTCAATCTGAAACTTGATGGCTTCTGTGCCGACCTGCACCTCAGCGAATAGGCCTGACGAGGAATTGTTTCCGGCTGCATTGACCTCAATGCAACTCACAGACCCTGTGAGTCAGTTGTCTCTACGACTTTGTGCAGACTCCATTTCTGCATGCTCCCCTTCCTCTGCTTGCAGCAACAGGCAAAGTGGTTTTGTCATCTGCATCTGTTGCAGTCCTTCCCATTCGCTGGGCATTTCTCCTTCCTGCACTTGTGCGTCAACGCACAGAACTTGCACTTGACTGGTCCCTGATTCTTCCTCTACGAAGGAAAATCAACCATCTTTTGCCTTGGTTGGAATCGTTCCACCTTGTGTATTGTCGGCTCTTTGCCGATGACCTGCATTCTTGTCGCTGTTACCTCCGAGGATCTACATATGTCCACAATCTCCTGCAGTGCCAGATTCCTCTTCTGAAGGAGTGTGTTCCTAGTTGACTGGTCTGCAATACCAATGACAATGCGATCTTGAATGAGGCTTTCTTTCAGGCAATCGCAGAAGTTGCATGTCTTAGCAAGCTCCTTCAGCTCTGCAACATACTATTCAATGCTTTCCCCTGGTTTCTGGTCTCGTTTATTGAAAATGAATCTTTCGTCTTTCACTCGTCTCTCCTATGATGATGGTAGACATCTTGTCGATGTTAACTTTCACATCCATCTCATCTGCTACCATTCGAATATCTGGGTATTGAAGATTTGCAGTCCTTCCGGTCCAACAGTATGCAGGAATACTGCTTTTTGATACTGTTTCTCCTTCTAACCAGTTCTGTTATTACTGCATAATTTTCATACATTTGTTAAAAAAATGTCCACTCTTCCACCCTGCTCTCTTTGAGATTTAGATTAGGCGGTGGAGCCACATGGAAAAATGGACTGGTCAGCGCCATTTTTAAATAACAGCGTATCCCCTCGCTCTTAATTGCTTATGTTATCTTTAAGCAGTCTCCCACAGCATGTCGTTTCAATCATCGACTCCCACACCACTGATTTACACACAGCGTCTTATCTTTGTGTGCTCTCTGACCTGCATACCATTCCACTCATGCATGCAGCTCGTCCGGTCGCTGAGCGTTGAAACACAGATTCCTGAAAGCTTTTTAAAGCATTTTTGATAATCATCATAGCGTCTATTTGATCCACAAATCTTCACTTTCACCGCAACCACTATGTTTTGTCATGTGTCTATTTACGAAATAGGTAAAACTAGCACCTATTAGACGGAGAAAGATAGCTCCACACACACTTGTGTTGGGATCAAAAGCAGGAAAGATTTATTTCCATGTTAAGGGTCACTGACCGATTTACTGAGCATGTGCTCATATGCATAAATTACATGGATATTATCACACACAGTCAGATATAAAAACAGCTTTTTTCCATGAGTAGTAGCTCTACTCAGTAACCAAAAATCTGTAGCCTCCTTTTGCTCTGGTATCTTATTTAATTCACATGTTTAATCAATAATGTTTTATCACTATGTTTAATGTTTTATGTGTCATTCCTAACTGTCACTGTATGTCGTTGTCACTTGCAGGCAGAGCACCACGGCAAATTCCTAGTATGTGAATACTTGGCCATTACATTTGTTCATTCGTTCATTAATTCAACATTGCATAATGCGTGTTGTGACTGACACTTTGCGCTAATGTACTTACCTAAGAATAGCTGTCAGGATGGGTCTTGGATTTGCATCCTTTGTATTAATCCTGTGCTCTAGATTACTTGTCCAATGACATAATCACTGCATGTGTTCCTTATCTTTTTTGTTAGTACAATTCCAGTAGCAATTAATGGACATCGGACTATCGTGGCATTATCGCCAAACACACAGACTGTTGTACTCAATGACATACGGTCATGCAAAAATATTTCCATCAGGCTGCATAGAAATTTATTATGAATCATTTTCTGTTATGAAATTAGAGGGGGGGCAGCATGTGGGAAGCTAGTCCCACTTGTCTGCACCTGGCCCATATCTCTCCAAATCTATCTTTTCCGTATATCGGTTGAAATGTTGATTAAATATTGTAATTGTATTCTCTTCTATCACTTCCACTTGCAGCTTATTCCATTAATCTACCACCCTCTATGTACCTGCGTGACTAAGAAGTGTGATTCTCACTTTCACCATCTCATGCAGAATTGCCAAAAATATTCAGCTCTTTGCTGTTGCTGAGACGAGTGTTTCAAGAGGTATTAAATGAAGTCCATACAACGTCTCAATTCTTAAGAGCATGGGAGTTATATATACGTTAAACCCTTTGCCCTATATCCATGCACTGGTTTGATTGTAATCATGTATAGTCTTTTCGCAGACTGCATAGCATGCAACAAAAAAGCTTTTCACCATACCATTGTACATGTGACAATAATGGTAAACTAAACTAAACCGGGCAACATCGCCAGGTGGAAAGCTGTGAGCCGTCATGCAATCCATTCATAATACTGGCCCCCCAAAATAGTTCGTTTGCAGCCCTTTTATTTGCCAGTAAATCAAAAATGTGGTACTTTGGTAGCTCTACCAATCCCATTGTAAGGCTGGGCACAATGTTGGGTAATTTTACTCAATAATTACTATTTGAAGTGTAAACACAAACAACAACTTCTCCAGCAAATGCATGATAACTAACAGAAGGATAATTACAGATACATTTTACACATTATCACAAGCATGGACATTTGAAACCATGCAGTTTGTAAGCTTAGTTTACAGAGTGTTGACAATATATCTACTTTGTCTAGCGATAGTATCACCACAGTATGCAGTCTTTTAGTTAAGCACAATGGGGATATTTATTCGCTATCCTAACAATTGTGGGTTTATTTCCTAAATGCCCAATTCCCCTCTGAAATCCTATTGGTAGTGGTTTATTATTTTTGCGTGCACTGAGATATTGTGAAAAACAGGTTCTCCATTTTTTTTGTATTGGAAGATTTTATTCAAAACTACATGCCCATAGTGCTGTGCCTGTTTGAATGAGGACCATAGTCCAATATCTCGACTTCTTGGATTTGTCCAGTCATATACAGGGTCCATACCCTGTTCACCTTCCCATCTTTCCGGGCAAGTGAATGGAAGCAGTCCAGTATGAACTCTGAGTGTAATCTAGGTTTCAATTTCTTCGACTTCTTGCTTTGTACTTTCTGTTTTTCATTTGCAACTAATTTTTAATGTAAGTTTCTTTTGTCTGCGTGATTCCTTTATTCTTAATCCTCTCCATCGTTTGGTGTGTGGTATTTTATTAAAGGCTTTCCTGAAGTCAACGTGAGGGCTATGAAAGGCACAATGTCAATGCAAGCCTGTCTTTCCTGTCTCATTTTTCCATTTTCCTGATGTTCATACATTCTGCTTCTGCAAATTATTTCCAATTACCTCGTCTGTTATCTCCACAAAGACCTGAGATTTAACAAGCATTATTGTATTGTGTCTTTGGAACTCTGTCCAAATCTAATTCTAAACTAAATCCCTGATCATTTATTTCTAAATTGAAGGTATTGAAACGTTCTTTACCACTTGATCTGGCATTTCTGGATTAGTTCTGACTCCCCATTCAAAACTCTGTACAGGTTGGCAGCTTTCCAGTTCTCTATCATACAGTATAAGTGCAGTATAAGGGTCACAACATCGGAGGCCTGGATCGCCTCAGCGCAGAGGGAGAAAAAGGTGGGAAGAGACAAAGACTAAGACATTTGCCTTCCATCACAGTGAGGAGGTGTTTGGTGAATTCACTGTGGTGGATGTTAAATTTGCGTTTATTGTGTGTTTTTGTTACTTTTAATATATGTATGACTGCAGGCACGAAATTTCGTTCAGACCGAAAGGTCTGAATGACAATAAAGGTAATCTGAATCTGAATTGCTTTGAAAGTAGTCACCACAGCCACTGTTAACTTTCATCATTCAAAAACTGGATCAACTGATCAGTTCCTGGCATTTTGTCAAATCTTACCCAACAAATGTACATAAAGCAATTTTTCTCAGGTCCTTCAGAGAGCTCTCTTTTTTCATAAAAAACGTGGTATTAATAGTTATCTGATGTAAGGTAGAAGCTGCATGATTTGATCATGCAGGACATGCGGTTGTAACAAACATATTTCTTCATTATATTGAACAGAAACCTCATCATTTTAAAATAAAAGGTATAATATAACAGAGGGAGGAATTTGGTGTGACAAATATAGATAATGGATAATCAGTGGTAGCAATTTCTATCTTTTGATTCACTCGTTTAAACTTGCTTGAAGAGATTTGGCTCCATGCTGTCTTCATGTTAAGAATTATCACTTCATTAATTCATTGTGTTTTGACTCCTCTGCCTAGATTTGTGCTCCAGCTTGGAGTGCCAGTTCAAAAAGGATATGCGTCTCATGTACATATTGAAATTTGTTTGACAGAAATGGATGTTGGCAATTGTATCCATGAAGTAAAAGCTAAATGTGATGGCTTGAGAGTTATTTATTGAATAATGTAAATATATTTGACCAGACTGGAAACCCGACAAGAGAGAAAAAACATTTTTGACACATTTAACTGTGATCTAAAACTGACAGTAATGGATTTTTTTGGCAAGCAGCATCGTTTATTTTGTACCGCCATAGAATTAATCGATCTTTTTATAAATTATGGAAATCTGGTTTAATAGTTTTGTATCTCAGTGTAATCCTTTACGTCCACAGTTGATGCAGCCAGCACTGCAAATTTGAGTATCAGTTGAGTATTTAGTATCTTTTAAGTTAGTTTTGTAACCTGTTCTCCCCTAGCCAATCATCCCCGCAATACACTCTCACACATCAATCTTTTCCCATCTTCCAGTTCACTTCCCCAAGCCTCGATCTGACAGACCAACTCTTACCTGCCTTCTCTGTGCCTCCTGTGACCCCAGTACAATTCTTGTCATTCTCTGCAATATCACTGCATTCAAAAGGAAGAGTGCAAGGACCACTTAATAACCCCAAGACTCCTTGGGCCTCTGCCATCACTATATTGTTGTGTAGCAAAGCCCATAATCTCATCATTGGCTACAGCATGAGCAATAGCTGCTCCAGGGAAAGTGGGCACTGCCCCTTCCATTCCAAGTAAGGCACACAGTTGCATAGCTCTGGGGGCTTAGCTGTTGCTCCATCTGATTTTATGCCATCTTGTGAAAGGGGAGTGAAGATCAACAGTGCACATGAAGGATAATGTTTCGGTAGAAACAAAGAACTGCCGATGCTGGTTTACAAATAAAGACACAATGCTGGGCCACAGGGAAGGGTGAGGGGAATGCTTAAAATGGTTAACAACCAGGAGAGCCGTGAAGCTTACTCTTATTTTCTCTGTCTCTGCCGCATCTGTTCCCAAGCTGAGGCTTCCCTTTCTAGGACATCCAAGATGTATTTCTTTCATAAGCATGTTTCCCCCTCTGCTGCCATAGGTGGAGCTCTCAACACCATTTTCCCTATGACCCATAAATCACACCCCACCCCCACCAGAACCAGGACCAAGAGTTCCCTTATACACACCTTTCACCCCACCAACCTCGGCATCCAACACATCATACCCCCAACATTTCCACTGCCTCCACACTAGTCATCTCTTCCCCTCGCCACCCCTTTCTGCCTTCTGCAGAGACCAGAGACTGCTTCCTCCACAACTCATTGGTTCACTCGTCCCTTCTCACCTAAACCACCCCATTCCCATGCATTATCTCCTGCAACCCCAAGAGATGCAATACCTCTCCCTATACCATCTCCATCACATCCATCCAGGGACCACTACACTCTTTCCAGGTGAGACAAGTCAGAGGATCATCTGCATATCTTGTAATCTCATCTACCGCATCCAGCATTCACGACGTGGCCTCCTTTACATCGCTGAGACCAAGCATAGACTCAATTACCTTTTTGATGCTGCTTGATGTCTAGAGGTATCCAGTACTTTGTGTATTTTGTTGTTTGTGTAAATTGGTCAATATGCTCAAATGTCTGTGGAATTCTCTGCCTCAGAGGGCGGTGCAGGCAAGTTCTCTGGATGCGGAGTCAGGGGATATGAGGAGAAAGCAGGAACGGGGTACTGATTGGGGATGATCAGCCATGATCACATTGAATGGCGGTGCTGGCTCGAAGGGCCAAATGGCCTACTCCTGCACCTATTGTCTATTTTCTATAAACATGTGTATGTGCGTGTCACTTAGAGCAGTGTTAAGTATGTGAGGAGATAGTTGATAGCTGTGTAGTGGTGCAGCTCGTGAGTTGTGGCAATTAAAGATTGTTGCTAGTGGAGTTAATAAACCTCTTACAGCATTGAATCAAAGTAATTTAGTCGTGTTGTTGACTACAGCTTCAGGGTGAATGCTCCAAAGATGATGAGCCTTTGTGTCTTCCTCTTGGGACTGGTCCAGCAGCAGTGCTTCTCTAATCCTGTTTAATTTATTGCTTCCAACTTTGCCACACCACCTTCTGCAAGGGAGAGGGAATACTGGTCTCCTGGAAATTTGACCGAGAACCACAGTAAGCCCTCTCACTATTGGTCAGGAAGGCCAACTATGAAGATCTCTTAATCTCTCATTTTCTCTACTTACCAACGATTCTAGTGCATCAGCAAATCATGGAATCTTTTTCTCTTCAATGTGTTCCAGCATAAGTTCCAGGATGAATGTCCCAGTGAACCTCTTTATTAAGAGCTGCAGGTCAGCTTTAAGTAGTTGAGGCCATCTTGAACTGATGGTAACTGTTCATGATGTTGATCCTATGTTGAGGCATGTCATCATCAACTGAATGATGGCAAGTGGTGATGATGCAGATTGCAGGTGACGCAGATTTGGTGCGCTCATCAAATATTTCCATCTATGTGTTCTTGGCATCCTTAATTTTTATAAAATGCTATCTATGGATCTCATGTAAATGTATTCTTTAACCTATCATCATTGTTCTCAGGTGGGGAAGACGGGAGCTTATTTGCAATTCCTTAATATTTTGTCGAGGATGTTGATTCGACTGATGGAAGTAGATGTTTATGATGAAGAAGAAATTAATCTCAGTAAGTGAATTTTCTGTACTTAATATATTCTCTGGCTTGATCTTTAAAAATTCATACATAACGATAGCTCAGATTTGCCCTTCTATTGATGGCTGTCAGTGTTCACCAACATCACACTGTGAATCTGATAACCGCTGAGGTAGTACATGGCTAAACTGGAAATCCAGTTGCTATCATTATTTCTCCGTATTCTCCAGAAATCTGGAGGCAGGCTAAGAGTTGGTTTTCAAATCATCAAATGCATAGTTTCAAATTCTTGCACCGTACTTACAAAACATACACAAGAAAAGGCAGGTATTTGACAAAGAAGCCAGAATGTCTGTATTCTTGTGCTAGTATTAGCTTCTCTCTTGGTCACCTTAGCATTAACATCAAATTTGAGTAACTCCAGCACTCCAGTGAACAATTGCCCTGTCAGTTTGGCCACTCCTCGATTATGCCTCGGTTCATGTGAAACAGCACAATGTTTTATCTGCTTTTCGTGAATAACACCACAGGAGATTCACTAATACGTAATAATTTATTACAATTTAATGTCAGATTCTATTTAATGTCAGTCTGTGGAATTCTCTGCCTCGGAGGGCGGTGGAGGCAGGTTCTCTGGATGCTTTCAAGAGAGAGCTAGATAGGGCTCTTAAAAATAGCGGAGTCAGGGGATATGGGGAGAAGGCAGGAACGGGGTACTGATTGGGGATGATCAGCCATGATCACATTGAATGGCGGTGCTGGCTCGAAGGGCCAAATGGCCGACTCCTGCACCTATTGTCTATTGTCTATTCTGAACACATTGACCTTAGAGGTCAAGGATAGTCTAATTCCTTGACCTCTACTCAGACCTGGGTGCCTGGTTTGTGAACAGAAGATAACATCTCACCACAGCAGTGTGGAATTTAAGTCAATTTATTGTTAAATAAAATCTGCAATTCCCAAAAATCTAGAAGATGTAATGATGGTGATGAAATAACTTTCTCAAAACAATAGCATAGCAGGTAGAGCCACTGCCCCACAATGTCAGTGACCAGGTTTCGATCGTGACCTTAGGCGCAGTCTGTGTGGAATTTGCACATTCCCCCTGTGACCGTGTTGGTTTCTTCCCACATCGTAAGACGTGTGGGTTTGTCGGTTGATTGGCCTCTGTAAATTGCCCCTACTGTATAGGGAGTAGTTGGGAAAGTGGGATAACCTACAACTAGTATGAATGGGTGATCGCTGGTCGGTATGAACTTGGTGAGCCAAAGGGCCTGTTTCCAGGCTGTATCTCAAAACGAAGCTGAACAAAAACGGCATCATTATTGCCTCCCACTACTACTCTGCTTTAATATCTGGATCCAAATCCACACACAATATTTTTTCTGAAATAGTTAAGCAAAATAAAACCAGTTAGGGAAGAGCAGGAAATGCCAATGTTGTAAGTAACACCCATTACCTACAATTGGAACCAAAATAACTTTGTTGAACCAATAACAAAGCAATGATAGGTGGGAGAGTTGGTCTTGCTAAGAATCCTTCTATTTGCATCATAAAGCAGATACAGAACTCTTAATATATTTACGTTAACCATGACATTGATGGTATTCATGTGAGGCATTTCAGGCGTGAAACATTTGAAATGGCTGCAATGTGTGCCTGAACTAAATAAAGCCATGAAAGTTGATGTATGATCACACTGGAAATAATTTAGATTAATATAATTGTGTAAAGGACATAGCCCATTTTAAATAACTGGTGGAATGTAACATGGGCACTTGATTTATTTATATCACAGTCATACAAAACCTGCATGACCCTCATGTAATTGGAAAAATAGAGATTAAGAGTTGCTGTTAAGTGCAGAGCATTTGTCAATAAGGGTTTAGAAAACGTAATAATATTTTAGAGTAAATTGAGCAACTCACAGACATTTTATGAGTGCTTGGAGATACATTTTATTTTTGAATATTCACTTTATACATCAAACAAATACTTTTTATTGTCCTGCTCTTGCGTTCATTCTAACCATTTTTTTACCATCCATTTGTTCATGGTCAGAAAAAATATAGATTTACTACATTCCATTGTTTTTATCCAAATTGAGCAATGCAGTGTGATGCCTCCTTTCATCAGATTTTCTTGTGGTATTCTGATGCTCGTTATTTCCATACGTAAGAATGACCCATTTGTTCCTAGAAACGTGCAGTAACATAATTGAATGGATGAACTTGCAATTTAATTTCCCTATTTATATTTTATTTTTTAGAACCCAAAGAGCATTCAGCATCACAACAGAAAGAAAGCTTATTGTGGCCTGATTTGGAAACTTTCAGCAAATTGTCCTTTGACTACACTGTCCATGACCCAAAGTATGAAGATGCTAGTCCAGTTTATTCAAGAGATCTTGCCAACAATAAAGGTCAATCATTAATTTATTTTTTCCATTGAAATGCCAGCATAAGTTGTTCTATGACAAGGAGGTGAGGAAAATGTTACAGTGGTGCTGGATTGCAAGTTTTCCTGCACTTCTCATAAACTGCTGTCATTCTCAAAGACAAGGCAGTCTCATAAACGTGGTCTATGTATTTAAATCTTGTACTCTCTGTTGAAAGTACAACAATGTAAAAATCGTAGACTGTGATTAACATGAATGATATTAAAAAATGGTGCTGAATAAAAATAAGATAATGGCAATGTATTTATCCTACCTATTTAGCTTTGTTGAGATGCATCTTAAATCCTGTAGGTTCTTATTCTTGCACAAAAGAGCAGTTAGTCCCCTCTCTCCAAGCTATCAAGGGCTAGTGCAGCATAATGTGCTGTCTTGTAGAAATATAAACGTAGAAAATAGGTGCAAGAGGCCATTTGACCCTTCGAGCCAGCACCGCCATTCATTGCGAACATGGCTGATCGTCCCCAATCAATAACCTGTGGGGATATGAGCCTTCTCCTCATATCCCTTGATTCCACTAGCCCCTGGAGCTCCATCTAACTCTCTCTTAAATCCATCAAGTGATTTAGCCTCCACTGCCCTCTGTGGCAGGGAATTCCACAAATTCACAACTCTCTGGGTGAAAAAGTTTTTTTCTCACCTGAGTCTTTAAATGGTCTCCCCTTTATTCTAAGACTGTAGCCCCTGGCCCCACCCAGTTCATGCTTGGACGTTAATCAGTTGTGTCTACCAGAATGTGCAAGATTTGTGATTACCTGAACTGCCTCCAATGGAGAAGATGTGTGTCCACCCAGGCTTAGCTGGTTGGAGGAAGAAAGCAGAACTACCATGCAAGCAGTGACTTTTAAAATTAGCTTACTACATTTCAATATGCTTATGAAATTATTATATATTGTTGACTGGTATATGGTTCCAAGACCCAGGACCCTGGGACTTTGAGCAGTGCAACCTAACCAGTCTGAAGAAGGCTCTTGACCCGAAACGTCACCCATTCCTTCTCTCCAGAGATGCTGCCTGTCCCGCTGAGTTGCTCCAGCTTTTTGTGTCTATATTTGGTTTAAACCAGCATCTGCAGTTCCTTCTTACACTAAACATCCTTTTGTCATCTATCTTCATTGGGACCTTGGCTTCCCCGTACCATTTTATATCGATTTGTGTATAGTTGGGTCAGTGGGTTGCCTTGTTTTTATTTTCCTTCATTCAGTGAATGGATGAAATTGTACAATCTTATTACACTATATTACAAACTCAAATATAAATTGTGAAAATCTATGCTTGTATGTTGACTTTTTGTGACTTGCCAAAACCCCAAACTTTACAGGGTATTTAACCAATAAGAAAGACGATGACGTCTACCTGCGGCGCCACACAACACGTCTAAGATTATCCAAATATGCTGCCTATAATACATATCATCACTGCGAGCAGTGTCATGAATACATGGGTTTCAATCCCAGATGCCAGGTACGCATGAGAATCAAACAGCAAAGAAACAATAAAACTATTATTAAAATAGATAAAAAGTAAAAGTAAAAAATAAATATGAAATGGAACACTATAATAGCACACATTTTGTACTATGTTTTACTGTGTAATTTGTGGTAATTACAGCTTCATTTATACATAGTCCCCCCATTTCAGGGCACCATAATGTTTGGGACACATGGCTTCACAGGTGTTTGTAATTGCTCACGTGTGTTTAATTGCCTCCTTCATGCAGTTACAAGAGAGCTCTCAACACCTAGTCTTTCCTCCAGTCTTTCCATCACCTTTGGAAACTTTTACAGCTGTTTATCAACATGAGGACCAAAGTTGTGCCGATGAAAGTCAAAGAAGCCATTATGAGACTGAGAAACAAGAATAAAACTGTTAGAGACATCAGCCAAACCTGAGGCTTACCAAAATCAACTGTTTGGAACAAATCAGAAACACTCTTCAGGAGTCAGGTGTGGATTTGTCAGTGCTCGCTGTCCACAGAAGACTTCATGAACAGAAATACAGAGGCTGCACTGCAAGATGCAAACCACTGGTTAGTCACTAAAATAGGATGGCCAGGTTACAGTTTGCAAAGAAGTACATAAAAGAACAACCACATTTTTGGAAAAAGGTTTTGTGGACAGATGAGACGAAGATTAACTTATATCAAGAGTGATGGCAAGAGCAAAGTATGGAGAAGAGAAGGAACTGCCCAAGATCCAAAGCATACCACCTCATTTGTGAAACACGGTAGTGGGGGTGTTATGGCCTGGGCATGTATGGCTGCTGAAGGTACTGGCTCACTTATCTTCATTGATGATACAACTGCTGATGGTAGTAGCATAATGAATTCTGAAGTGTATAGACACATCCTCTCTGCTCCAGTTCAAACAAATGCCTCAAAACCCATTGGCCAGCGATTCATTCTACAGCAAAACAATGATCCCAAACATACTGCGAAAGCAACAAAGGAGTTTTTCAAAGCTAAAAAATGGTTCATTCTGGTGGCCAAGTCAATCACTCGACCTGAACCCATTTGAGCATGCCTTTTATATGCTGAAGAGAAAACTGAAGGGGACTAGCCCCCAAAACAAGATAAGCTAAAGATGGCTGCAATACAGGCCTGGCGGAGCCTCGCCAGGGAAGACACCCAACAACTGGTGATGTCCATGAATCACAGACTTCAAGCAGTCATTGCATGCAAAGGATATGCAACAAAATACTAAACTACATTCATTTACATGACATTGCTGTGTCCCAAACATTATGGTGCCCTGAAATGGGGGGGAAGTATGTGTAAACACTGCTGTAATTTCTACATGGTGAAACCAAAATGTATAAAAATGCCTTTATTAAAATCTGACAATGCGCACTTTAACCACGTGTGATTTTTTTTCTATTACAAATCTCAAATTGTGGAGTACAGAGGCAAATAAATGAATGATGAGTCTTTGTCCTAAATATTATGGAGGACACTGTATAAACAATAGGATTCAACACTGCTTAATATGTACGATCATTTCATTTTTTAATTATTTATAAAGACAAGTATTAAGTGTAATAAGAATTTATTTCTGCATGGCAAAGTGGATTGAAAACTAATTTTCACGTTTCTGTCAGCCATACGACTCCACACTCCATGCCTTCTGCTTTTCCTGTTCGATGCTGGGAGAGGAAGTCCAACTCCACTTCATTATTCCCAAATCCAAAGAACATAATTTTATGTTCAGCCAACCCGGAGGGCAGCTGGAAAGTATGAGGTTGCCACTTGTTACTGACAAGGTAGGTTTCTGTCTCAACCTGGAATTTTACCGCTATTTTGTTGTGCTTAAAATGATTAATTTCTTGAACTAACAAGCGCAGTAATTAAACATTAAAAAAAAAATTCTACTGTCATTCATCACTTGCAGTTAGCACCAGGAACATATTTTGGCTTCAGCAAAGGAGATAGTGTAATGAATACACATTATTCATTGTTTATGATGAGATGCTGAAGCTTTGTTTTTTACTGCTAGGTGAGGACGAGATGTTTTCGAGTAACAGTTAAAAGACACTTGCACTGTGTGCCCACTTTAACTAAACCTGCCCTAATTCTATTGCTTTCACACCAGGTTTTCTGGAGATAGTTTTGATCCAACAGCATGTGCAGTGGCTTGTATTAAAGGATGGGCCAGCCAAGAGCACAAAGAGGAGGCTGCTAATTGTTCAATAATTTTTTTCAGGGTGGCACAGTTGTGCAGCAGTAGAATTGTTGAATAAATGTGCCAGAAACACAGGTTTGATCCTGACTATGGATGCTATCTGTACCGAATTTGTACATTTCCCTGTGACCGCGTGGGCTTTCTCCTGGTGTTCCGGTTTCCTCCCCTATTCGAATGACGTGCAGGTTTGAAGGTTAATTGGCTTCTGTAAATTGTCCCTGGTGTGCAGGATAGAACTAGTTTACAGCGGATCATTGGTTGGTGTGGACTCGCTGGGCCGAAGGGTCTGTTTCCACACTGTATCTTTTGGAGGAGAGGAACACCCCTGTCCCCTGTCTCCATCAATGATGTGGATGTGCAGTTTACCAGGGACTACAAATACCCTGGAGTGTACCTGGGCAGTAAACTGGACTGGTCCAGGAACGCTGAGGCCCTGTACAAGAAGGGACAGAGCCGGCTGTATTTTTTGAGAAGGCTCCGCTCCATCAATGTTTGCAGAAAGATGCTGCAGATGTTCCAGCAATCGGTGGTTGCCATGTGTTCTTTGCTGTCATGTGTTGGAGCAGCAGGGCGAAGGCCGTGGACACCAATCGGTTTAACAAACAAAAGAAGGTTGGCTCCGTCGTGGGAGCGGAGGTGGATTCACAGAAGGTGGTTTTGGATGGGAGGGTGCTCCTCAAACTGCGGAGCATCTTGAACAATACAGCTCACCCCCTCCATGACACACTGTTTCAGTAACAGACTCGTTCCACCAAGATGCAGTACAGAACGCCACAGGAGATCCTTCTTCCCTGTGGCTATCAAACTGTACAACTCCTCCCCCTTCTGCCGTGGGGTAGACTGAGATTGACTCCCATCCCCCCCCCCCAATCTTTGCACATCCCCAATCCTTTCCACTCGTCACTTTAATTTCATATTTGATGTATTTTGTGTTTTATGACCATTGGCAGATTAATTTCCCTCCTGGGATGAATAACATTGTATCGTATCTAAACTAAACTAAAATATTTTCTCCTCATTGGTCACAGCAAACCTCCACTGAGTCGCTATTATTATTCAAAGGATTTGAAAGGCAATTTGGCAACTCTGAAACTAATTAAAAAAATAAAACAGACTTTCATGAGAATGGAATGGTCCATGCCATTAAAAATTGTTATTCATCTAATAGTCACTGTCCCTCCTGTAGGAAACACATTGGAACAACTGATTAGTTCCATTTAAAGCCGCGGGGAGTATCTGATCGGGGAATTGCTGCTAATGCTGCTAATATGCCACAAAGTGGAGGCTGCCAATGATCTGGGGAATAATTTTATTCTAATTTCCTTCAATCGTCTTTCATGTACTGACTGAGCGAAGATTTATAAAGTGCGGGTTTAAGTGCAGAATCACTAAATGGAAAACAAAATAAAAGGCCATTACAATAGCAGGTCCAGCTTCTTTGCTCAGAAGGCAATGAACAGTATATTCAAGGCAGAGCAAACTTGATTTTAGTCACAGAACACGGAATATGGTGATCAGACAGGAAAGTGAACAAGGCACAGAATTTGACGTGAAAGGTTGCATACCTTTACTTATGCGTCCATTTCTTATATCCTAGAATTCAGACTGCATAAAGAGTCCAGTCTTTACACCAACAACAGGACGTCATGAACATGGTCTCTTCAATCTGTATCACGCTATGGATGGTGCTAACCATTTGCACGTGCTGGTTATCAAGGAATACGAGATGTCAGTCTACAAGAAATATTGGCCAAACCACATCATGCTAGTCCTACCCAGCATCTTCAATAACTCTGGAGTTGGTATGTCAAAAAGTAATCCTTATGCATTTTCTTTTACTGATGTAGTCATTGCCGTAGAAATACAGTTGATTCAATAATTTCTAACGTAGACACAAAATGCTGGAGTAACTCAGCGGGACAGGCAGCGTCTCTGGAGAGAAGGAATGTGTGTTGTTTCAGGTTCAGACTCTTCTTCAGACTGATGTCAGGGGAGTGGGTGGGACAGAGATAGAATAGGGACGGAGACAGTACGACTGGTAGGGGGAGGGGATGGAGAGAGGAAAAGCAAGGCCTATTTGAAGTTAGAGAAGTCATTGTTCATACCGCTGGAGTCAGAATCAGAATGCCTTTTATTGTCGCTATACACATGTACAATGAGATTAAAAGCTGCTCCTACTCAGTGCAAAACAAAACAAAAAAGGGGGGTGGGATAAGGTGCACAATTTCTGCAGCGCTATATACATATCTATAAAAAGACAATGGATAAATAGAATGGATAAATAGGATTTCTATATCCAGTATGGGTTATTGCACATATTGGAAATTACAGTTACAGTACAAATTACAGTAGGTGGATAGATTAAAGTCCGGGGGTGAGGCTGTGAAGTCAGTGCATGTGTGAGTTCAGGGAGATAATGGATTTTGGAAAGAAACTGTTCTTGAGTATTTGTCCTTGTGCTGATGCACCTATAGCGCCTCCATGAGGGTAGCAGGTTGAACAGGCCAAATGCAGGATGGGAGCTGTCCTTGATAATGTTCTTCGCCCTGCTGAGGCAGCGGGAGGTGTAAAAGTCCATCAGAGAGGGGAGAGGGCAGCCGATGAACTTCTGTGCTGCCCTAACTACCCTCTGAAGCCTCTCCCTGTCTGCCATGGTGCAGCTGCCGTACCATGCTGTAATGCAGTATGTCAACAGGCTCTCAATGGACGAGCGGTAGAAGGTCATCAGCAGGTTGGAGTCCAGGTTGTGCTTCCTGAGGACCCTCAGGAAGTGCAGCCGCTGCTGAGCCTTCTTGATGACCACTGTGATGTTGTCTGTCCACGAGATGTCAGCGGCGATGAGGACGCCGAGAAACCGGAAGGTGTGGACCCTCTCCACACACTCGCCGTTGATGTATAAGGGGGCTAAGTCGGTGCTGTGCCTCCTGACGTCGACAATGAGCTCTTTGGTTTTCTTGGTGTTCAAAGCCAGGTTGTTTTCTGAGCACCAGGCTGTCAACTTCAGGACTTCCTCTCTGTAGGCTGCCTTGCCTCCCCTTGAGATGAGTCCGACTACTGTAGTGTCATCAGCAAACTTGATGATTCGGTTGTTGTTGTGTCGCTGGACTACAGTCGTGGGTGTAGAGACAGTATAGGAGGGGGCTTAGCACACAGCCCTGTGGGGAGCCGGTACTCAACATGCGAGTGGAGGAGAGGTGGGGGCCGAGTCTCACAGTCTGGGGCCGGTTGGTGAGGAAGTCCTTTATCCAGGCACATATGAGAGTAGGGAGGCCGAGAGTGACCAGTTTGTCGATGAGAATGTCCGGAATGATAGTATTGAAAGCTGAGCTGTAATCCACAAAGAGCATCCGGACGTAGCTCTGCCCTGCTCCAGGTGGCTCAGCACAGATTGGAGAGCTACGGTAATGGCGTCTTCTGTGGACCTGTTTGGGCGATAGGCGATAGGGTGTAAGCTACCCTAGCGAAATATGAGGTGCCATCCCTCCAATTTGCACTGGGCCTCACCCTGGCAATGGAGGAGGCCCAGGCCAGAAAGGTCAGAGTGGGAATGGGAGGGGGAATTGAAAATGCACTTTTTATGATAAAAGTTTTATCATATTATCATATTATGATAAAAGTATTCATGCACAGTATGCCGTTTTTTCATTGTTTATAATGCGTATTTTTATTAAAAGTCGGGAAATATTGTTAGATATGTTTGCTAACGAAGTTCCCTGTAGGAGAGAGGGGAGGAACATTAGGATCCAGCAGAGTCAGACCAAGTACTGTCTGCCTCGTGGATGTGGTGGGCCTGGTGCTGAGTGGATCTCTGGGGAGGTGACGGCTCTGCCCTGCTGGTGGCCGGTGGATTGGCGAGGGTCGACAGAGTGTGTGTGTGTGTCGATGTGTGCGTGTCCAGAGTTGCGGGAGAGTCAGGGCGAGTTGGTGCCGTGCCAGCACCTCTGTGAAAATACATGATCACCATTTCTTTCTTTACTTGCTGGATAATTATATCTCATGATAATTAGTCAAACGTGCAAATTATTAAATTAAGTATTAAATGTTTTATTGTACTAGTTATACACTGGGATGTAATGATAGGCTATAATCTTGTTTGGCCCACTTGGGAGACTAGCACCCCCCCCAAGCAAAACCTGAAATGACACCCCTGTTTGACAGCTCCGGCACCTAAAAAATTAGCACTGCAACACTGGGAACTTGCACGTCATTTTGCCATGGGCTATCAAGTTGAGGGTTTCAATTAAATATTCAAATCAGAGAAGCAGTTCCATCCTTCCCATTAATGTGGTTGCATTAAACTTTATGATTTCATTGGTAAACCTTGATTGATGGCTATATGTTTTGTTTCTTCCACTTGTTTTACTTAAGTTCTTTTTTGAGTTCATTAAATTTATAAAACTGACATTTCTTTATTTTTTCCAACGGCCTGCAAAAATGTGCCAAATATATAATGTGGCCCTCATGCTGAAAAGTTTGGAGGCACCAGTTGTAAAGTATAATTTAAAAAAATTACAGTATAAATTAAGGGTAAACAAGCAAGGAAATTATGTCATTTCTAGGTATAATTATCAAAAAATGATCAAACATTTCCTGTGTAATGGATACTTCTCTAATTAGAGTAAACAAGTAAGGAACAGGTATCATGTTACGACTAGGTGTAGGTGTAATATAAAATATAATATAAAATATAAAATATAATATAAAATATTTTCAATATGAAAATAAGTGTGAACAAGCAAGGAGTTGGTGTCATTTTAAGGTATGATTATCACACATTATCTGTGTGAATTAAGAAGTGACATGCAAGTAAAATGTGACTTTGGTACAATTTTAAAAAATGACAGCATAAATTAAGGGTAAACAGGCAAGAAAATTGTGTCATTTCGAGGTACAATTATCAAAATTGACTACAGATGAATTACCTAATTACTACAGAGGTCAGTGCAACACAGCCTGTAGTCATTACGACCAGTAATCCTTGTCTTTTTGGGTACAGGGTCAATAGTGGAGACTTTGAAGCAGGCAGGGACAGTGCAGGTTTGCACGGGCTGGTTGAAAAGCAAAGTTTTCCATTATCATGGTTTCAGATTGAACATCTAAGAGATGAGAAAATGGACCATCAGTGTTATATTGAAGTACGAATATAGATAAATTAACCATTTTGTGTGTAATTATTATGTAGTTTAGTGTCATTCTGTCCAACCTGGACTAATGGACTGACTGATCACCTTCTCAGATTTCCCTGAACATCAGTGTCTGTACATCAGAGCACACAAGTAACACAACAGAAAAGAAGGTCTCGACTCCAAATTCCAATGGGCATTTGGCAATAATTCGAGCTATATCAATGGTTCATAACTTCGAAGGAACTTTGAGTTGAAAGTTGATTTTTCTGCTGTGTTCTTTGTACCAGAGGTATGCAAAACATGATTTTCAATCAGATCTGAGACGGCGACCAGCCAACCTTCTTACTTTTATTTGGTACAGAATCAAATCATCTAATACCAAGCAATTTATATACAAGTCTCCGATAAACCATCAATGTTTGCTGGACTTTGGTCCTTGAAAGTGGGATTTTTGGACCTTGAAAGTCCTTGAATTTATAGCTGTTCCAAGTGTACATAGAGTGTTTACAAAAAGGCCTCAAATATGATGCATCAAGGTGAATATTTTCAAGGTGAAATTACATGTGGTCTGACTCAATTTTGGCGCGGCAAGGCAGCTACAAGCGTGCCACAGTTACTGTTATTTCTTTAGTCAAGACATCAAGAGAAGGGTAGCAGTGGTGGTACCAGACAACGGGATTGGAATGCTTCCAGCTGCATTAAAATTATTGAAATAAAATAAAATGATACCATTTACTCTGCAGCTTTTTCTTGTGACCCACATAAATCATGGTGCATGGTTAAACGGTGCAGATTCTGTCCATCAGAAAAAATAAGAAGTGTTCGGATTCTATAATCAGTAGAGGACCTCGAGTTAGATGTTAAAAATAGGTTTTGTAGAAATGTAAAATTTTCTTTATGATGAAAGGGAACAGTATTGGGGCACTAAATGTATAACCCAGAGGTGGTGAAATTAATTATTACATTTCCGAGGAAGTGATTATGATCATTTTGTATTGCAAAAATGCACCCGAATTGCAAATATCTTTTCCCTCCAGCTGAAGCAGGTCCACATTGTACTGGCATATAAGTTACTTTAGCCAGGTTGGTGGAATGCACATGAAAACTTCTACACTAATTCTGGGGAACCTATGGCCTATACCCACTCAAAGTGGAGAAGGGGCATTCAAGGTGGTATTGAAATCCTCGAGACCAAGCATCAGAAGTACACAGAGGCCTTGCATAAACAGTGGAAGATGCACAGACACTCACAAACTACTCGCATGCCGCACTCCGCATCATCCATTACTTGCCCTGTCTGTGAATTAGTGTTTTTAGTTCCCATATTGACCTCGTTGACCATCTCAGAATCCACAAAATTAGGGTGTGATATATAAGCTGCCAAAGAAGGAGGTGGTGCATGAATCAGGACATTACAAAGCGGAGCAAAATATGAACCCGAATAGTTTGTTTTGAGCTGCATGAATTTATTAGATTTAACCCTCTGATTAGTATTCCTGTTATTTCTACTCCAGGTGCAGCTCACTTTTTGATTAAAGAGCTCTCCTACCATAATTTGGAACTGGAACGTAATCGTCAAGAAGAGCTTGGAACTAAACCTCAAGATGTGTGGCCATTCATTATCATTGCGGATGACTCGTGTGTGATGTGGCACAGCCTCAATACTGAAATCCCAAAGAACTCTTCCAGGTAATTAAAGGCACTTCCACTTCAAATTCCAACTTCATTGCCATTCGAATTTTAAATAGACTTCTTTAGCTAATATTATTTGCTCTGCCATCGTGTAGGAATTTTGGTGTTGTTTGCCTATCCTGCACTCCATTTTTACATAGGACACGTCGCTGATTTTGAAGTGTTAATCATTTCTAAAACAAAAAGTAAGCATTCCTTTTCCCATGCAAAGGAGAAAAGTGAAAAATAAATGAAATCTTTGCTTTTCATTATATTGCCTAAAATGACTGCTTATGTTTTAATTGCTAAATGTGAGTGTAAATTAAGTGATGATCCACTCATTCACTGTTTAAATGAAATACTATTGTAAAAACTTTAAAGCTTTCAAAAAATCTTCAGAATGTATTATGAATAATTTATTCCATGCCAGAAATGTATCCACTATATTGCTCTTGGTAGACCTACAAACAGCATTCAAATAATGGCAATGTTACAAAATTTTGAGATTTTAAAAATCGTCTGCAATTTATCCCATCAGATAAAGCATAAAAAAGAAGTTTAATTCGACACCCAATTCACTTTCATATCTTCAGTATTAAAAAAGTTATGGCCATTTTCATACTCTGAAATTAGCATCTTGTTCCCTATTGGTTTTCCATTGACTTAACTCAAAAGCTGTGATCGAGGACAGTCAAAAGCCTATAACTTTCTTAAAAATTAAGGGAACTGAATGACATTTTCAGTTATTATAAATTATTTATTTATTTATTTACTTATTTATTTCGGACAGAATAAAAAGCAAGTGTGAAACAGCATACAAAAACAAAACAAGAATATTTATAAAGTGTCATAAACAGTATCTATAAATAAATGAAATTGTATGTGTCCGAAAAGGAGCAGGAAGAAGCCAAAGCTTATTAATTCCCACCCCTTATTCAACTGTTTATAATTATCTTGTACAAATTTAGCAGCTATGTACACCAGCAGCTATATGCACACCAAATTATTTACATTTATACACTAATCAAATATTTACAAAGCCATACAAAAAAAAGAGAGAAAAAGAAACATGAAAAGAAAAAACCCTCATATACTATACAGTATCTCGTGGTCATATATAAAACCATTCACCCTATAATCACCCTTCCCAATACAAGCAGTATAACAAATATCCCACTCACAATCACCTATCCTCATCCCAATATCCTTTAAAAAAAAAAGTGTTTTTGTACATCTTTTTTAAATGAATTATGTTTGTGCTAAATTTTATCTCCTGTTCCAGACCATTCCACAAATTCACCTCACAGATTGCTATGCACATACTTTTAAGAGTTGTTCTGGCATTGAGTTTTTTTAATTATGTTCCCCTCTCAAATTATACCCACCCTGTCTTTCCATAAACAGTTTTTGTATATTTCCTGGAAGTAAATTATTTCTTGCTTTGTACATGATTTGTGCAGTCTTAAATTTAACCAGATCGGTGAACTTCAGTGTATGTTACTTTAAGAATAATAAACTGGTAATGTTCAAGATATCCAACGTTATTGATAATTCTTATTGCTCTTTTTTGTAATGTACATAACGGCTGTAGGTTGGTTTTGTAGGTGTTACTCCATATCTCCACACAGCAACTCAGATATGGCAATATGAGTGTATTATACAAAGTATGTAATGATTTGTGGTCCAGAATGTGGACTTGATTTTCCCAATATTGCTATAGACTTTGCCAGTTTTGCTTTGACGTGGTTTATATGTGGTTTCCAGCAGATTTTGTGGTCTAAGGGCACACCAAGAAATGTATTTTCATATACTCTTTCTATACTTATGTTATTTATTTTCAATTGTACTTGAGGGTTTGTTTTATGTTTTCCAAATAGCATAAGATTGAAGCATTCTGAAACAAATATGAAACAATCTTATTTGGATGACCTGAAATTAAAGCATATAATTAGTTAGTTACCGAATTGTAGCTAATTACAAAATTCAATTACTAGATCTAAACATCTAGATTACTAGATCTAAACATCTATCCATTTCTTAAGAAAAGGTTAATATTTTTAAATAGCCTAGGTGCCCAAATAACATTCACACAAGAATTCACAATATAACATGATTTTAAAATCTCATTGTCATGAATTTATAGGCCAAATGGAAGGAATTTAAGGACTGCAAAGGTAACAATCTCAGGATTACTGCCTGTGCCACGCGACAGTGAGAGTAGGAATGGAGCGAGGTGGAGGATAAATGCGTGGTGAAGGACTGGTGCAGAGGGCAGGGATTCAAGTTTCTGGATCATTGGAACCTCTTTTGGGGAAGGAGTGACCTGTATAAAAAGGACGGGTTGCACTTGAACCCGAGGGGGACCAGTATCCTGGCTGGGAAATTTGCAAAGGTACTGGGGAGACTTTAAACTAGAATGGTTGGGGGGAGGGACTAAAATAGAGAAAGCTAGTAGACAGTGTCTGAGGCAGGAGGCAGAGAACGGAAGCACTTAGACCCAATATGTAGGGGGGAAAGAAGAAAAAAATAATAAACCGAGAATAAGAGTTGGTGGGTTTCTTAAATGTGTGAGCAGAGACAAAGAGGGGTATAAAATGAGGGTAGAAGCAATTGGTAGCAAGGTGAAAAGTAAAAGTGGCAGGCAGACAAATCCAGGGCAAAAATCAAAAAGGGCCACTTTTCAACATAATTGTATAAGGAGTAAGGGTGTTGTAAAAACAAGCCTTAAGGCTTTGTGTCTCAATGCGAGGAGCATTCGTAATAAGGTGGATGAGTTGAAAGTGCAGTTGGCTATTAATGACTATGATATAGTTGGGATCACGGAGACATGGCTCCAGGGTGACCAAGGCTGGGATCTGAACATCCAGGGATATTCAATATTCAGGAGGGATAGACAGAAAGGTAAAGGAGGTGGGGTAGCGTTGCTGGTTAGAGCAGAGATTAACGCAATAGAAAGGAAGGACATTAGCCTGGAGGATGTGAAATTGATATGGGTAGAGCTGCAAAACACTAAGGGGCAGAAAACACTAGTGGGAGTTGTGTACAGGCCACCTAACAGTAGTAGTGGAGTTGGGGATGGCATCAAACAGGAAATTAGAAATGCGTGCAACAAAGGGAAAACAGTTATAATGGGTGACTTCAATCTACATATAGATTGGGTGAATCAAATTGGCAGGGGTGCTGAGGAAGAGGATTTCTTGGAATGTATGCGGGATAGTTTTCTAAACCAACATGTAGAGGAACCAACGAGAGAGCAGGCTATTTTAGACTGGGTATTGATTAAGGAGGAAGGGTTAGTTAGCAGTCTTGTTGTGCGTGCCCCCTTGGGCAAGAGCGACCATAATATGGCTGAGTTCTTCATTAGGACGGAGAATGACATAATTAATTCAGAAACAAGGGTTCTGAACTTAAAGAAGGGTAACTTTGAAGGTATGAGACGTGAATTGGCCAAGATAGACTGGCAATTGATTCTTAACGGGTTCACAGTGGATGTGCAATGGAAGGCATTTAAAGACTGCATGGATGAACTACAACAATTGTTCATCCCAGTTTGGCAAAAGAATAAATCAGGGAAGGTAGTGCATCCGTGGATCACAAGGGAAATCAGGGATAGTATCAAAACAAAAGATGAAGCATACAAATTAGCCAGAAAAAGCAACCTACCAGAGGACTGGGAGAAATTCAGAGTCCAGCAGAGGAGGACAAAGGCTTAATTAGGAAAGGGAAAATAGATTATGAAAGAAAACTGGCAGGGAACATAAACACTGACTGCAAAAGTTTTTATAGATATGTGAAGAGAAAAAGATTAGTTAAAACAAATGTAGATCCCTTGCAGTCAGAAACAGGTGAATTGATCATGGGGAACAAGGACATGGCAGACCAATTGAATAACTACTTTGGTTCTGTCTTCACTAAGGAAACATAAATAATCTCCCGGAAATAGCAGGGGACCGGGGGTCAAATAAGGTGCAGGAACTGAGTGAAATCCAGGTTAGCCGGGAAGTGGTATTGGGTAAATTGAATGGATTAAAGGCCAATAAATCCTCAGGGCCAGATAGGCTGTGTCCCAGAGTACAAAACGAAGTAGCCACAGAAATAGTGGATGCATTAGTGATAATTTTCCAAAACTCTTTAGATTCTGGAGTAGTTCCTGAGGATTGGAGGGCAGCTAATGTAACCCCACTTTTTAAAAAGGGCGGGGGAAGAGAGAAAACGGGGAATTACAGACCAGTTGGTCTAACATCGGTAGTGGGGAAACTGCTAGAGTCGATTATTAAACATGGGATAGCAGCACATTTGGAAAGTGGTGAAATCATTGGACAAAGTCAGCATGGATTTACAAAAGGTAAATCATATCTGACGAATCTTATAGCATTTTTCGAGGATGTAACTAGTAGAGTGGATAAGGGAGAACCAGTGGATGTGTTATATCTGGACTTTCAGAAGGCTTTCGACAAGGTCCCACATAAGAGATTATTATACAAACTTAAAGCACACGGTATTGGGGGGTCAGTATTGATGTGGATAGAGAACTGGCTGGCACACAGCAAAGGGTATGAGTAAATGGGTCCTTTTCAGAATGGCAGGCAGTGACTAGTGGAGTACCGCAAGGCTGAGTGTTGGGACCCCAGCTATTTACAATATATATTAATGATTTGGACGAGGGAATTGAATATAACATCTCCAAGTTTGCGGATGACACTAAGCTGGGGGGCAGTGTTAGGTGTGAGGAGGATGCTGGGAGGCTGTAAGGTGACTTGGATAGGCTGGGTGAGTGGGCAAATGCATGGCAGATGCAGTATAATGTGGATAAATGTGAGGTTATCCACTTTGGTGGCAAAAACAGGACGGTAGACTATTATCTGAATGGTGGCCGATTAGGAAAAGGGGAGATGCAAAAACGCCACACTTTTCAGTTTTTTATTTGTAATAAAATTTGGAAACCATGTATCATTTTCCTTCCACTTCACAATTATGCACCACTTTGTGTTGGTTTATCACATAAAATCACACTAAAATACATTTACGTTTGTGGTTGTAACGTGACAAAATGTGGAAATGTTCAAGGGGTATGAAAACTTTTGCAAGCCACTGTATATGTATGGTATTATCTGATCTGATTGGATAGCATGCAAAACAAAACGTTTCACTGTACTTTGATACACATGACAATAATAAACCCAAACCAAAGCCCTCTAGTTCTTGATTCCCTAATGATAGCAAAAATACTCAACATTCATCGTATCTGTGGTTTTAGAGTTGGAGAAAACACTAGTTGAAATAAATTTTGTTTAAGAAGGAACTGCAGATGTTGGAAAATCGAAGGTAGACAAAAATGCTGGAGAAATCTTTTCTTCAACCCCCCCCACTCCACCCCCACATTAGTCTGAAGAAGGGTCTCGACCCGAAACGTTGCCAATTTCCTTCGCTCCATAGATGCTGCCTCACCCGCTGAATTTCTCCAGCATTTTTGTCCAGCTGAAATAAACTCATGATTTTATATGGTGGATACACAAAAGGCTGGAGAAACTCAGCGGGTGCAGCAGCATCTAAGGAGCGAAGGAGATAGTTATATACTCCTTTCTGAGCACCCCATAGTCTTCAAAGAATAAAGTCCTCGCCTATACCTCAGTCTCTTGAGTTCTATATCTTGACATACGGTATCCTGTAATTTTGAGAACCATCTAAATTTTTTCTGTATTCTTTCCAAATTAATGACATCTTTCCTTTGAAAGAGTGTCCAGAATTTGACGCAATACTCCAAGTGCAGCCTCACCAACATCTTGTAAATCTACAACATAACATCCTAACTTCTCTACTCAATGCTGTTCCTGGTGAAGACCAGCTTGACAAAAGCCTTTCTCACCACCATGCCCACCTGTGATTCCACACCTTCATGCAGCATGATCAGGGGAGCAACAGTGAGAGCAGGTGGCCCTTTGATGTCTGAACAATGACATCTCTGGCAGCAGCACAAGCTTTCAATGCTGCACTGAAGCGTCAGGCTGGATTATAAGCACAAGCCCGTAGAATAAAGTTCAAATCTTCAAATCAAGTTTAGAAGTGATGGGAAAATAACCTCGGCCGTTGATATTCAAGAACTGGCAAAAACAGGAAGGCAGATTATTATCTGAATGATGTCAAGTTGGGAAAAAGGGAAGTACAATGAGATCTGGGGGTCCTTGTTCATCAGTCACTGAAAGTAAGCATGCAGGTACAACAAGCAGTGAAGAAAGCAAATGGCATATTGGCCTTCATAACAAGAGGATAGGAGCAAAGAGGTCCTTCTGCAGTTGTACAGGGCCCTAGTGAGACCACACCTGGAGTATTATGTGCAGTTTTGGTCTACAAATTTGAGGAAGGACATCTTGCTATTGAGGGAGTGCAGCGTAGGTTCACTAGGTTAATTCCCGGGATGGCGGGACTGTCACATGTTCATAGATGAAGCGGCTGGGCTTGTATATTCTGGAATTTAGAAGAATGAGAGGGGTCATCGAAACGTATAAGATTATTAAGGGTTTGGACATGCTAGAGGTAGGAAACATGTTCCTGATGTTGGGGAGTCCAGAATCAGGGGCCACAGTTAAACAATAAGGGGTAAGCCACTTAGAGCGGAGATGAGTAAATACTTTTTCACACAGAAGTTTGTGAATCTGTGGAATTCTCTGCCTCAGAAGGCAGTGGAGGCCAATTTTCTGGATGCTTTCAAGAGAGAGTTAGATAGAGCTCTTAAAGACAGCAGGGTCTGGGGATATGGGGAGAAGGCAGGAATGGGATACTGATTGGGGATGGTCAGCCATGATCACTGTGAATGGCGGCGCTGGTTCGTTGGGCCGAATTGGCCTACTCCTGCACCTATTGTCTATTGTCAATAATTTGTGTGGGAAATTCTTATGTTATGAAGGAAACGGGGAAAAGTGTGGTTCATGCTTCTACATTAACTACAATGTACCACCAGCTTGAGAAAATAATTATATATGTACTCATTTAAATGTACAGAAAAGTTTATTTCTGCTAGTGTTTTGTCTGACCAATACACCAGTACAATGTCTATGGTATAACACTGTCCTGCCTTTAGTCAGCTCTGACTGGTTACCCGTATTACCTAACTTTAACTCTTTTTCATATCCAGTGTACCTGCTGAACAGAAAGTTGTAGAGCGAAATGTTTCTTTGAAGCACGTCCTCCAACACATTGAAGTGACTACTCAGATCTCACGCTATGCCCTTTGCGGTTTCCGAAAGTGGTCCAGTAAAGTAAGCAGTCCTTGCCTTACGGAGCCTTTCTCTCGCTGTCATCTACATGACTTTTTGATGCTGAATGTGGATTTGACTCAAAATGTCCAGTACAATCAGAACCGGTAAGTTGGTTAATGTTGCTTGTTTACTCAGTGAGATGCTAACATATACCTTCACCAAAACTTGTATTTCATAATAAAAATGTTGACCTCATTAAAATAATTACTTTTGACAATTAATTTGACTTCAAAATGATAACAATATACTTTGGGTTATAGGCAAATTTAGTTGCATCTGCTTTAAAATTAATCCTCATTTGTTTGCATTAAACTTCTTATTTAGCGATGTTGGCCCATTCTGCTGTCTCCAATGCACCTATTGAAATCAATGGGATGAACCTCGGGTAGATGTGTACATCTAAGCCTATCAATTAGTGTAATTAGATCTAGCTGTGAGCGTTAAATTCTCAGAAACCATTTCAGAATTCTTTTCCAAAAGCCAGGTATCAGGTATGGAAGCAGATTAGAGTATCCTGGATGTTGTTTAAGGTCAGGAGACTATCTTGCACATATGCCTCCTGCTGCTGCTGCTGCTGCAAGAGAAACAGCTCTGACTACGAGTAACACAAAAGGCTGGAGAAACTCAGCGGGTGCAGCAGCATCTAAGGAGCGAAGGAGATACTGACTACGAATAAATTGTGTGGCATTGATTTGTGTTTGGCAGCTTCAAGAAGTGACAGACTATCCATCAAACAGAATGGAGGGTGATTCACAATGGGAAAAGATACATTTAGATGCCCATCAATGCAGCGTGAACGTGCCAACCAACAAAATTGCAATTGTTGGCTTGAGTCTAAAATGTGACAACATTAATTAGTTAGTTCTGCTCACAAGAAATGTTGCCTGTCATGCTTAAGCAAAAAAAAAGGTGTACCTTGTTTCAGATTTACCTGCGATGATGTGGATTTCAACCTCAGAGTCCACAGTGCCGGTCTTCTTATCTGTCGTTTTAATCGCTTCAGTGTTATGAAGAAACAAATTGCCATTGGTGGACACAGAACCTTTCTCATCAAGTCAAAGGTATTCTAAAGGGAATATAACTATTTGATGAATAATTCAAATTCCAATAACGGCAGTAGATCAACCAATACTTTTTCCTGCATTTGTTTTTATTTCTAATGAATCAATGGATACACTTTGTGCTCATCTCAGTAAAGATGACGTACAGTGATGGATGTACAAATATGCTGGTTAACTTTGACATCAATCTGGGTGCTTCTTCAGTGTTGCCCTTACATTGAGCATAGGTCCCTTTATGCCACTTTGTCTGAAATGCTGGTTATTGAAATGTTTTTATTACATTATGAATTTGAACTTCCTTTACATTTCCCAATGGTTGAGATTTGAAAGTTTCAAAATAGATTAAAAAAATTGATTGGATGCTGAGTAAGCCTGCTTTTGTTCTACCTTTACTAACTAGTTTAATTTAGTCTAGGTTAGAGATACTGCTTTGAAACAGGCCCTTCGGCCCACCGATTCTGCACTGATAAACGATTCTAATTCTAGAATACACTAATTCTACCCTACTCACTGGGTACAATTTACAGGAGACAATTAACCTACAAACCTGCACATTTTTGGAATGTGGGAGGAAACTGCAGTGCACAGAGAAAACTCATGTGGTCACAGGGAAAATATGCAAACTCCGTACAGAAAGCAGCCATAGTCAGGATCAAATTCAGATCTCTGATGCTGTGAGGCAACAACTGTACTACTATGCCACTGTGTCACCCAGGAACTTAGAATTTTCTCATTCTGCCTTTTCTTAACTTTCTGAAGGTAGCTAGATGAAATCATTAATTACAAATAAAATTATTACAGACCCACATTTTGTCATTTCAAGGCTCAACCATCACTGTGCTGGTCTGATTTATTTTTTTTAATTCTGTGGTGGCTATGGTAATATTTGAAGATTGTTAATTTACAGTCAACTAATACACACTATCGGACCAATATTAGAATGCATGTCACCTTTGTGCTACCGTTTAACGAGGTGTAGCAACACCTTTATCATTTAAGCAGAGAACCTCTGAGCAAAGTTCCAATCTTTCCCCGTTTCAACAAAATGAAGGCAGAAAAAATATGACCTATCGTCCTCGTTCTTAGGAAATGGGTTTTAGAAATGGGAATGACAAATAAGGCAAGCATTTATTGCTTATCCCTATTTTCTATTTAGTTGGTTCTGATGACAACCGTTTCTCTGGTTGTTTGATAACTGCGCAATTTAAAGTCAACTGAGCTGAAGCAATTTAAAGTCAACCACATCTTACGCGGATTGTGATCATATATAGGCAAAGATGCAAGGTTTTATTCCCTGAGTGGTATAAATGGACCAATTGCATAAAACAGACGCACGCTTACCTTGGCAGCTTTGCAGAGGCCTATACCTTCCACACCAATTTATATTTGAGCATGATGTCGATCAATCAATTACTTCAAGCCGAACTGTTGAAGAACTGCTCATCAGGGAAAGTGGCTCAATTCCTCCTCCATATCCTTGCGTTAATTTTCTCTCAAATTTTGGATATAAAATAAATCACATCTCTACTCCTTTGTCAGACATTGTATACAATCAGTTCTGTTTCCCATCCCTTATTTTCGTATCTCATTGAATGAGTAGAATGCCGGTCACACTTTCATATCTGTATGTCTTATGTACAAGCTCAAAAAAGCTGTAATTTGTTGATTACACTGAATACAATTCTATGTGTTACAGATTCCTGATGTACCTATGTCCATATCTCCATCTCAGTACATCTGTGCTCCAGACAGCAAACATACATTTTTAGCTGCACCAGCCCAGTTACTGCTTGAAAGATATCTGCAACAAACCAGCAACAACCTTTTTCCATTGTCTATGCGGAACTACAGTCATCCAGTGCTGTCAGTAGATTGTTATCTTAACCTGGGACACGAGGTATGGCATCAATATTGTAAATTGTATGCTCCCCCTCTCCCTCTCATTAATAATTACAGTCTGAGTACTGATATAATTTATTGAACTTCAAAATTAGAATGTGATGTGGTTTCACGTAGTATATCTGTATGATATTAGAGTCAAGGAGTCCTAGGTAATTATATTATCACAAGTAACAGCATATTTCACGTATGTCACTTCCTAGAGCTTTAATTCCAGCTTTTTTACAAGAACATTCCAGCCTACTATTGAGAGGAATGTTATTGTCTGGCAAGTGGGGGTGATTGCATCGGGAAAGTAGAACTTATGTCAGCTCCTTCCCCTACCTAATTCTTTCTTCATCTCATCCTTTCTGACCACTATTTATTTCATCAACTTTCCTTTTGACTAGTGTCATGGCCTTGCCTGTCAGAAGGCTCAGCAAAAGTCAGCATTTTGAAGATCAATGTCGTTGTAGGATAGGAGAGGTTGCCTTATCATGAGATCTTTGCCATGAAGCTATTATCAACACTTGTTTTATTTGCTGCACAAGAAACCTTTGTGGCTGTTTGCATCACATTTTGCTCCGTGATCTTAGTGTTCTACATAATTTGAGTGAGGCTGCTTTTGTTTCAAACAAATTTTCTGCAATTACCTATTGAATATAAAAATGAATCTGAAACCTGTCTTCTGAAATACATTTGTATGTAGTTTAATCAGGGATACTGGAAGACCAACCCTAAAAAATTAATTTGTTCCCCTTATTATGAACTAACTTTGATTAAGACTTCCTCTCTCGTCCAGTCAATTGCTCGCCAAGTAGCGGGATGAGGGCAAGGTGGTAGACATAATCCATACGAACCACAACAAGGCTTTTGATAAGATTGCACATGCTAGGTTCCTCTAGATAACTTTAACTGGCTTGATGATCGGAAACAGCGGGTGTTGGTGGAAGGTTGTCTTTAGCTTTGGAGGTCCATGACTTGTATTGCGCCTCAAACGTTAATGCTGGGCCCATTGTTGTTGTTCATCCAAATCAATGATTTGGTTGAGAATGTACAAGGCATAATTAGTAAGTTTGCAGATGACTCTAAAATAGATGGTATCATAGACCATCTATTTTAACTTTATTAAAGATTACAGCGGGATCTTGATCAGCTGGGTGGTTGAACTTTACAGTGCCCTCAATAATGTTTGGGACAAAGACCCATCATTTATTTATTTGCCTCTGTACTCCACAATTTGATATTTGTAATAGAAAAAATCACATGTGGTTAAAGTGCACATTGGCAGATTTTATTAAAGGTAATTTTTATACATTTTCATTTCACCATGTAGAAATTACAGCTGTGTTTATACATAGTCCCCCCCATTTCAGGGCACCATAATGTTTGGGACACATGAGTCGGGTGTGTTTAATTGCCTCATTAATGCAGGTATAAGAGAGCTCTAAGCACCTAGTCTTTCCTCCAGTCTATCCATCACCTTTGCAAACCTTTATTGCTGCTTATCAACATGAGGACCAAAGTTGTACCAATGCAAGTCAGAGAAGCCGTTATGAGACTGAGAAACAAGAATAAAACTGTTAGAGACATCAGCCAAACCTTCGGCTTACCAAAATCAACTGTTTGGAACATCATTAAGAAGAAAGAGAGTACTGGTTAGCTGACTAGTCACAAAGGGACTGGCAGGCCAAGGACGACCTCCACAGCTGATGACAGAGGAATTAAATCTATAATAAAGAAAAATCCCCAAAACCCTGTCCGACAGATCAGAAACACTCGTCGCGAGTCAGAAGACTTCATGAACAGAAATACAGAGGCTACACTGCAAGATGCAAACCACTGGTTAGACGCAAAAATAGGATGGCCAGGTTACAGTTTGCCAAGAAGTACTTAAAAAAGCAACCACAGTTCTGGAAAAAGGTCTTGTCGTCAGATAAGATGAAGATGAACTTATATCAGAGTGATGGCAAGAGCAAAGTATGGAGGAGAGAAGGAACTGCCCAAGATCCAAAGCATACCACCTCACCTGTGAAACACAGTGGTGGGGGTGTTATGGCCTGGGCATGTACGGCTGCTGAAGGTACTAGCTCACCTATCTTCATTGATTATACTGTGGCGCCACCCGGTGGTTAGGCCACTTACTATGCAAATCCTCGACAGTCAGGGGTATTGTCACGTGACTGGGTAATGGCGGGAAGGAGGTGTCACGAGGTTTAGGGCTGTGCCCTAATATAAGTATTCAGCCCCGGGTCGACCCTCCCCCATATCGGCGGTGCCTTGGAGGGCCCGGAAACCAGGTTCTGTGTCCACTGGGAGTTCAACTGCGCCGCCTGTCCTGAATGACCCCGGTAAGGCAAAGTAGTGTTACTACCATCAACATTAGGGTTCCGCAGCCCTGTCAATGCCGCCCGCCCTGCTCGTATCCAGGAAATGCCAGGGCCGGCCGCCAGTAGTCTCTGCGGTGGTCGGCCTGAAACATCGCTTCTATGCTTGGGATCGACACACGGGACGACGGTTCCTGGTTGATAGCGCGCGGAGCTGAGCGTTTTATCCCCGTTGGGGGCTGACACTCGTTCTGGCAAGCGGGTTCCTTCTCTGACTGCAGTCAACGGCAGTTCCATACGGACGTATGGGATTCTCTCGATCCCGCTCATCTTTGGCCCCTGCCATTTTACCTGGACCTTTACGGTGGCCGACGTTTCCCAGCTGTTGCGGTACGCACATTTCCTCCGGGCCAAATCTCTGTTGGTGGATGTGAGGGGCAATGCCTTGTTCATCTACCCTTTCGATTTTATGCCACTGGTTCTAGGGGGGGTCCTGCGACGCCACCTGGTGGTTAGGCCACTTACAATGCGAACTCTCGGCAGTCGACGGTAGGGCCACGTGACTGGGTAATGGCGGAAAGGAGGTGCCACGAGGTGTAGGGGTGTAGTATAAGTATTCAGCCCCGGGTCAATCTACCACCATTCGCGTGTGTGTTGTTCCTTTACTTCAACAATAAAGATCTCTTTGATTCACCACGCATGGTTTGCTTATTCGCCCGCCATAATACAACTGCTGATTGTAGTAGCAAAATGAATTCTGAAGCATACAGACACATCCTATCTGCTCAAGTTCAAACGAATGCCTCAAAACTCATTGGCTGGCGGTTCATTCTACAGCAAGACAATGATCCCAGACATACTGCTAAAGCAACAAAGGAGGTTTTCAAAGCTAAAAGATGGTCAATCCTTGAGTGGCCAAGTCAATCACCCGATCTGAATCCAATTGAGTATGCAATACAATGGCTGCAATACAGGCTTTGCAGAGCATCACCAAAGAATACATCCAGCAAATGGTGATGTCCATGAATCGCAGACTTCAAGCAGTCATTGCATGCAAAGAATATGCAACAAAATATTAAACATGACTACTTTCATTTACATGACATTGCTGTGTCCCAAACATTATGGTGCCCTGAAATGGGGGGACTATATATAAACACTGCTGTAATTTCTACATGGTGAAACAATTTTTTTTTTTAATGGCCTTTATTAAAATCTGACAATGTGCACTTCAACCTATTACAAATCTCAAATTGTGGAGTTCAGAGGCAAATGAATAAATGATGGGTCTTTGTCCCAAACATTATGGAGGGCACTGTTTATGTCATATCTTAGCACATGGCAAATTCAGATAAGTGTAAGGTGTTGCATTTTGAGAAAGTCAAACCAGGGAGAGACATTCATAGTGAACTGTCGGGATTTTTGGGAGTGTTGTAGAACAGAGGGACCTATGAATACCAATACATGATTCCCTGAACGTGGTGTCACAAGTGGACATGGTGGTGGTTCTGGAATAATCCTTGAGGTTGTTTTCCCCTCACTTTCAATATAATTTGAAGATTTGAATCTTATTCCACAAGTTTGTGCCTATAATTTAGCCTCGCGATTCAGTGCAGCATTGGGAGCCTGTGCCAGAAATGCCATTGTTCAGACGTTAAAGATCTTCTCTCACTGTTGCTCTCTGATTCCCACTGCGTGATTCAACTGAGGAGTGGAGTCGCAGGTAGACAATGTGGTTGCCAAGCTGGTCTTCATCAGTTCCGGCATTGAGTCAGGATGGATGTTGCAGCTGTATGAGTGTTGATGAGTACGCACTTGGAATATCAAGCTCATTTTTGCTCACTGTGCTGTAGGGAAGATGCCATTAATCTGGATGGAATGCAGAAAAGATTTACGAGGATGTTGCCAGGACTTGAGGGTCTGAGCTACAGAGAGAGTTTGGGCAGGTTCTTTGGAGCACAGAAGGCAAGATACGTAGAGATATAGCATGTAAACAAGCCCTATGGCCCACCATGTCCTTGCTGATATTTGTTCACACTAATTCTATGTTATCCCACTTTCACATCCACTCTCTCTTATAAAGTTGTATAAAATCATGAGGAACATAGGATGAATGCACACAGCCTTTTTCCCCATTGCAGGGGAATCAAGAACAAGCGTACATAGGTTTAAGGTGAGAGGAGAAAGATTTAATAGGATTCTGAGGGGCAACTTTTTCACGTAGAGGATGGTACATATATGGAATGAGCTGCTGGAGGAAGTGGTTGAGGCAGGTACAATAACAACATTCAAAAGGTATTTGGTCAGGTACATGGATAGGAAAGTCTAGGAGGAATATCAGTCAATCGTAGGCAAATGTGATCTTCCATAAGCAGGGGCGGAAATCGCTATCAAAACGGGGGGGGCACAATTTATTGGTGGCTGCACGCGCGCAGGGCTTCGGAGGCTTCGGCCGTGGGCACTGTGGAAGGTAACATCGGGAGCTGACTTGGTTGGTGACAGACTCCAAACTCCAGCAACAGCAGCTTCATCTGCCCCGAATCGTGGGGCTTGAATTGGCCCGTTCACGGGGTCTTTCATTGCCCGGCGGGGGCTTCAACATCGGGAGCCTCGACGCAGCAATTTGACCGCGGGGCGTTGGAAGATCCCGCGGCTGATTTTAAGCCGTGCCCGGCGATGAAAGGCCCTGCGAACGGGCCGATTCGAGCTCCGCTCTTTGATCTCCCTCCTCCAACCACCACGCTCTATCCTCAATCCCACCCCCCGCTACTTCTGCCTCTGACCGACACCTCCCTCCTCCATTAATTGCGCTGAATCATCATGTCTAGCCCCCTCCCCCCCACCCCCGCTGACCGAAGTCTCTCTCCTCCAATTGGCGCCCTCGATCATCAGCCCCACCCCCACAGATTTTTAATAGATTTTTTTAACCAAACTTCAAAATCCAGATTACAAAACATGGAGTGGGATTGTCCCACACCTCTCAAAACATCAAGGGGACGTGACCCCCTGTCGTCGTCTCCCCCCCCGGGATTTCCGGCCATGCATAGATGAGCATCTTGGTCAACATCGATAAATTGGGCTGAAAGGCCTAATTCCATGCTGTGTGATTCTAACTCTTTGACATGCATCCTTTATGTCTCATGATTATTCTGCCAATTGCAACCAGTGATCTTTTGCTGATCAGTTCAAAATTGTATTAAGTCCCAGCTGTTAGCTTGTTATTTCCTTCAATTATGTAATTTAAATGCATAAATAATTCCTGAGTCAAATTGCAATCTCCATATTTGATATTTCAGATTACAGTTTGCTTTGTGAGCTCCCGTCCTCATTCCTTAAATATCAACTGTTCCGGCCTTGCTTTCAGCGGCCTCCTCCTGTATCTCTGTGACTCATTTGTCACAGCGAGTATTTTGAAGAAATTCAATTTTCTGAAAGGTAAGTCGGGGTTTTATTCAGCTTTTCACTTTTGATATTTACATTTTTAAAAGGAAGTATGGCATTCCCCCTGATGGCATCACTTTTTAAATGCATTTGTTTTATTAATCCAGATTCTTGCCCTTGGGTTTTAAGAATTGATTATCCTGCATTATTTGAATAATTAATTGAATCGAGCATGATTCTTTCCTTTGCGACAAAACACTCTCGAACATAGGTATAGTGGAAAACATATGATGATAATAATATCTGACATTGACATGTAGGCTTAAGGAAATGTTGTTCCTAAGCATGGGAGTCAGAAGCCTCAAAAACTAACTACTTTATAAAACACGCAGAATCCATAAACGACATTTATGTAAACCCAAAGAAACTGACGGACTGGCTCTCCCTAATTCTTTTTACTATTACTGGGCAACGAATATTAAAAATGTAATCTATTGGATGGACAACACATGCCAACAGGTAAACTGGCTAATAATGAAGAGAGAAGATTGTTTGCCTTTTAATATAGGCGCGATGCTTCTCTCTCCAAAAAATCTGAAGAAATCAGTATATGAGAAAAATCCGATAATCCATAGTACCATACGAATCTGGAAACAAGTGAAGCCAACCCTTAAATCGCCAACAATCCCTCGTTTAAGTCGTCTACTTTAGACAAGGCGTTCATACAATGGGAAAGATTAGGAATTAAAAAACTGGGAGATCTCTATGAGATGGGGACTCTCCTCTCATTTCAAGAATTACAGTCGAAATATCATCTGAAAGGTAGCCAATATTTTAGATATCTTCAAATACGAGACTATCTGAAATCACATACCCAAGACTGTCAATATATGGTTCCAGACATACTAGACGAATGCATGAATAGAAACTCGGATTCAAATAAGTTAATATCGTACCTTTATAATACCCTTTTAAATATTCAAATCCCATCGTCGGAAATAGTTAGGCGAGCTTGGGAAGTTGAATTGGGCCTAACAATTTTAAAAGATAGATGGGAGGAAAGCCTTCTATATATACATAACTGTTCTTTTAACGTTAGGCATTCGTTAATACTATTTAAAATACTGCATAGACTTTACTATTCAAAGTCTAAACTGAATAAGATCTTCCCAAATGTTTCCCCGAATTGTGATAAAAGTCTCCTTCAGGAAGCAATCATAACTCATTATGTTGCCTCCTGTATAAAGTTACATAAGACCCTGACACAGAATTGATTATTCTAGGTACGTCAGAAGCCTGTTCTGAGCTAACATTATTTCAAAGATGTTTCCTTAACTATGGCCTGATAACGACAAAAAAACGAATACTTAAATTTTGGAAACACACATCAGTCCCTACTGTAAAGATATGGATTACAAACATGTCTGAGACACTACATTTGGAAAATATTAGGCTTGTGTTGGCAGAAAAACCAGATCAATTTTTCAAGACATGGACACCCTTTACCGAATTCTTACAAGGATAGTGTGGCGCAACACAAATTTGAATATAAATCCAATTAGGTGTGGGGGGGGGGGGGGGGGGGGGCGGGGGGCGGGGACGAGAGGCAAGTATATCTCCACTTTTTTCTTTTTTTTCTTTTTCCTCTCTTTTTATTTTTTATTTTTATTTTATTTTATTTTTGTATTAAAATGTTATTAGAAGCAGTGTACAGTAGTATAAACCGTGGCATATGACAAAATACATTTATTGTACATCTTCCATTTTAATTTTGACAAAGAAATAGAAAAAGAGCAAGAAAGAGAGATAGTAAAAGAAATAGTGAATGTGTAAACCCCTGAACTACCAATTAGTGTAGTCAAAGAGTGAATAAGTAAAAACCTAAAAAAGAATAAGAAGACAAAAACAAAAAATAATTTTAAAAAGGGACCAAAACGTATTGATATACCTGCTTCATTTCTCACCACACCCATCACCCTGTCTGTAAATTGGTTTAATTCCAAAATTGTGTTGCACCATACTATACTTGTAATGAATCAATGAAAGGAGACCATATCTTTGAAAATTGCTCTGATTTTCCTGCTAAGACGAGTCTCATATCTTCAAGATGTGGCGTCTCAGACATGCTTGTAATCCACATTTTAAGAGTTAGGGTAGATGCATTTTTCCAAAATTTAAGGATACGTTCTTTTGGTATAATCAGGCCCTAATTAAGGAAACTATTGAAACTATTGATAGCTCAGAGCAGGCTCATCCTATTCTGAAAATAATCGATTCTGTATGGGGGTCCAGTTTTGTTTTGAATAATTTTGAGAAAATTTCAAAAATTCCTTTCCAAAATTTATGGATTTTTATGCATGAGGCAAAGGTGTGTGATAGTTGTTTCTTGAGAAAGACATTTGTCGCAAATCGGAGATACATTTGGAAAAATCTTATTCAGTTTAGTTTTGGAGTAATATAGTCTGTGTAGTATTTTAAATTCGATTAGAATATGTCTAACATTAATCGGACAATTATGTCTATATTCACTCTTTGGCCACACTACTTTGGTAGTCTAGGGGTCCTATCTTTTCACTTTTCACTTTTTCCTCTCTTGTTCTTTCTCTCCTCTTTTCTCATTTTCAGGTTAAAAGATCAAAATTGAAGCTGTACAAAAATTGTATAATTTAACATGCCGAATGTTTTCTTCTTGTACAATTGCTTCTAATAAAAATAATTTAAAAATAAACTAACTACTTTAGCATTGGCAAGGTTAAAGCTGAGCCTGAAAGCTTTCTGCAAAACATGAAAGATTCCGATAGATTTTTGTTTTCTCATACAATCTAACAAATTTTATAACCATATAACATATAACCATATAACAATTACTGCACGGAAACAGGCCTTCTCAGCCCTTCCAGTCCGTGCCGACCATTTATTTTTCCCTAGTCCCATCTACCTGCACTGAGACCATACCCCTCCATTCCCTTCCCCTCCATATACCTATCCACTTTACTTTTAAATGTTAAAATCGATCCTGCCTCCACCACTTCTGCAGGAAGATCATTCCACACAGCCACCACTCTCTGAGTAAAGAAGTTCCCCCTCATGTTACCCCTAAACTTCTGTCCCTTAATTCTCATGTCATGCCCTCTTGTTTGAATCTTCCCTACACTCAATGGGAAAAGCTTATCTATGTCAACTCTGTCTATCCCTTTCATCATTTTAAAGACCTCAATCAAGTCCCCCCTTAACCTTCTGCGCTCCAAAGAATAAAGACCTAACTTGTTCAACCTTTCTCTGTAACTTAGTTGCTGGAACGCAGGCAACATTCTAGTAAATCTCCTCTGTACTCTCTCTATTTTGTCGACATCCTTCCTATAATTAGGCAACCAAAATTGTACACCATACTCCAGAATTGGTCTTACCAATGCCTTGTACAATTTTAACATTACTTCCCTACTCCTATATTCAATGCTCTGATTTATAAAGGCCAGCACACCAAAAGCTTTCTTTATCACCCTATCTACATGCGATTCCACCTTCAGGGAACTATGCACAGTTATTCCTAGATCCCTCTGTTCCACAGCATTCCTCAATTCCCTACCATTTACCATGTACGTCTTATTTTGATTTGTCTTGCCAAGATGTAGCACCTCACACTTATCAGCATTAAACTCCATCTGCCATCTTTCAGCCCACTCTTCCAAATGTCCCAAATCTCTCTGTAGACTTTGAAAATCTACGTCATCATCCACAGCACCCCCTATCTTAGTATCGTCTGCATACTTACTTATCCAATTTTCCACCCCATCATCTAGATCATTGATGTACATGACAAACATCAGTGGACCCAACACAGATCCCTGAGGCACCCCACTGGTCACCAGCTTCCAAGCTGACAAACAGCCATCCATCATTACTCTCTGGCATCTCCCATTCAGCCACTGTTGAATCCATCTTGCTACTCCGCCATTAACACCCAAAGATTGAACCTTCTTAACCAACCTTCCATGGGAAATCTTGTCAAAGGCCTTACTGAAATCCATATAGACAGCATCCACTGCTTTACCCTCATCAATTTCCCTAGTAACCTCTTCAAAAAATTCAAGAAGGTTTGTCAAACATGACCTTCCAAGCACAAATCCATGTTGACTCATCTTGATCAGACCCTGTTTATCCAGATGCTTATATATATTATTTCTAAGTATCCTTTCCATTAATTTGCCCACCACTGATGTCAAACTAACAGGTCTATAATTGCTCGGTTTATTCTTTGAACCCTTTTTAAACAATGGAATAACATGCGCAGTAAGCCAATCCTCCGGCACTATTCCCGTTTCTAATGACATCTGAAATATTTCTGTCAATTGGAATCTGTTATGGGAATCATTATTGTCATGAAAGGTTATTGTAGCAAAATGTTCTTTCTGAATGTGGTTTATAATGCTTGGATGCAAATATTTAATTTTCCATTGTTGAAATTTGAAGTCGCCTTGCGTAAAGATAAATTGTAAATATTTGTGATTTCTAAACAAAATTCAGATATATTTAACACCAGTGCCTTTAGTATGAATACAGGCTTGATAATGAATAGTTTAACACAATTTTTACTCTAAAAATAATTGACTAATATTACTACACATCCATCTGTTTAGGTGCCACACTCTGTGTCATTTGTCAAGATCGTAGTTCTCTTCGGCAGACTGTTGTAAGACTGGAGCTGGAGGATGAGTGGCAGTTCAGGTTAAGAGATGAATTCCAGACCGCTAACTCGCAAGAGGATAAGCCACTCTTTTTTCTGACTGGACGACATATCTGAGGAATGAAAATTCCCCGGTAAAACATACACTACAAAAATAAGCACTCCAGAAATAACAAAATTTTGTTTTGAGCTAAGAACATATTTCAATGTCTAAAACAGTTTTTTTTTAAGAAACTAAATAGAATGGTACCAAATCAAATGTAAATACATCAAGAAAATTCCTGTAGCCATCTTATGCACTGCCTTGAACTTTTTTTTAAAGAGAATTTTTGAAATGTCTTTACTTGCCTGATATAGACAGAAGGTGAACTTCAATATTTGATATACCTTAGACTAAATGATTGTGCATTGCATCTGGTTTAAAACGTCAAGGCTTGAATCTCAGCTCTGCTGTTCGAAAATAAATCAGGAAGTGGGCCCTCCTGGCCAGTTACTGTGGTAGTTTGTGGCAAATCTGCACTTTAGGACCACTGAACTGTGAGAAGAAAAATGAGTCACTGAACTCTCGAGTGACACCTCAAGCACTATCAATCTTGATGGATATGGCATAGAGTCGTACTTAGATTAAGAATCATTCCTTACAACTATTGCATTGCAATGGTGTTGTTTAGTTTTAATTTAGAGATGCAGCGTGGAAACAGGCCTTTTAACAAACCAAGTCTGCGCCGCCAGCACTATCCTACACACTAGGGACAATTTTATCTTTTTTTTTGCACCAAAGCTGATTAATCTACAAACCCATTTGAAATGTGTGAGGAAACCAGAGCACCCAGAGAAAACCCATACATCATGGGAAGATCATAGAAACTATGTAGACAAGTCTCCCGTAGTCAGGATCGACACCGGGTCTCTGTATGGCAACAGCTCAACCACTGTGCCACCTTGAGCTGTTGGTTGGAAGTACATTTCCAAATATATAATTTTAGTTTTATTTCTGCAAGATCTCTGATAATTTCAATTAGATGTGAGCAATTTGAATACAAACCCTGAATTTATTTTTTTAAAAAGTACTGCCTTCTAAATTGTAAACTTAAAAGCTTTTTTTTTTGCTAGAAATGATACAGCCCTCAGACAGTTAACAACATAAACATGTGGGACTTAACTGAGATAGAGGAGTCATACTAAAAGCTGGCAGTCAGTTTCGGTATCCAGTGTTTGAAAACTGTATTCCATCTTCACAAAATAATGCAGAGATTGGGATATATTTTTAGGGCTAAAAAGTTAAATTATTTCTATTTCAGAAATTGTTGCCCAATTTCTTGAGTGAATTCCTTGATCATGTTGAAGACAACATGAAAAAGCTCTCTGTGAGCTTTGTCTGGCTGACTGAGGAGTACAATACATTGCTAATAAATAATGAAGCCTATATCTTCCATCATTTGCTGCATTAGTGTTGTAGCTCATTGCAAGATCATATCTTGGTTTATCCACCTACTCCTCTGGCAATTTCTCTTCCATTGAGTACCATAAAAACATAGAAAATAGATGCAGGAGTAGGATATTCAGTCCTTCGAGCCAGCCATTCAATATGATCATGGCTGATCATCTAAAATCAGTACCCCGTTCCTGCTTTTTCCCCATATCCATATAACCATATAACAATTACAGCACGGAAACAGACCTTCTCGGCCCTTCCAGTCCGTGCCGACCATTTATTTTCCCCTAGTCCCATCTACCTGCACTCAGACCATACCCCTCCATTCCCTTCCCGTCCATATACCTATCCACTTTACTTTTAAATGTTAAAATCGATTCTGCCTCCACCGCTTCTGCAGGAAGATCATTCCACACAGTCCTCTATCCCCTGATTCCTTTAGCCTCTAAGTCTAACTCTCTATTGAAACCATCCAGTGAATGTCTTATCTCATGTTTTCACCTTCTTGGAATCCGACTACCAAATACGAATTCTCACAGAGGTATGTTCATTGCTTTCTTCCATCAGCCTCTGCAAAACTCAATTCATTTTTCTTGATCCCCTAAAATTAACTGCCCTCCTACCATCCCACAATTTCTCCCTCCACATAAACCCCCCCTTCTTATTTTCCTAGCTCATTGTTCACAAGGCCATCTCGGTCACTTCCTTATATTGCTCTCATCCTTATGCTAATTCTAGGTTTCCTTCAGGACAGAGGAAGCTCCCCAGTTCCTGAACAATGTTACAATTCAGAATTTGTGGCCTTGGGCTGTTCATTGACCATGTGATATCTGATGCTAATGATCTACACAACGAACATGTCAGTTCCATCTTTAATTAATTAATCCATATAAAAAAATTATTAGTCCTCATCACCCATCGTTGCCCTATTTGTCCACACCCACAGGTATAGGCCTCGTCTGTACTTCATTAGGTCCAAGGGGATTAGAATTTATTTGTTTTGGTTTAACAAATGGTTTATTCATCCATGCACTTATAGTTCAATCAAGGAGTCAGGCTTAGGAAGTAGTGGACTGGATTCAAGCTATTGAGGTGGAGGAGTTAAAATAAGACAAGCTTTAGGGGTAGGAATGCTATGTGGTTTCCTGTCAGTTCCCTCCAACCATCTAGCATCAAAGTAAAACAATATATTCTCACCTGAGGCATTGCCTTGAATTCATTTGATGAGTACCTGGCAGGCAGATACTTATTGTTGCCTTTTGTCATAATTTCTCCTAATTCCCAAGTTGACGTCATGGTAAAGTGACAATTGTTCTTTTGTATTCAGATCTCCAGTGTATTTCTGCAACATTTGTTATTCATTCTGTTCCATGCTATTTTCCTGCATTTTAACCGCATTCACCTTTGATTCTAAGCCAAAGAATTTAGTGTCAGGCCTTGTGCATAAAAATTTCAGATCATCATCATAACATTATTTCGTAACATTTCTGTGAAATGTTAATTCAACTTTTGTTTGCCATCACTCTATTAGTTTAGACAACACAATATAGCCATTATATCTGAAAGGGAAATATAATAGCTGGCAAATACAAAGAAAATACTTTGATGCATCATAACATATTAAAAAATAAAGAAGGCAACTATTATTTTGCCTTGTATGTTCCTTGGCATTTATTAACTTAAATTGGATCACACCTTGCCACTCCAATTACATTTCCCCACCCAACACTGAGAAATAATTCTTATTACCACCAGCTGTGGGGATCCCATTGTATTGTTACTTGATTTAGATTGCTCCTACAATTTCTTGCTTATTCCTACCCTCTGTCCTGAATTCCTGCTGTCTGGTGCATTTTTCATAAATTTTTGGCAGGTTATTTTGACATTGAGGTAATTGCACAAAACCCCAATTATCAGCGTTATTCAGATTATTTGCGACAAGTGTTACTGGTTAACAGCCTAAATTTGAAATCCCATTTCCAATTTTGTTCTCTTGTAGACATTCCTGTAAAGGTCCATCTTGGTAGCTTTGATGTCAACTAAGATTTGATGAGCTAACAGTACAATATGGATATCAAAAGTATGCGTGGTTTCCATGTGAGCTAAATGCTGGTCTTGTATTCTTCCACAAACTCATTAAACTAAAAAAAATATATAAAATTACTGCATGGACCTGTATCAGAAGTAAAGAGTAGCGGCTGGCAAATGGATTTTTTAAATGCACTCACATTCCCTGTGGTCACAAAAGTATCCAAAATGGTCGCTGTGATGAGCATTTCCAATAAACTAATTTATTTTGTTTGGTACCAACTATGTCAGTAAGACAAACATTAGAAATTCCTTAAAGGCAGAAATTCCTTAAAGGCAGGTGATACTTGCTTTACGTTTTCAGAAGTACAATCATTCAGTTTTTAAAATCTTTCTAACGTAAATATTTGAAGGCCTTTTCTGACTTCCATTAGGTTTGACGTCTTTGGGGGTTAAAGTCCATATTTCTCACAAAATATTGAATCAGTATTTTTTTTTATTGCTGGGATGAATCTATTACAGGACCTTTTTGTAAACATTTCATTTTATCAAATCATTACCTTTTTTACAGAGTGAATTTTCTATTTATAAATATATGTGTTTCCAAAAACAGTGTTAAAGTAATTCCAGCATGAAGGTTTGATTTTTTTTTAATTGCTGCTGATGCTACTGATGGGTTTCATATATTAACATGCAACATGTATAGATAACCAAAAAGGTCCTTTAATCATACCTTGTGTTCAAGCAATTTACATTCATGGCACAAATTTGAATATGAGCTGTGATGCAGTCATGATGAATGGGGCTTCGTGTCTCACTGCCTTAATATTTGTATAATTTTGTGAAACTAATTCAATGTGCACAACAGAAAAGAATCACTGCTTTTATTTATGGAATTTTAAGTGTTTAAATGTCGCTTAAGATTTGACAATGAAAAAAAATGTTCTCCAGATAATCTGCATTCTTATGAAGAGTGCTGATGCTTTTAACTTGTCTAAATCCAATTTAAATTTAAATAAATTAAATAAATTTAAAGATTGTTGGATAAATCACAACATCTACATGAACACATGAATTGGGTACATTAGCCCCTCAAGCCTGTTCTGCCATTCAAACAAACTCAAATCCACATTGATCTCCAATTGTGGTAACCCTTCATCCTTTTGATTATCAAGTGTCTATCAACTTTTGCTTTAAACAATAATCAAAGGCTTCCCTAAAGACCCTCAACCCTCAGAGAAATAAAAAGTCCACCACATTCTGGGTTAGCTGTTGAACTGTTCTGGATCCACTCACAACACATCCACAATCTCTCTCTCTCCAGCCCTTAGGACTTCATGTGCTTCAGTAAGACCCCACTGCCTCGTCTAAACTCCACTGTATATTAAGCCTAATCTGGCCACTCTTTTCTCATAAAACAAACCACCATTGGAAGTACTAATCCAGTAAAGGGCCTGTCCCACCAGCATGCAACTCGATGCGATTAGCGCGACCTAACGTGGTCGCTTGAGCCGTCCGGCGTCGCGGGGCCGGTCCCACTTCGATCGCCGGAGCCGTGCGGAATTGTGCGGAGTTCGTCCCGACGCCGCGCGAAAAACCGACAATGTCCAAAAATCCCGCGCGGCAACGGTTTGTCGGCTCGCAGTCGCCGCGACATTTACACACCGCCCGGACATAGTGCCTCCGTGAAACTATTTGTAAGTGCCTCCGTGACCCTCTATGTGTGTGGCTCCGTGGCCCTGTATGTGTGTGTGTCTCGGTGCCCCTCTCTGTGTGCCGCTCTAAGTCCTGGCGAACTTACCTTGGACTTGCTTCAAGTTCGCCTCGCTTTGCGCCGCGTTGCGCCACTCACCCGACCTCCGCGTGGCCCCCGCTGCCGGTTTGATCGCGTTCATCGCATATAGTTGCGTGCTGGTGGGACAGGCCCTTAAACCCTCTCTGAATTGAAAAGCTCTCTATGAAACATGGACATTACTAATAATGCGGTATATTATTCATCCTTATTGCCCCCAAACTGATGAGGCAGCAAAGAGTCCACACACTAGGTCTGAAGTCATATACTGTAAATGGGTGGAGTCGGTAAAGATGATGATTTCCTTCTTATGAAGGATGTTGGTGAACCAGAAAGAATTTTACTACAATCCAGTAGTTTCATGATTCGTGTTGCTGAAACTAACTTTTGTGTCAAATTCTGGAAGGATTTGATTGCTCAAAGATAAAATCCCCCTGCTGCCTTGGGAGATTTAAATTCTCCTCTTGGAACCAACGCTTCAGCTGGTCCAATAATGTACCCACTAGGCTAATGTAACATAAAGCATCAAAAGCCCCTGTGTTTACCATTGGGATTGCAGGTATTACAGCTGTCTCACAGCTCCAGCACCTAGCGTTGATTCTGATCTCCGGTGCTGCCCATGTGGAGTTTGCTCACTCTCTGTCACGCCATAGGCTTCTCCTTGGCATTCGGGCTTCTTCCTACATCCCACAGACGTGCAGGTTGGTGAGGTATTTGGCTGTAATAAATCCACCCTTGTATAGATGGCTGTTGGGAAAATCAGGTATTAGTTCCTGTGAAGGAAAATAGGTCACAATGAAGATCAGTGGGGAACTGCGATTGCTGTGAGAGTTGGCGTAGACTCAAAGAGCTGAATAGCCTCCTATTGTGACATTTTGGTCAAAAAAGACGCATTTAAAACATTATTTACCTGTAGTAGCAGTTGCACCTGTGGGTGATGCTGCAAATAGCAATTGGTTTAAAAATCTGCCGTGGACACAGTTCCTGAGAGCCAGCATGCAATTCCAAGCAGTCATTCCAAGTCCGACAGAGGTTCACCTGCACCTCCTCCAACCTCATCTACTGCATCCGTTGCTCCAGATGCCAGCTGATCTACATCGGTGAGACCAAGCGGAGGCTGGGCGATCGTTTCGCCGAACACCTCCGCTCGGTCCGCAATAACCAACCCGACCTCCCGGTGGCTCAGCACTTCAACTCCCCCTCCCACTGCGTATCCGACCTCTCGGTCCTGGGCCTCCTCCACGGCCAGAGTGATCAACACCGCAAGTTGGAGGAACAGCACCTCATATTCCGCTTGGGGAGTCTGCATCCTCTGGGCTTAAACATTGAATTTTCTCAATTCTGTTAACCCAGACTGCCTCCCCCCCACCTCTCCCTCAGCCCTCTGGCCCTGACATTCCTTCTCCATCTCCCCCCCCCCCCCCCCCCTCCCCAGTCGCACTAGCTTCTCATTTTCACACCACAAACAGCTTACAATGGCCTGCTTCCTTTGTCACCAATACATTTTTGCATATCTTTCACTCATTGTTCCTTATCTCTCCACATCACTGTTTATATCGCTCGTTTCCCTGATCCCTGACCAGTCTGAAGAAGGGTCTCGACCCGAAACGTCGCCTATCTCCTTCGCTCCTTAGATGCTGCTGCACCCGCTGAGTTTCTCCAGCTTTTTGTGTAACCCATGCAATTCCAGTACATAGACTCTAGGTAGCAGCAGAGGCCCATTTAAACTGTTGTAAGATCACAATGTTCAGTCCAAAGACGGAAGGGAACGGGGGAATCTTAGATGAGCAAATTCTCAAATAGAAATGTAATTAGATGAACTCTAAAATGACCTCACCTTAGGATAAAAAAACAAGTCCATGTAAAATGTTCTAAAAATGTTCATCCGTTAATTTCAGAATGCACAGCCCAGTGGCACCCTGTTTGCGAATCTTAATCCTGTATTCTAGTTTATTCCAAGACAGGAAGAGAGATTGGTTGTCAAATTTTACGGTCAACCCACACCCCTACTGAAAGATCCACTTTTTAACCCACAAACTGATGAGCCTTAATATGACACCTGTTCCTGAAAAGAATAAAGTACTGGAGCATCTCAGACAACAAGTCTTGTGGCTTTCTTCCCTTTATTCTAATCCATCTGAAGGAGGGCCCTGACCGAAGCTTCACCTGTCCATGGGTTACACAAAAAGCTGGAGAAACTCAGTGGGTGCAGCAGCATCTAAGGAGTGAAGGAGATAGGCGACGTTTCGGGTCGAGACCCTTCTTCACTCCTTAGATGCTGCTGCACCCGCTGAGTTTCTCCAGCTTTTTGTGTAACCCTCGATTCTCCAGCATCTGCAGTTCCTTCTTTAACACTTCACCTGTCCATGTTGTCCAGCGATGCTGCCTGACCTGCTGAGTTACCACAGCACCTTGTGTCTTTTTTTTTGTAATCCAGCATCTGCAATTCCTTGTGTCTACCTGCTTCCTCAAATTTGTGTCCCTAAAGAAAATCTGGTCATTGGTCATTCAATTAAAATTGTTCTTAATGTGCAAACACTAGTCATAAACCTCTGTAGAAGTAATGCTCGAAGTGAGTATTGTGCAGTGTTCTCCTCTGCCTCAATTCCTCCCTACTGGCTACAAATGATTGCCCCCATCACCAGATCCCCATCTTTCTACTGTACATTTGACTCCCTCCACGTTTCGCAACAGGCATTATATCCCAGTCCCAACCTGTTCCAGTTATCCACTTGTTTAAGAAAGAACTGCAAATGCTGTAAAAATCAAAAGTAGACTAAAATGCTGGAGAAATTCAGTGGGTGAGGCAGCATCTATGGAGCGAAGGAATAGGTGACGTTTCGGGTCGAGACCCTTCTTCAGACTGATGTTATCCATTTGTTCACTTAATTTTCCTCACACGTCTTCTGACTCCTTCCCTCTGACTTCCAGCACATTTTCTATCCTTCCCATTTATCCCGACCCATATCCTCCTCGCCATCACTGACCTGTCCCTTTTGCTTCTACTCCCCAGTGTCCTTCTTGCGCCTCTGCCTCCCCTCATTCCCTCTTGACCTTCACCACCAAAGTTCCATATCCTACATCATTTAACTTTCCATCTTCATATTTGCGCACCCTTTCCATTCACATTTATCCCCATTGGTTCTTTTCATTTCTCCATCTTTACTTCTGCTGCCACAATCCAAAGAAGGCCTCTGTCCTCTAACATTGATTTGTGCTCTGGACTCTCCGTGTATTCTCCGAGCACCAATTTAGCAAATTAAACACAATTTCCTCCACATATTCTTGACATACCAGGATCATTTTATTCCTGATTGCAAGTAGCATTCCATTACTTTACAAGATTACTTGATTTATAAATATTATTAAGTGATGTACGTAGATGTATTTGCAATTTTTCATTGTAGCTTTCATATTTTATTGAACTATAGCAAAGTACAGGATCAAAAGCCGATAAATACTATTTGAACAAACTATCGATGGAAAACTCACCATTGAGTTGACAAACAGCTTTCAGCTGGTTAAATTATTTTTTTGTAATATTACTTTCCCATCTGACTATAATAGACTCTGATGTGAAATTCGCCTAATAAATTAAATATATTAGATATAATTATTAGATTATGGATAAACTAAAACATACATTTTCCAACAAACTAAAAACATGAAGGAAAAAGACAAGATAGACAGACCGTAGGCAAGGCAGCCATCGTACAGCGTCCCCTGTTTTCTCATTACTAACCTCATGGAAAATAATGTGCTAATTTCTTGTGTTAAGACTTACAGGTTTTTTGTGCTAGCAGGTACTTCTACATTTGACACTGGAATTGAAATATTTGTGAAACTGTGTTATATTGTACTTTCATTGCCAATTTTCTCTGCTTCAGTGCAGGAATTTCAAAATGTATACCTATTATAAAATACAAAATATTTAACAAAGTAGGAAACTGTATATTTAGTAATTCCAAAAAATAATCCTGAAATACAGGAATATGAAAATATAATGTAGATTTTCAGCCACACTATATTTACAAACTGGTAAACTAAAGTTACATTATTTAAGTAAAAGTTGAAAAATTCTGATAACTTTTGTTAAGTGATAAGACAAAGGTTTATTTTACATACAGAATCGAACTGTAAAAATGAAGCCATTTAACTTATCGCATCCATCTGACTTTGAAAGAGCTTTACAATTTCCCTTGTTCTTCCCTCTCATCCCGGCAAAGTTTCCCAAGTTTGTATCCAATTCCCCAATGGAAGTCACAATTGAATCTAAAGTGTACACCAGGGTATTTTTTGCCTTCCAAAAATTCACCGAAAATGACCATTCCACATCAAAGTTGCCATGTTCATTAAATAACTGAAGAAATATTTAAATGATATAGAAATAAAATATTAGAACAATTGTACTTTCTAGTCATTACTTATTTATAGATATGTGGTTAAAATGATAGTCAACTCCTAGTTGTAAATGCCTTTTCTAAAATATATTGCTACTTTGAAATATATGATATATCTTAAAGTGGCAAACTGACATTTTTTTCACTAGTAAGCCGAGTCATATTTTCAGCTTAATAACAAATGCTAGTAGACAACTGTGCCATGAAAACTAAACCAAGTCATTCTGTTTGAAAGTGATTTGGTTTGCTCTTGTTTATGCACATGTACCAAGTAGAAAAGCTGTTCTCCAGAGCTCGTCAAGATTGTTTTATAATCTACCTTGGCGCAGCAAATGATTGTAGAAAGAAGTTTTCTGCAAATGTACTTAATAAGATTGTGAAATGTCACAAGAGAAACTCATCATATCTTTGGAAAATTCTCTATTTTCACATTATGGATGAAAGCTTGAAATTCCTTTTATTATGTTTACAGTTTACAGCTCTGGGTATGTGTAAAAGTCCATATGTTGTATTTTGAAAACTTAAGCATGCACACAAAGTGTATTGTTTGTAATTAATATTTCTGAAATTTAGTTGTCAATGAATAAAATTGTATTGTTTTCCCATGATTATTCTTTGGTTTCTCAAAACACATACAAAAAATATTCAGAAAAATGCTGCAAAATTCACTTTCCTTGAACTTTCTGGAGAATTCTACTGACATTTCAGATTTTAGCTTCATTAAAAAATGATCATAGAACATAAATTATGAGTTTTAGTACCAACTCTGAAAATTATTCTTGTACTTTAAAACCATTTTTGTGTTTGATCTATAAATTTGCATTATGTCAAGGTTTGTACCGTTTTCTGCCTCTTTGGTTGACATCTCAAGTGATGAAAACACAAAAGTTAACAAGATTGTCAGAAATTACAATAACACCCCTAAAAAAAATGAAGAACTCAAAAATGGGTAAATTACTGTTTGATATTATCAACTGACAATTCTAGTAAACTGTAGTGTACTTTTCCTGAACTTCTTCATAACTATAACCATTTAACTATAAATATGGCATTTATTTGCCTGCTTTGAAAAATAACATGTGCTCAATTTTATTATGAACTAATTTGAAAAATAATTGTTTGAGGTAACAATATATTTTAAAACACCTTTTCCTGAAAAACATGTAATTACTACTGATTTAAAAAGCAGTGGGCAGGTGTTATAGACCTACACAGGAAGGTAGATGCTCCCGCCCCCACAAGTCTCGGACAGGTGGGGCCCACCAGCCTGGGAAGGCAGTCCATATAGGAGAGGGAAAACTCTGATTTAAAACCTCCTCTGCCTTGTGGCCATATCCAGTTATGGAAAAGGCTCCTGGAGTAAACCTCAAGAAAATCCGGAGTCGGAGCCCCTAAGGCAGTTCACCGTTGTCTACAACCTCGCTCTGGCAGCTCCTGTGACAGCGCTGGTGCCCAACTGTAACTGCTCTGCTGTTCCTTTGGATCGATCAGCGACATGGAGAGGGGGGACATGCTGCATGGGCAACTGCCTGTCCTCCATATGACATCGGCCAGGTTTGCATCCGACCACACATCACCTACAAACTAGGATGCATCACCCATGGTCAGTCATGACCGATGGGTCTACTACTAAAAAACAAACGATTCAGTAATATTTAGAAAAATGCACCAAGAATATGGATTCATAGGATGCACTATAAAATGTTATCAAATCATAGCAGTAACTTATGTATTATGACGGCTTTTGGAGACAAATTATTGATACCTGCTTCAATGTACTCTTTGGTAACTCTACACCTTGGCAAAGGCTCAACCAGTAAAGGAAAAGGCCATCCTACAAGTGGTGGAGCTGCTGCCTTACAGCCCCGGAGACTCGGGTTCGATCCTGACTATGGGTGCTGCCTGTTTTGTACGTTCTGCCTGTGGCCACAGATTTTCTCCGAGAGCTCCTGTTTCCTCCCACACTCCAAAGACATACAGGTTTGTAGGCTAATTGGCTTGGTATTGTTGTAAATTGTCCCTAGTGAGTGCAGGATAGTGTAAGTATGCAGGGATCGCTGGTCGGTGGACTGAAGGACCTGTTTCTCTAAACTATTAAACTAAACTCCTGCCAGGCGAGGTTGGAGGCCATCTGCTCTTGTAGCAACAGCTGGATTGATTTCATGGCTGCTTATCACTGCTGCACTTCTGAAAATAGATGGGTTATTAATAGCAAGCATGTGCTATCCTTTGTCAATAAATGACCTTCCATGATTTTGGTAGGTAACGTTACAACAATTTTATGCGTGGAAGCCCTTTGAAGATGTGAAAACACCATTGAAAGATGAAGATGGCTTATAATCCGCTCCCCACGACAAATTTTGTTTGGCGGGTCAATGAAGTTTAAGAAAATACCACACCATGTAAAATAATGTCGTTGAGCAATTAATGAGAGCAAACGCTCTATTTGAAATGAATCAGTAGTTAAGGAGACGGATTAACAGGTCAAAGCCTGACAGATTAAATTACTCACAAGCCACTATTGCAGAAACCACTACACATTAACCTGGCATTTAACAGCAGAAGAATATGGTTTAATTCCTCCTTCAGTCCACAGGAAAGTAATCTGCCTATTAAACATTATCTGCAAACCACTGGTGACCATCAGCTCACTTTAATTCCCAAAGCTTTGCAAACTATTCCAATATTACTGTTTCTGCCTCCTTTATTTTAGTTTAATTTAGAGGTACAGTGCGGAAACTGGCCCATCGGCCCATCGAGTCCGTAGCGGCCAGCGATCCCCCACACTACCACTATCCTACACACACCAGGGACAATTTAAAATTATACCAAGCCAATTAACCTACTAACCTGTACACCTTTGGAGTGTGATAGGAAACCGAAGATCTCAGAGAAAACCCACGCGGTCATGGGTAGAACGTACAAACTCTGCACAGACAGCACCCGTATTCGGAATTGAACCTGGGTAAGGCAGCAACTCTACCACTGTGCCACCCAATTATGCCTCATGCCTCAATTATTATATTTCCTACCTAAATTATTATTTTTCCTTCATCAGTCCCTATTCACTGCTACCGATCATGGTGACATTTGCCACCTTAACCATTATTCAGTTAAAAGCCGTTTTAGATCAGGGAGTCATAGTTTCGATAGTTACAGTCTTTATTGGAAAAAGTGCGGGCAAGTAGTCCAACCAGTTTTCATCCAACTCACTGACAATCTAGATTTCTCCATTAAACTTTTCCTTGAATTCCATTCACTGCTACAAAATTTAAAGAAATCTTGGTTATCACCCATCTTTTCGAGGCACGTTCATTTTGTCCAGTTCCCTTAAGTCAGAAACCTTAATCCTATTATAGAGATAATTATGCTTTCTATCAAGTCTCGCTGCTGTGAATTATAAAAATAAAACACCCGTATTTTGCAATAGTGGTCCGTGATGAAATTTAGGTCTCTCCGTTCATCGAAAGTACAACATTGGCAGTGATGTTTGTGTACATTTATAAAATCTCAACGGTTTTCAGGTGAAAGTAAGACTGTGGCTCTATCTGCCATGCATTCAAAGCAGATCAGAACTGTCAACTGACATTCAACCTTCCCCAGCACAGAATATTATTGCTCAGTCATTTCCTGTGTGCGGAACTCTATGTAAAATTACTGCCATGTTTCCATGAATAACAACTGTAACAGTATGCGCTTAGATAACAAGGAAAACATTTTATATAATTTACAAAATTAATCTCTTTGAAATGTGCAGGAGCCTCTGTCCATTAACTGAATTGCAGAGACATACATACTAAACCCAGTGTGGGCAATTTTGTATTTTCCTTTTTAACAGCTCAAATACAAAATTACATAGCTTCTTCAACAGAGAAATATCTAAGTTGGTACAGACTACTTGTGCAAGTTAGTGTGTTTCCTTGTTATAATTCAAAGTGAACTGAGTGTTTTGCATATGTTTTCATAATAAATCACAATACTACATCTTAAGTCATATTTAGACCAGTCTGCCTCCTCCAAAGTAAGGCTGTGGATTTCCTTCCTTAAGGACATCAGTTAATGAGATTGGTTTCTAGAACAATCCAGCAATTTGAGAGTTCTGCTTTTTAATGAACTAATTGAATTCCATGGTTTAATCAGGTATAATTGGAACTCTTCATTGACTCAGGTGTCTGGGTTGCTTGTTAATTACAAAAACACCAGTGCACTATTTCCCCTTCTTCAAGCAAGATCCCTTAATTTGTATTTATTTGTTAGAAGAGAAGTAGCAATTGAAATATGACTGTTCCTCATTAGGAGCTGGTACACTTGGTTTGTTGATGGTGTTGGATGTGATGCAATGTACAGACCATATTGCAATAAAGCAGCAGGAAATGCTTCCTCTTCAGATGTCTCATCTCTGGTCTTGATGTGGTAATTGCATCCACTGATGGATAATTCACTTTGAAGCTGGCATCTGTCCAGTTTAATTCCAACAGATCTAAGTGTCACTGGCAGAACAAGTATTGTAGCTGTGTTGAAGTTCACCAACAGCAGATGTGCTCAGGTAAGTGTTCCATTATTTTATTTCAAGGTATTCAGTTGCCATAGTATCATTGTGCCTGTAATCACAGAGATCATTTGTGGTTCATCTGTCAACATTCTATCACTTTGCAAAAAGCTATCAGCTGTAATTCTAATTTCTGCACCAAGGTTCTTCATAGTTCAGCCTAGACATTAACCAAAAATATTGTACATTTAATTCTTGACTTGCCATCTTCTTGCTGCACAGTGTCAGCCTCCTCAAATGTGTGGGGCTTTGCAGTTAACACACACTCAAGACCCCTGGTCAGAATTGTGTACTTGAGCAATTTGTCATACAACTGAACATTGGTGGAAGTGGGCCATATAGCCCCTTGGATCTGCTCCATCAATCAATAATGTCAGTTCCATTTGCCTTCCTTTTCTTGCATACCCTTAGATAGCCTCACACAACTGAACACAAAGTGCTTTCACGTTTACATTTGTAGAAAATACCTGAATCCATGTGTTTTTGTGATGAACTATACAGTTGGAAAGCATACAGAGATGTTGACTGTCCATGCTGTAATGTATATTGATGTGGAATTTGACACAGCAGAGTAGAATGTCAGCAAGTGAAAACAAATGGAGACGGGTTGCTTCATCGCATGCTTGGAAATACATTTGGTATGCATGTTTCCTCTGCTTCAGCTTTATCAGTGACTGAGCTGCATTGGATTGAAAACACTAGATACAGTTGGAAAAGTATAATGTGTGATCAGGAGCCAAGAGAAAATTGAGAGCGAGGTTACCTGGTCTCTGCAGGTTTTTTGAGGGAGGAGTTAATCAAGCTACCTGGATAAAATTGTACTGGGTCCTTAACCTCACTGGTTTTTCATGAGAAAGATTATGGCTAAGGGCTGAAAACAAAATCTGTTATATTAAGGATGGGATATAGAATATAAAGTTTCAATTTTCAAGGTTATAAATATGACTGCAGAAACTCGCCACAAATTTGAGGTTTTGAATGCATGGAGTGATGGATGGAATATTAGTGATGTTTTTGACATCCACCCCAACTTAAAGTGTGGCCATCCTTGGCTAACACGCCCCACATGTCAGGATGTTGCACAGATTGTGCATTCGCATGACAGTACTGGTGGAGGTGGGCAAGGGACCAGGCATCCCCGCACCCACATTGGACCAAAAAGTTTCTGATGTGTTTCAGGAATCTTTTCCACAGCTCCAGCATCAATGACAACAAAATGGTGTGTAGCTCATGCAGTGGTGCTTGAAATTAATATCATCCCTGTTTCCTCCCAAATACCTATTCCCTAACCCTACAGGTGTGGGTGTTGGTCTCAGCACTTCACTGAAGTTCTGTGCAGCTCCCTAATGACAACAAACAAGTACTTTATGATGTCTCGATAAACTATTGTTTCAGTTTAAGATTCTTCAGCACTCAGTCATTTAGTGTATGCATGCTTGCTAGGTCTACGTGTTGGTTTTATTTATATACCTACAAACATTGCATGATAAATTCTTCACCAATATTTCATGGGAAGTAAAATTAATGCCAAAAGCATTTTGCAGTCTTATCTAAAACCCAGGGCAGATTTTAAACTTTCAATAGCCAGCCTTTCAATCTGCTAATTGACAAACACGGGCCCACATTTAACCCTTGACCCCACTGCCAGCAAGCTGCACATCCTGAATCTGGGTAGCTGCAATATATCAGCTCCTAGCACGTGTGCATTGATAAATTATTGTGGAGGGAGAGAACAATAAAATGCAATGTTCTGAGAAATGTTCAAAAGCACTCATCACTGAGCCAAGTTGACGTCTGTATAACAGTGATAATGTTCTCCACTTTTCGAGTACCTGAAAACCAGCTCAAATTTCCATCACATGATTACTGTATTCCAAGTAAATCAAAAATGTTCTTGGTACAGGAAAACACAACATCACTGCAGAATGGTTGTATGTTTCTGCTCTTTTCTCGTCTCCCTGTCGTGGTGTATTTGATTAGATCAATCAGCGTAGACAAAAATTGCTGGAGAAACTCAGCGGGTGAGGCAGCGTGATAAGCATGATAAATTGAAAGTCAGTGGCCCTTTTTCTAAGGCTTTCATATGAAGGATAGTGAAGATACTGGGTTAGAATATTGAATTATTAACTCAGACAAAAGAGGTAATTTCAATTGATATGTACGGAAAAGATCTTGGATCAGTCACTATGATTTAGTTCACAAATATCTTTCAGGTGAGGAAATTTTCCAAAGTGGTTGCCCCTTCACTTTTTTAAATGAATGAATGAACCACGCCGCTTCCAATGATTTTTCAATTTGTCAGAAAAGTTGCTGGTCTTGAATCTTTTTAAATTAGAATATTCTCCATGTTTTTTAATTGTGTGTGGGGGGGGGGGGGGGAGAGAATCACACTTAATGTGGGAGTAATGCACTGTGCATAGCAAATGTGGTGCTGCTGGAACTATAACAGACAACAACAGATCAATGAGACAACAGGCAGAAGGAAACCAAATGGATTCTGAGTCAATGTTGCACATCGCTCACCATCACCCCAAGTAAAAGAGCAGCCCCTTGCTGGAATCAATTTGCAGAGACACTGCAGCCTGGAAACTGCTTTCAAATGGTGTTACTACAGCATTATGTGCCACCTTATGTTGTTGGTCGAAGTCCCATGAAGATTGCAAAATTCAATTGCCAAATTCCCAGAAAAATATTGTTGTTTAGTTGTGTATTGTCTGTTTCAACACTTTTCTGATTTATTGCAATAACTCTTAACCTCTTGATCTTTGCTTAGCAGCTATAATCTTAGCATCTGACTTGCATGACACTCTTCCAGCTAATGGAGGGGGATACTGCATAAAGTCTGGATGCTGCAATGATAAGGTGTTATTGGGGGCTGGGTAGTTGTGATTGTATCCCCAGGTGGGTATGGGCAGACTGGTGAAAATCTTTCTGGATACATACAGGTACTCGTAGCATGAGGTAGCAAGATTATCTCTAATAAGGATTAATATTGCATGATAGCAGCCTACAAGGATTTGCACTTCGGGAAAGCCTATGATTACAATACATGCTGAATCTGCCAGCTTGTGCGGACTGAAGAAAAAGTAGATGAAGTCTCCTGACCTTAAATGGAACTAGGAGGATTCCCAAGTGCAGCAGTGAATTGGGAAATGTGGCACTGATATGCAATGAAGCAATCCGTAATGATCCTGAGGCTGGGAAGCCAAGAATGACCTTGACATTTATGGAAGAGCAATCCAACCACGTGACCTTGTACAATGTCATAGGAAGTCACCAATCACAAGAGAACAAAGAATTATATTGAATCTTGGCACTTCAAATTACGGTTTCATATTGACTGGTTGTTCTGTGAGGATATTAGAACTTTATTTTGTAGAACATTGAAGATGAAATTAATGCGGGATATGAACTTTGAGTATTGCATTGCAATTGATAATAGTGGTGCAACAGTAGAGTTACTGCCTTGCAGTGCCAGAGATCCAAGTTTGATCCTGACTACGGGTGTTGTCTATATGGAGTTTGTAAGTTCTCCCTGTGACCATGTGGCGGTGCTCTGGTTTCCTCCCACATTCCAAAGATGTGATTTGTAGGTTAATTGGCCTCTGTAAATTGCCCCTAATGTGTAGGACGTGAAATTGGAATAACATAGAACTAGTGTAAGGGTGATTGTTGGGTCAGCGGGGATTCGATGAGCTGAAGGGCATGTTTCCACGATGTATCTCTAAAACTAAATTTAGGTGGAGTGCTCATAAAAACAATGTCCTTTCTTTCTACACATGCTTAAAGTTAAATTGCTCCATATCTGTGATGGGGTTCTGACTTGTGGAAAACGGCTCGGATGTTTTCCTTCATCCCAGGAATCAACCTTGTGGCCCATCTCTGAAATGTCTGTACTGCAAATATATTACCTATTAAAAGGGATACCAAACTATACAGATTACACCAGCTGTGATCTCGTCAATGCTCTGTTCATTTGCAAAAGACATAACTTTTCTATTTGATCCCCCTTGTAATAAAGGTCAACATTTTACACTTGAACTTGCATTCTACCTATGTGTTTCAAGATATCCTTAACCCATTACAGCATTTAACTGTCTCTCTCCGTTTAAACAATAATTTGCCTTTCTATTCTTGCCAAAGTGAATAATCTCACATTTCCCCATAATATACTCCATCTGCCAAATGTTTGCCCTGCCACATAACCAGGTCATATCTCTCCACCGAGCAAGTCCCTCCTCCCTTTTATTTTTATCGTTGGAAAAACTCCAAAACACGACACATGGTCATGAATACACAAATCCTGTACCAAGTCATCCTTAATTTACACTTCACTCCTCTTCTCTCCTTATTTGACATCCTTTTGTCTCTTTTCATCCCAAGACTTGCTCCACCCTTCCCCCTCATCTGTAACCACCCATTGCTTGCAATGGTTTAATGCATAGTCACTCGTGTACATATAGTTCTTAATTTGCAACTCCTTCACAAATGGAAACAACTGGTCCATATATAATCTTGCATTATCTTAAAATTCTTCCATAAGTTTACCCTTCAGTATGGAGAAGAAATTCCAACCAAGTTTAAAGCCTTCAGTTGCTAGCCTACCGATGAAGTAGTCTATGTCCAAGGAGCTGCTCCTGCTTTAGAAATAGAATATTGCTGGACGAGCAGTGGGAACATAATCTGAACATATGGGTTGGGGTTCTGGATGCTGGTGGAATGCATTGCTGGAGTTGCTTGATCAGCATCCAGAATTCTGTACCATTGCTCCAAATTCACGCGAGTCCTGTTCCTGATGTGGCTTCCTTTGCATCAGCGAGGCCAAGCGTAGACTCGGCAACCGGTTTGTTAAACCTTTGTACTCGGTCAGCCATAGCCGACTGGATCTCTTGGTTGCCAGCCATTTTAATTCCCCTTCTCCATACTGACTTTTCTGTCCTAGTCCCACTCCGTTGCTAGAGTGAGGTCACATGGTAACTGGAGGAATACCACCTCATATTTTGCTTTGGTGGCTTACAACTCGATCGTATGAACATTGAATTACCCAATTTTGGATAACTAACCTAACATTAACCCAAAAAAAATTTGGATACCTAACCCAAAAAAGTTACCCCTCAGATTCCTATTAAATCTTTTCCCCCTCACCTTGAGCTTGTGTCATCTGGTCCTAAATTCCCCTACTCTGGGCAAGAGACTCTGTGCGTCTACCCGATCTATACTAATCAGGATTTTGTACACCTCTATAAGATCACCCTTCTCCATGAAATAGAGGCCCTACCTACTTGATCTCTCCCTATAGCTCACACCCTCTAATCCTGGCAACATCCTCTTAAATCTTTTCTAAACCCTTTCAAACTTGAGAATATTGTTATCTATAACATGATGTGGAATTCTAGATGCGGTCTCACCAACGTCTGATACAACTGCAACATGACCTCCCAACTTCTATACTCAATACTCTGACTGATGAAGGCCAAAGTGCCAAAAGTCTTTTTCACCATCTATTCTACCCTCAACTCTACCTTCAAGAAACCATGCACCTGTACTCCTAGATCCCTCTGCTCTACAACACTACCCAGAGGCCTACCATTTACTGTGTAGGTCCTGCCCTTGTTCGACATCCCAAAATGCAACACCTCACACTTTTCTCTATTTAATTCCATCAACCATTCCACTGGCCATATGATTCAGATCCTGCTGCAATCATTCACAACCATCATCACTATCTGCAAAACCACTAACTTGTATCATTAGCAAACTTGCGAATCTTGCCCTGTATGTTCTTATCCAATTCATTGATGTAAATGATTAACAGTAATGGGCCCAGCGCCGAAACCTGAGATACGCACTAGTCACAGGGTGCCAGTCCAAGAAGCAACCTTCTACATCACCCTCTGCTTCCTCCATAGAGCCAATTTGCTATCCATTCAGCTATCTCTCCTTGGATCCCATGTGATCTAACCTTCCAGAGCAACCTACCATGCGGAACATCATTGAATGCCCCACTGAAGTCCATGTTCACAACATCTACAGCTTGGCCCTCATCAACCTTTTTGGTCATGTCTTCAAAAAAATCAATCAGATTTGTGAGACACGACCTTCCACGTACAAAACCATGCTGACTATCCCTAATCAGCCCTTGCCCATCCAAATGCCTGTATAGCCCATCCCCCAGAATACTCTCCAGTAATTTACCAACTACAGATGTGAAGCTCACCGGCCTATAGTTCCCAGCATTTTCCCTGCTGCCCTTCTTCAGAAGAGGTGCAACATTTACCACCCTCCAGTCTTCAGGCACCTCTCCTGTATTTAAGGATAACTCTTAAATCTCAACCAGGGTTCACGCAATTTCAACTCTAGTTTCCCGCAATGTCCTTGGATATATCTGATCAGGCCCTGGAGATTTGTCTAATTTCAAACATGACAGTGCCTTCAGTATTTCTTCGACAATGACCCTGGCTGCTCCAATTTCCTCAGTGCTACTTTCTTTCTCCTCAGTAAATACAGAGGAGAAATACTCATTTAGGACCTTGCCCATCTCCCGTGGCTCCACACAGAGGTGACTGCTTTGATTCCTGAGAGGTCCCACTCTCTAGTTGCCCTTTTCCCCCCCCCCCCCCTTGTGTATTTATAATATCTTTTGGGATTGTCCTTAATGCTACCCGCCAGAGCTATCTCCTGGCCCCTTTTTGCCCTTCAAATTTCCTTTTTTAGTTTACACCTTAGTTCCCGAAACTCCTCCAGGGATGCACTTGATCCCAGCTTCCAATACCTGTCCCATGCATCCTTCTTGTTTTTGACTACTGTCTCAATTTCCCTTGTCAGCCAAGCTTCCTTGCGTTTACTTGCTTCTCCGCACGCACTTGATTGACTTGCCCTTCCCAATTTCCCAATACTAGATCCAGCGTTGCCCTCTCACGTGTGGGGGCCTCCACATACTGCTTAAGAAAATCTCCTAAACACATTTGAGGAACTGCACCCCATCTGAACCCTTCATGCTATGATTTTTCCCAGTCTATAATGGGAAAGTTAAGATCCGTTACTACAACAATCTTATTTGACCTGCTCTCCCAGAACATTTGCTCTTCTAATTCCCGTTGACTATTTGGGGGTCTGCAGTACATCCTTTTCTTCGTTCCTCAGTTCCACCCATATAGCCTCACTAGATGAACCGTCCGTAATATCACCTCTGAACACAGCTGTGACATCCTCCTTAACCAACAATGCAACCCCTCCTCGTTTTCCCCTCACCCCTGTCTCTCCTGAAGCTCCAGTACCCCAGAACATTGACCTGCCAGTCCTGCCCCTCCCTTAACCAGTAGCTCCTTGTTTCTTCAGTCTCTGCTACTTTCCTGGATATGTGTTTCTATCAAGAATGCATTTATATTTTGTGGTTTGAAGATTTCAGAGCTTCTCTCCTTTACTCCAAATATTACCTCCCCAACACTAATTCCCCTTGACCTGGCCTGTTTTCAACAATATCGCGCGGCGAACGCCTTTGGAACTTCTCTTATTTCAATCATTACAGATTTAAGTTGGCAATACAAGACTTTGTTAAACTAACAGGAGGAACAAGGAAATGATTTGCCTCTTGAATTCAGTATGTAATCTGTATGTTTCCTGATGTAACCCAGCTACAGTAAAATAGAATTTGAGCAAATAATGTACACTGCTATGGCAACAGCACCAAAAAGCAGTAAGCAAACAAACTAATTCATCTGATACAAGATATCGCCTTTGTACGTTTACACTGGGTTAAGATGTTTTGGTCTTTGAGTCTTATATTTCTCCTTTGTGTAGTGAATGAGCCCTTTCATGCTTTTTATTATATTAACCAATTATCAATGTTGCCTTGGAATGCTTGCATAAAGAGAAATGTCATGATTTTGCTTGTAAATATTGAAATATTCTTTGCAATTACAATCAAATAACTACTGAAATTAAAACTTTTTATTTGTACCAGATATTATTACCTTTGAGTTTCACTTCCTAAGTTATGAAGTAGGAACAGCTTCATATACCATAATTATATCCTGTGATAGTGGATGTTTGCCAAATTTGAGTCAATAGAGGAGTGGGACATTATTAAATTTAAATTCAGTAATATTAAATAAAGCTTGAGCTAATTTATAAAGGCTTTTCTTTCAGTTGTTCCTGCCTTCCATTAAAGCTTCAGCTCAACTTGTTACTTGGTGATGCTGGGATATCTTGGGGGTCAGATTAGCAACGACTGCAGCCTGACTCCCTGCTCGGGTTTCTGCTTGGATGGCCATTCTCGAACTTGATCATGTAAAATTAGCACGTAAACATGATCGGCAACCTGCTGAATACACAGCGACAGATTTCCTCAGAAACTACACTGCTGTGCAAGTGATAAGAAGTCAGGACTTTAACTTGGGCTGCAAATCGTACAGCGAAATTACAAAAAGAAAATGACAGGAGAACATGAAGAAGTTATGTACATTGGGAGTCCAACAGGATCTATATGGTCATGGGTAATTTAAAAAATATATATATTTAATGGTTGGCAAAAATATGTTGAGCAGAATTATTTAAGTGAATTGAATAACTACTGCTGGAGCTGCATGTGCATTTGATGCTAACAATGGAATCATAATAATTGCAGACTTTGAAAATGTCTTGGTGATATCTGAAGCAATACAATCTGCTTTTGTTTGGAATTAAGTTGTTTATAAATTATTTCACTATTTAATGTTTTATTGAGCTGGTTTAGATATTTAAAAGTTTGTTTCTGGATATTGTGATGTACCTCTTAGTTGGTCCACTTTGCTTGTTACTTCAAGAATTTCTGAACTTCCCTCATCCATGTTTATGTCCATGACAAGTCCAACCATACACCAGTGGAAAGGGAGCACAGAAGTAAACATCTAGGATGGTTGAGATTCCAATATTCTAGTTTCCCCTCTCCTAAAGAATTAGTAACACTGCATATAAATAAAGCCTCCAATGGATTTTGAGGAAAACATTTTTTCTTAAAGGTGCACTAACCAGTTGAAAGAAAGTAGATGGTCACGATATATGGTTCCTGGCAGATCATTGTTTGGAAGCAGTAGGGGAGATGAAAAGGACTTGGAAATCACCGGAGTATGGTGAGCTCGTTGAATCTATCATCAGGATCTCTGGCATTTATTCATTCCACATGTCACCCAGCAACAGCACCGAATGAGGGACCGACTGTCTTCTAAGTGATCAAATAAATGGCAAAAAACATGACTGTCAAATGTGAGGATAATCCACTGCAAAGCAAGAAGATAGCGTGATGCAAATGGTGAGGTGAGACCAGGAATCGTAGGGTGGAACTGATTCCGGGGTATAAGGTTTGGAGAGAGATGTAGGTGTTCTACTGATTTCCAGGTTTGCTGGAAGGGCTCGGGTAGGTTGGTGGAGAAAGTAGCGGGAAGAGGGGAAAAATATATAGAACACTGTACCCCCTCTCGGCGTTCAAACCCTGCCAGATGGAAAATAAAAACATCCTCTTCAGCCAGCTGTACCCTTTTCCATTTAGCTGTCAGTATCTCCAATCCTGAGTGACCTGACCTGCAGCTGTTCAAGCAAACCTTCCCAGCATGAATCGGCTCATATTCATCTGTTTAAACTTCAAGGTGAGTGGGTCCATGGCTTACTCAGTAGATCCTCCAGATCGACACGCAGGTGACATTTTGGTTCGGGACCTTTCTTCAGTCTGATTGTGGTTGAGAGGGAGAAAGGTGGGGGCAGGAAAAAGCTAGTGGATTAAGGTGAGGATGTATCAAAAACAACTCCACTAGCATCGGCTAGAATTAACTATGTAAATTGGCTCCCAATGTGCTATTTTTAATGTGCTCAGCACGACATGGCCCAAAGGCACATCAATAATTCTGTCAGGAACCATGCTCAATGTAACTGATATAAATTAATTGTTTCTTGATGTGATTGAATATTGAAAGAGTTAGTTCTTGCCAAACCTGAAATTTCATTTAGAATTTGAAGTCGTCTTCGAACAGAATGTGTTTTGGAATGTGCGAACTCCATGCAGGAAGCACCATCGATCAGGATAAAACCTGTCACTGAAGCTGTGAGGCAGCAGTTCTTAGTTGGGCAATGGTGCCACCCTTATGTGGGTTGTAAAATGGTTCTTTGCAGAGTCATTATTGCATTTAAACATGTGAAGCAGTGCGTTTCTTAATGGACAAATAATTCTGTTTCTATTTGCGGAAGGTTTCAAATTTTGTGCAAAGGAACCTCCTAGAATATATAACACTCTCAGTCATAGAGCATGAAAGACCGCATAAGTTGTTTGAAGCAAAACATGATGGCAAAGTACATTTTCACGATTTTACTCAAGTAGACCAAAAGCAAAATCCTGCTGTTCACTAATCAGATTATTTTTTTGAGTGGAGTGCATAAATAACATGCAAAAGTTAATATTGTGGATGTCAGTTAAGAATGTTTTGACAATTCTTTCAGAGTGAGGATTTGGGATGAAGGAATTACTGTTTATAAAAAAAAACCAGATAAAGATGAATTGACACCAACTTTAAACTATTACTCAATATAATTGGCTATGAATGGAAAATTGGAGGTAGACAAAAATGCTAGAGAAACTCAGCGGGTGAGGCAGCATCTATGGAGCAAAGGAAATACGCAACGTTCCCTTTTAGAATAATTGGGGGGGGGGGGGGGGAAGGAAGAGGTGGAGCCAGAGGGCTGAGAGAGAGTTGAGAAGGGGAGGAGATAGTAAGGACTACCTGAAATTAGAGGTCAATGTTCATGCTGCTGGGGGTACAAACTGGCCAAGTGAAATATGAGGTGCGGATCCTCCAATTTACAGTGGTCCTCACTCTAGCCATGGAGGAGGCCCGGGCCACAGAGGTTGGATTCAGAATGGGAGGGGAAGTTGAAGTGCTGAGATACCGTGAGAATAGGTTGGTTATTGCGAACCGAGTGGAGATGTTGGGCAAAGCGATCGCCAAGCCCACGCTTGGTCTCACTGATGTAGAGCAGCTAACATCTAGAGCAGCGGATGCAATAGATGAGGTTGGAGGAGGTGCAGGTGAACCTCTGCCACACCTGGAAGGACTGCTTGGGTCCTTGAATGGAGTCAAGGGGGGAGGTAAAGCGACAAGTGTAGCATTTCTTGCAGTTGCAAGGGAAAGTGCCAGGCGAGGGAGTAGTATGGGTGGGAAGGGACAAATTGACCAGGGAGTTGTGGAGGGAGCAGTCTCTGCGGAAAGCAGACAGCAGAGGAGATGGGAAGATGTGACAAGTGGTGGGGTCACGTTGGAGATGGCGAAAATGACGGAGGATTATTTGGTGTACGTGATGGCTGGTAGGGTGGAATGTGAGGACAAGGGGGGCTCTGCCCTTGTTACGAGTGGGGGGGATGGGGAGAGAGCAGAGTCATTGGGTATAGAAGAGGCCCTGGTGCAAGCCTCATCCTTGGTAGAAGAGGGGAACCCCCGTTCCCTGAAGAATGAGGACATCTATGCCCTGGTGTGGAACACCTCATCCTGGGTGCAGTTGCGGCGTAGACGGAGGAATTAGGAGTAGGGGATGGAGTCCTTACAGGAAATAGAGTGGGAAGAGGTGATGTCCAGATAGCCATGGGAGTCAGTGGGTTTATAGTGCATGTCGGTCAATAGTCTATCACCTGTGATGGAGATAGTGAGGTCAAGAAATGGTAGGGAAATGTGGGAAATGGTCCAGGTGTATATGAGTGCCAGATGGAAGTTAGTGGTGAAATGGATGAAGTCAGTGAGTTGTGTGTGGGTGCAGGAGGTAGCACCAATGCAGTCGTCGATGTAGCGGAGGTAGAGTTTGGGGATGGGGCCATGGTACAACTCGAACAAGGATTGTTCAACGTAACCTAGAAAGAGGCAGGCATAGCTAGGGCCCATGCACGTGCCCATAGCTACGCCTTGTATTTGGAGGAAATGGGAGGAGTCAAACAAAAAGTTATTAAGGGTAATGACCAGCTCCGCTAGGCGGAGGACAGTATCAGTAGACGGGGATTGGTTAGTTCTCCAGTCAATGAAGAAATGGAGGACTTTGAGACCCTCCTGCCAGGGGATGGAGGTGTAGAGTGACTGGACATCCATGGTGAAGATGAAGGAATGGGGGCCTAAAAAACGAAAGTCCTGGCGTCGATGTAGAGCGTGCGAGGCATCTTGAACATAGGTAGGGAGAGATTAAATCGGGGGGGGGGATAGGATGGAGTCGAGATGTGTGGAAATAAGTTCGGCGGGACACGGACAGGCAGAAACAATGGGTCTACCAGGACAGTCAGTTTTGGGGAGAAGGTAAAATCGGGCCATGCGGGGCTGGGGAACGATGAGGTTGGAGGCTTGGGACGGCAGGGAGCCAGAGTTGATGAATTGGGCTAGCTCTATTAGTTTTTCATGAATTATGACACAAGTTCTAAGATCTGACACAAACAAAATTAATTTGAAAAGATTAAGACATTGGATAGTGAGCTCTTTGTTAGTGGAGAGCAGCCATCTTGCTGACAAAAGGGAATTTAACAAAATCGTGCGACAAGGTTTTTTTTGCTGGTTTAATGTGTACCCATTTGAGAAGGCTGGACATGGAGAGAAGCAAGTGTCCAAATGGCTGTGTAGGAGGCAGAGCAACGAATGAAAGGAAGGCAATGTATAAATGAGTGGCCTGTTCACACTGACTGTGCTGAGGCAGTGTGCTGTGTTGAGGAAAAGTGCAACTTGAGGTTTTTGTTCGAGAGACTTCGGCGAGAAGGGCAAGCCCTGAGCAGCAGCAGCAAGCGTGAAGTATAAATAGGAGCTGTTGGAAATAAATAAAGGAAGTGTGCAGGATCATGTGACATGCTGTAGCTGCATGATGTGGGTGCTGGTGGACCCCTTGGTGGTTCCTGGCCACATCTGCAGGAAGTGTTGCTTGATTGACGAACTCTGGCTCAAAATTGATGACCTGGAATCTGAACACTGCGGCGCAATAGGGGTGGGGAGAATTACCAGGACGTTAAGATTCTGTAGGCCATCATGCCCATTATTTTAACTGCTTCCAATTTGACCCGGAGAAGAAGGGTGTGACTGCAACTGAGGAAGGTAGGGAGTTCCAAGAAGCATTGTGAGAGGACCCTTGGCCCGCCAACTTGTCCAGCAGGTCTGAGATTCTTGCTCCCCGTGCAGACAAATGTGGAGGGTGTAGGAAGGATGAACAGCATAACCATGGCACCGTGGAGTAAACCTGATGGGCTGAATGGCCTAATGCTGCCCCTATGTCTAATTAACTTGTTTGATTGTGGACAATTTCTCCTGAAATATGTTAATTTTTGCTTTAATAGCTTAAAAATATATATTATTGCACAGCAAACAATTTTGTTGTCAAGTCAGTGAGATGGGTTTGTTCAAAATAGCGAGCAGGTCAGGCAGTGTCTGTGGAGACCGAGTCGTTGTTTCAGTTTCTAAATATTTTGCAAGAATCCTACTGGATTAGTGAATCACAGTTTTACACTATAAAGCAGTTGGATAATTCCTGCTCTTTTAACTGAGTTTCAATAATCGTTGCATCTTTAAGTTAAACTGACATAAAGGGCATGCATTATGATTGTCACTGTGGTTATGCTTTCAGATATTTTGAGAACAGTGTCACCTTTGAACAAACAGTTTATACTCAAACAAAGCTCAATGATGATATAAACTCTTTTTAAATAGTGATCTCATAGATGTTATTCCAATGTTCTTTTGATGCTTGAACTGCAATTTTATGGAACAAAATAAAAAACATTTAGAGACATGATGTGGAAAAGAGCCCTTCGTCACACCGATTCTGTGCCGGCCAGCAATCCCCATCCACTAGCACTATTCTACTCACTAGGGACAATAAACAATTGTACCAAAGCCAATTGATTAACAGACCTGTACGTCTTTGGAATGTGGGGGGAAAACTGGAGCACCCGGAGAAAACCCATGCAGGCACAGAGAGAAAGTACAAACTCCTATAGTCGGGACCATACCTGGGTCTCTGGTGCTGAAAGGCAGCAACTCTACCCCTGCACCACGTGTTTATGTAGTTTCTGACATGGTCTCAGGACATCCCTGTAAAGAGCTAAAACTCACAGGTTGAAACACAAGCATCTTTATTGTTCAGGTCATGATCTTGTAAGAAGGTCATTACACGTTCACACTGCTACGGCTACTGCCAGGCAGTGGGCAAGTTCTTACACTATGAATGTTATAATTAGGCGGAGTTATAATTGTTAAGCATTCTAATTGGCTAACATGCAATAGCTAATCTACATCTCTTGTATAAATGAAAAGCAACTGAGGCATTACAACTACAACGAGTAAATAAAATGTTAAATGTAGATCGCCCCATCAAATAATAATGGGGTTAAACATAATCTACCAGGTGGCTTGCTAACCCGCCTGGTTCTCGTACCAGATGGCGCTGCCTCATCAACCTTGGGGGCTCTGTTCAGTGAGCCTGACGGGCTGTGGGGAGACACCGTAGGGGAACCCAAGGAAGACCGTCGCAGGGGCACCGGAGAGCCGGTTACAAAAGGGGAAGTGGAGGCAGACCGACGTGGGGAGTGGATGGGACTGGCGGCGGCAGATGCTGGAACAGCGATCACTTTAAACTTGAGTGGTGGGGCATCGGGACCCTGGAGCGCCGGATGCCGTTCCTTCACAGGAAGGAGGTGTTGTCGGTTGCGTCTATAGATGGTACCACCGACATCGACCAGGTAGGAACGCGGTTCCTTTGCGGGGCCATAAATGTACCCCAGTTTGGTATGTCCTTTGTCTGTCTGTAGTCGGACCACTTGGCCTTGAATGAGTGGCTTGAGTGGTTTGCTGGTCTTATCGTAACTTCATTTCTGCGCGTCTCGATTGGACTGTACATGCTTTTCTACCACAGCGGGGATGACGACTTTAGGCTTTAGATGATCCTGGGTGACGGGTAGCGGAGGTTGCGTTCGGCGAGACATCAGGCCCTGGGCTGGAGAACCTAGAATGTTATCTCTTGCAATATTGCGCAGGTTCAACAGGTCAAGGTAGACATCAGATTTTGCTAAGTAGGAGCGCTCCGTGAGTTGTTTAGCGCTCCGAACAGCACGCTCGGCAAGTCAATTGGACTGTGGGTATTCTGGGCTGCTGGTGACGTGTCGAAAGTTCCACCGTTTTGCAAAGTCTTTAAACTTTTGGCTGGTGAATTGAGTCCCGTTGTCAGTCTGAAGACGAGCTGGAATTCCAAGTACAGAGAAATGGATCTTGAGCTTTTGGACGACAATCTCTGAAGAGATCGTTGGCAGAAAGTCAATTTCAAACCAGTTAGGGTATGGGTCCACTAGCACGAGGTAGTGCTTCCCGTGCCAGTCAAAGGTGTCGGCAGCCACTGATGACCATGGTAGAGAAGGAGCTGGTTGAGACAGCAGGGGTTGTTTTTGCTGGTGCGGTGCCTGCATATTACTGATCACACATTATTCTGTTTTCCTCCGAATATACTTGGTCAATCCGGGCCAGTATTAGCGCCCCCTGGGTTGGAAATAGTTAGTTAGAGCAGGCACATTTTGATCTTTGTGGGACGCATTGAGAAATCTTTGTGGAGAATAGCTAGCCAGATTCACATTAAGTTGTTGATGAGAGTTAACACTATCTAAGTCAGCAAGTGGTGCTACTGTCTCAGCCATCCGACAAGCATGAATCATTTGCTCCAAAGTCAGTTCAGCGTTCCGCAACAGTTCGGCTCTTAACTTGTGGTCGCTCATTCCTCCCACAATTTTATCACATACTAGCTCATTTGTCAACTCACCAAATCTGCATTGAGAGCTGTTATGTCTCAGGTCGCTGATAAATCATTCTACAGGCTCATCAGCCTGTTGCAGTTGGGGGGGGGGGGGGAAATCTCGTCCTCTCGAGGATCCTGTTAGACGGCAGGTCACACAGCTCTCTAAACTTCCTCAGCCGAACAGTCTTCAATAATTTCAGCTGGCACCAGTACCAGACCATTCCCGTCTAGTTGAGCTAGTGCAAATTTAAAAGGGTCAGTGCGGATCATAGCTTCCGGACCCACTAAATTCAACAGCAGCAATGCTTTCAAATAGTCGAGATTGTTTCGGTGAACGATGCGGATATAATGAGAATAGTCTTTCTCAAATATTTGCCATCGCTTGGCAATATCATATAATATCATGTCACCAAAACGCTCACAAATAAAAACTGATAAACGAAATAAATCGCGGTAAACAGACGCGGGGTAGATCCGATTCACTGACACCATGTAAAGAGCTCAAACTCACACAGGTTGAAACACAAGCATCTTTATCGTGCAGGTCATTACACGTTCACACTGCTATGGCTACTGCCAGGCAGTGGGCAAATTCTTATACTACGAATGTTATAATTGGGTGGAGTTATAATTATTCAACATTCTAATTGGCCAACATGCAAGAGCCAATCTACAATCCCCAAGATCCAAAGCAATATTAATTTGATGTGTTTTTGTTGTGATGTAAGCAAACTTGACAGCCAATTTGAGCAGAACAAAAATCTGTTCCCTCCAGTTTTCATGTAGTGGTTCCACAGGACACTGGCATGGATGAGATTCAATGTGTTTCACTACAATGTTAAAAGTAAGCAACAAACTCATTATCTAAATTATTAGAATTAAAACCTGTAAATGATGTATTCAATTTTAATAAACTCAAATGTTCTAATTTTCTCTTTTAGACCGTGCGTCATCTGCGCTAATAACTTTTGCTACTGTTCTTTAAGATGTAAATCGCAAAGGCAACGCTTTTAGATGGTACTTGATTTATTGGTCAAACAACACCACTGAATGGCAATCCTCTTGCTCTTCCCAATTAAACACTAAACTATTGACCACCAGCTGTCTTTTCTGATCTCTATGTTCGTTGATATTGTAGTTAAACCCCTCCCGCATGTACCATGCCTGTCAATTTCAATCTACTGTCATCACTTCTTGTCTTTGGAAACCTAGGCTCCATCCCTGCAGACCATTGTCTCCTCTGCAATCTCACTTTCCTCTCGTCCATGAATGCAAGAGATAGACACAAAATGGTGGAGCAACTCATTGGGTCAAGCAGCATCTCTGGAGAAAGTGGATGGGTGATGTTTCGGGTTGGGACCCTTGTTCAGTCTGTTGTTTACTTCCACCAGTTGGGTAGATCAGCACCTGCCTTGTTTGACCAGGGATTACTTTTCACCCCAATCCTACATTACCCTTCTGGTATATTCCATGGATCTAAACCTGGTCCCATTTCCTCCATGTAACATTTCAACAATGCTTCCATTCAGCGACATCATCCAAAAAAAAAAGAATGAAATGCTCCACATGTATAATAAGTTCTGGGTGTGTTTGCGGCAGAATAGTGGCATGCAGTGGACAAAGGTGCTGTTCTCTGAACTTGACGTGAGCATTTTTCTGACGGTGGTTTGCAAATTGCATCTGCTGGCTGCAGTACTTTGAACACAGGCTCTAGACATGGAGGCTCAGCTTGGATCCTGGAAAATGACAACTAGTCATCATGGACCCACAGAAAGTGGAAATGCTGTCGTTGGGTTTTAGAATCACAGAGCACAGAACCAGGATTTTCAGACCACTGAGTCCATACCAACCATCAAACATTCACTTGGGTAAATCATACATTAGTCCCATTTGATGTATTAAAGATTGCGTTTGCTGAATTTGAACTAAAATAAGGCAATATTATGACAATGGGTCGCCAAGGGACAAAGGATATTAGAGTGCCGACAGTGCCTTTATGAACATCAGTAACATTGCAATAATATTTAAAGATATTGTTCACTTTTTTTCAAATGATATTTGTTTTGATCAGCGTATGAAGTTACCTTCAACAAAGCACATAATCATGTAGAAAAACCTTTGCTGGTTTTGATGTTGTAAAACGAACTGGATCTTTTCCTGTTGAGGGAGAGAGAGCAGCCAAATTGCCAGGCTTGTTCTGCCTCGGATTGCTGCCAAGTCTTAGAATATATGAAAGTACTAATTTTCATGTCTGTTCAAGAGCATTTGTGTTTCTATATTGTTAAACTTTCTCCCATGTATAAAAACAATTATTATTTCTGAACAAAACATAACTTATTATTGTGTGACTCGGGATAATGCATGTGTTGCACTGAAATGTAACACAAATTGAACTGAATTTCTGTGGCAAACTCTCATTGCTTCATTTATCATGTGCCTCTTTGTTGATTGAATAAGTATTGAGAAGTATGATCAGTGGCAATTGTTCTTCCCACCAACAAGAGGCAGAAATGGGTGACTTTGGGTTAGCTCCTTAACTATCCATTCAACACATGACAAATATTTTTACACCTTAAATTGCACATCCTGATGTAACTGGCAGAAATAAAATGAGTTGCATGTATATACCTGATACATTTTCAGCTTTTAATAGAATTGTGCAGCATGGGATAGGGACATTCCGCTCAATTAATCCATGCTGACCTGTCCACTCCCTTTCATATTAATCACATGTCCCAGAACCTCTATGCCCAGGAGATTAGTGTTCATGTAGATACTTCTTAAATACTGTCAGTGGCCCAAGCTTCAACCACTATCTCAGGAAGTGTATTCCAGGTATTTGCCATGCCCTGGGTGAAGAAGAATCCCTTCATAAACCTTATGAGTTTCTTGCATCTACCCAAAACCCATATCCTTTAATTCTATCTACCTCTGAAATGAAAAGCAAGTTTTCTGCAGTCTACTCTACCCACATGTCTCATAATTGTACATATTCCAGACTACTCTACCCATATCCCTCACAATTTATATACCTCACCAAAGTGCTTCACAGCCATTGAGCAGTGTTTTAATATTTTGCAGAGTTGACTTTATACTTTAAGTCTGGTATATATTTCTGCTCCGTTTGACATAGTCAATTTCACTTGGAAGTAACACTTCACATTCATCTGAACGTCACCTACAGTGAATTTGCCCATTCTGTAAATCTGTCTGCACCTTCCCACAGTTCTGTCTGTCTTCCAGGCATTCTCCACGCACTTGTCTAAAGAAACGTTCTAATGTGAAACGTCACTTTTTCCTTTCCTCCAGAGAGGCTGCCTGACCCGCTGGGATACTCCAGCATTTTGTGTCTGTCTTCTGTTCTCACAACTTAGATAATGACTACTTCTCACCAGGGTCTCCTCTATATCCCGTAGCTCCACTCTCACTCCCCATGTCTTCGCCCCCCCCCCCCCCCCATAATTTGTAACAACTTCACCCTACCAGCCGTCACATACAACAGATAATCCTCCGATATTTTTGCCACCTCCAACGGAATCCCACCACTGGCCACATCTTCCCATCTCCTCCCCTTTTGGCTTTCCTCAGAGACTGCTTCCCTCCGTAACTCCCTGGTCAATTCATCCCTTCCCATCCAAACCACACCCTCTACTGGCACTTTCCCTTGCAACCGCAGGAAATGCTACACTTGTTGCTTTACTTCCCCCCCCTTGACTCCATCCACAGACTCAAGCAGTCTTTCCAGGTGCGGCAGAGGTTCACCTGCACCACCTCCAACCTCATCTATTGCATCCACTGCTCTAGGTGTCAGCTGCTTTACGTCGGTGAGATCAAGCGTGGGCTCTTTGATCGCTTTGCCGAACACCTCCGCTCAGTTCGCAATAACCAACCTGATCTCCCGGTGGCCCAGCACTTCAACTCCCCATTCCGAATCCAAACTTTCTGTCCTTGGCTTTCTCCATGGCCAGAGTGAGTCCCACCGCAAATTGGAGGAGCAGCAGCTCCTATTGCGCTTGGGTAGTTTAGACCCCAGCGGTATGAACATTGACTTCTCCAATTTCAGGTAGTCCTTGCTTTCACCCTCCTTCTCCTACCCAGCTCTCCCACAGCCTACTGTCTCCGCCTCTTCCTTTCTTCTTCCCGCCCCCCCCAACCCCACATTTGTCTGAAGAAGGGTCTCGTCCCGTAACGTCACCTATTCCTTCGCTCCATAGATGCTGCCTCACCCACTGAGTTTCTCCAGCACTTTTGGCTAACTTCACTATCATCCTGGGCAGCATTAAATTTCTCACTGCTACATCAGCAAAATCGAGTTCACTTCATTTTAAGTTGTGGGTCTGTGCTGTGTAACTTTAGTTTTCTTTAGTGAAATTGACATAGGATTTCAAAAGTATACTTTTGGAATATTTTTTGAGTAGTTTGTGACTTTTTAAAGAGAAGTTTTGTATAAATCCAGGTATTGTACAAATCAGTGTGCTTTGTCAGCAAATTGCAAAAGTCCAGAAACAGTGAACAAAAGAAATGCCTAGCTGATGTGCTTTTGTTTGTGATAATTGAGGAATGCTGACTAGGACAACAGAGGAAATAACTCTTTGGTGTTCTTTAAGTCGTGCCCAGTGATTTTTTTTTCCCCAAGTATATCTGAATAGGCAGGTGGGCGGTAGTCAAATTTCTCTTTTTTTTAAAACAACATAAAATTCATCCTTGGCTGCAAAGAACAACATGTGGGCAGTAAAGTCAAATGAAATTCACAGCACGGAATTTATTGTTTTGTGCACGTAACACATGCCATTGAGGACGAAATTATATACCCAGACATCTAAAATAATGTAAAACTCTAGAAAAGTATAAATTGGACATAAGGATAGGAGAGTCTGAAGTGTTAAACACAAAATAAAGAGAACATTGCTAACTGAGCCACACTTTGTTATAGATAATTTTGCTTTTATTCCTCTGATTTCAAGTTAATTCAGGAACTCAAAGGAGGTAATAACTAAACTGATTTTAGCTGCTCGGCTTGCACAGACCACAATATCACTGAGATCATCTTGAAGATGACACGAAAATTGGAGGCATAGTGAGGAAAGATTTAGAAGTCTAATTCACTGGATGTTTTCAAGAGAGATTTAGATAAAGCTCTTGGGGCAAACGGGATATAGGGAAAAAGCAGGAATGGGGTACTGATTTTGAATGATCAGCCATGATCATATTCAATGGCGGTGCTGGCTCAAAGGGACAAGTGGCCTACCCCTGCCCCTATTTTCTAAGTTTACAACAGGTTCATGGGAAGGTGGGCCAAGGAATGGCAGATGGAAATTAACTCTGACAAGTGTGAGGTGTTGCATCTCTATGTTAAACCATGACAGGACTTGCATAGTAAAAGGTAGAACCCTGAAGAGTGTTGTAAAACAAATAAATTTGGGAATACAAATGCATTTGGCACACTTGCTTCCATTGAAAAGGGTATTGACTACAGAAGTTTGGACATCTTGATAATGTTATAAAGTCATAGTTGTAGAGTTTGGAAACTGGTTCTTCAACCCAACTTTCCCACACCGACCAGCATGCCCCATCTATACTTGTCCCACCTGCCTGTGTTTGACACAGATCCCTCTAGACCTATCCAATCCATGTACCTGTCTCAATGTGTCTTAAACATTGTGATAGTACTTGCAGCATTGTGATAGTTGTACAAGTCTTCGGTGAGACCACACTTAGTACTGTGTGTTGTTCTGGTTGTCCAGCTGTAGCAAGGATGTCATTAAATTGGAAAGGAAGCAGAAGAGGTTCACCAGGCTGTTACCTTGGCTTGCAGGCTTGAAATATAGGGAAAGGCTGGATAGTCTAGGATTATTTTCTTTGGAGTAAGGGTGACATTATTGACTTTTATAGAATCATAAGGGGCATGGACAAAGTGAATGCTCACAGACTTTTACCCATTATAGGGGAATCTAACACAAGGGCATAGATTTAAAGTAATAGGGGAGTGATTTAACAGGGGCCTCATGGGCAGCTTTTTAATTCAGATGTTTGTCTGTATATTGACTGAGCTTCCAGAGAAAGCTAGAGAAACATACAATATCTTAAAAAAATATTTGGGCATATTATAGGGATAATGGGCCTGTCCCATTTCGGCGATTTTTGGGGTGACCTCGGGCGACTGCCACAAAAATGTTGAAAAAATGTCTGTGACAGTGGCGACAATTTTTGTTGTCTTAGATAGTTGCCAGGTGTCATAGGTAAATTCCATTAAAACTAGTCCTTGGCAGTCGCCTAAAGAGTCGCATAAGTGGGACTGACCCTTAAGGTGAGCTGACTGGGAAGTTTCCATGCTGAAAAAATCTATGATTCTAAGACTCTAAATGAACTCTTTGTTTTATAAACTGTGGACGTGTTCATATTTTTATGGCTGCATGAATTATTGCTAAATGGGACAGATCCAAAACATTCCATTGTTGTGACTTCAGCTACAATTTTTTGTAAGCTTTGTACAGAACTGCATGTAATACTGGAATCTACCAATGTAACTAATTGTGGTATTGGCACCTCCTATCAACTCAACTGTTGCATTTTCAAAGGTTTTCAATCGAGCAAATGCATCGAGGAATAATGCAGCAGATTAAGATTTAACATTGACAGTGCACTCGATAAAATAGGATAATGAGATGCCAATAAATTTCTTGAACCAACAACTGTTCAGATGTTTGTCTGTATATTGACTGAGCTTACAGAAATGCTGATTTTCCGAACGATTGCTTTTATGCAAACTAATCAGAGATCTGACGCAAATACTTAGTCACATAATACTGACAAAATCTAAAGAATAATCAAAGAACATGGCTTTGGAGAAGTAAAACAGAAGAATAGGGTATTCATGTGTATATGTATTCATGTGTTTGAATACAAAAACATTTAGAGCAGCATCTTTTCATTTTTATTCTTCTGTTTTACTTCTCCAAAGCCATGTTCTTTGATTATTGTTTAGATTTTGTCAGTATTATGTGACTAAGTATTTGCGTCAGATCTCTGATTAGTTTGCATAAAAGCAATCGTTCGGAAAATCAGCATTTCTGTACATTAAATAATAAAAATACGTTTTACTCAAAAACATGAATGAGATCGTAATTCAGCTGACTTCATCATATCTGATATTTGATGCTGAATTCTAAACATAACAGGAGCTTCCCCCTAAATCTCGAAATAAACTACTTGGATGGGATTAACCTACTTTTGACAATTGGAAGACAGCTGGGAAGAATTATTTATTCTAGTTGCTCGGTTGTAAATACCGAGCAACTAGAAAGAAATTAAACAGTGTTATGTGATTGCACGGACTCAATGTAACGTTAAATTTTAAGGATCTTTGAAATGGGTTTGAAAAATGAAAATGATTGTGGGATATTAAGAACAAATAATTATTTCTAACCCTTTAGTTTTACCACATCTCTGATAATGTGACGAAGGTGATGAAAGATGTTTTGGTCATGATGACAAGGCTATTGATATAGTGTTGGGTGTATCAAGTCCAATGGCTTAATAATTATTTCATAAAATAACTGCCATGGCATCTATTATGATATCATAGATATCAACCCCTATCGCGATAGCCCTATCTGACTTTACCCAATCCCGTTGTGCTTCAGAGCCAAACCTGGTTCCACAGACCTGACTGCTGCTACTGCTCTCCTCTGATTAGTCATCCCTCACAACCGTATCCAAAAGGGATGCTTGTTTTCGAGAGCGAATGGCCACAGGGAAACTCGTGCATCAAGGAGGGAAAGAGCTCATTGTGGACATCCTTGTTATACATTGGCAGCTCCTGAATGAACGTGTTGGGGAACTGGAGAAGCAGTTGGATGACCTCGGGGGGCCATCTGGGAAAAGGAGAGTTTCCTGGACAAGACCTACAGTGAGGTTGTCACACCAAGGATACAGGAAGAGCGAAGGTGGGTGACTGTGAGAAAGAGGAGTAAACGTGGCGTGCAGGAGACCCCGGTGGCTGTACCTACAGAAAACGGGTACACCTTCTTTGGAGCAGACAACACGACAAGATTGAGTGGTAGCCAGGGCTGTGATTCCAACCCTGGTGCTGAAGCTCAACGGGGAAGATAGACGTCAGGCGGTGTCATAGTGGTGGGAGACTACATCGTCAGAGTTGCAGAAAGGAGATTCTGCGGCAGCAGGCGAGATACCAGGATGGTGTGTTGTCTCCCTGATGCCAGGGTCCAGGATGTCTCGGAGTGGCTTCATGGCATCCTCCAGAGTGAGGGGGAGCAGCTGGAGGTTGTTGTGCATGTTGGCACAAATTATATAGGTTGGAAGAGGAAGGAGCTTCTGCAACAAGAATGTATGGAATTGGATAGAAGATTGAAAAGCAGGACCTGCGGGGTAGTGATCTCGGGATTGCTTCATGCTTGTGAAGGTTGAATAGGAAGATGGGGGAAATGAATGTGGCTGAGTTGGTGAAGGGGGCAGGGATTCATAATTCTGGATAATTGGGATCTCATCTGGGGCAGGAGTGACCTGTATAAAAAGGGACGGGTTGCACCTAAACTGGAGGGAGACCAACACCCTTGCGGGAAGGTTTGCTAATGTTACACGGAAGTATTTAAACTAGATTGGCGGGGGGGGGGGGGGGGGGGGGTGGGACCTCGTGCAGGACAGAGGCACATGAGAGGCTAGACGTTGGTATGGAGGGTGGTGTGGGAAGGTTTAGTGGACAGAAGAGGCAGGTGAAAGGCGGAGAGCGAGGAAGGAGGGTTGGCTTAAACTTCACGTAATTTAATGCAAGGGACCTGACGGGTCAGACAAATGAGCTTGGGGCATGGATAGGTACGAGCGACTGGGACATTGACTGAAAACTGGTTAAGGGAGGGGCAGGACTGGCAGCTCAATGTTCGAGTGTCCCGTCCGGGGGCGGCCGGAGACATCCAGGGTGGCCCGGGGAGGGGGCGCCGGCTCCTGCTCGGTTCTGCCTGTCCTGCCGGGACGACTGGCAGGGCGCCGGCCTAACGAACCACCAACTCCAGCTCAACCCTGCCCGGGAAAGGCAGTCGAGCTGGGGTTGGCACCTCCCCTCCGCGCCGGCTGCGGGCCTGGGCCGACACTCCTGTCCGTGGACCTCTGGATAGAAGACCCTCCTTCAGACTTCCTACACGTTAGCCTTTTGCGCCGTGGTTGGGATGGATGGGAGCAGGGATTTCCACGGGTGCAAGGAGCAAATGACCTAAAGTTTGCGTTGAATGAACTGAGTGTTCTTAACGTCCTCGTCTTCGACTGCCGTTTTGTGAGAGTGATTGGATCCCATCTTCAGCTCTGCCAATGTTTGTCACATTATCCGGACAGGCGGCAGGGGATCAGGAACTGATGTGATGCATCAGCAATGCTCTGGAAACCTAGTCGGCCGCCACCGAGCAGCGGGGTTGAGGAAGCAGCGCCACTCACCTGTCTGGCACTGCCTCCTCAATCCTCACTCTCTCTTATCTCCTCTCGCACGTCTTTCACCTCTTTCTGTCTCACCGTCTCTTCGCCGGTCCAGTATCTCCCCTTTCGCATCTGCCCCCTTTCTCTCGCTGTTACACCCGCTCTCCCCCACTACCAGGCACCCCGTTTGCGTTTTTATTCTCGAATTACATTTGACAAATCCCATGATTCCTTGCGTTTATTGGAATACCGAACTTGCTTTTTGCTGGATACCTGGTTGAAATTTACGAGTCGTCCATAAATGCAGGAGAGGTGCCGGAAGACTGGAGGGTGGCAAATGTTGTGCCTCTTTTCAAGAAGTACTGCAGGGAACTATAGGCCGGTGAGCTTAAAATCTGTAGTTAGTAAGTTACTGGAGAGTATTCTGAAGGGTAGGATATACAGGCATTTGGATAGGTAGGGGCTGATTAGCAATAGTCAGTATGGTTTTGTACATGGGAGATCATGTCTCACAAATTGCATTTTTTTGAAGACGTGACCAAAATGGTTGATGAGGGCAGAACTGTAGATGTTGCGTACATGAATTTCTGTAAGGCGTTCCACATGGTAGGCTGCTCTGGAAGGTTAGATCGCATGGGATCCAAGGAGAGATAGTTGAATGAATAGCAAACAGGATCTGGATCTTATGGCCAGGTGGGCAGAGGAATGGTTGATGGAATTTAATACAGAGACATGTGAGGTGTTTCATTTTGGTGTGTCGAACAAGGGCAAGGCCTACACAGTAAATGGTTGGGGGGGGGGGGGAAATGTGTGTACGAGGTCCGGCCGCCTCGTTCGTCTACCCTTTGGTTTTGTGCTTCGGGTTCTTGGGGGGGGGGGGGGGGGGGGGGGAATCCTGTGGCGCCACCTGGTGGTTAGGCCACTTTTATTCAAACCCTTGGCAGTCAGGGGTAGGGTAATGTGACTGGGTAATGGCGGGAAGCAGGGGTGTGCCCTAGTATAAGTATGGAGACCTGGGTCAGCCCTCCCCTATTCGCGTGTGAGTTGATGTCTTTACCAGAGTAATAAAGTTCTCTTTGTATTCACCATGAGTGGCTCGTTTATTCGCCCACCATAACAATCTCATTGAAAAATGGCAGGCCAGGCTTGAGAGGCCGAGTGGCTTTCTCCTGCTCTGACTCTCTTGTGTTGTGAAAAGATACAAGGATAAGAGAGGTTCTGTCACTGTATGAAAGGGAAAGTGTTGAGGCTTTTAAGATTTACGAGAAGATGCCCTTTTTCCGAAAGGTTTACGAGATTTAATTACGATTCCTTTCAATCTTTTATGTTTTCATGTGTATTAAATTATTTCAACTATTGTATTACATCTCCTTATGTTACTGTGCCAAGGCTGCAAAGGAAATAATAACAAGCTAAACTTGGCATTCACCTTTCTGGGGGTCTGATGCACACTTCTTTTCTACAAGTGGTGACTTCAGAGACAACATTAAATAGCTACTGTGCACCTGGTGACGCTCTCGTGACCAGCGTCGTGCAGCAGAGAATGTGTAGAGATACAGCCAGTGGATGATGAGGCAGGAAGGCATTTGAACTGCTCATCATCTCACATGTCATGTCCCGAGGACCCTCTTCGATCAACTGATACGCAATACCATGTCAGCTGTTAATAGAAAATGATGCCATTGTGACATTTTCATCGTTTCCCACTCATCGCTTGGGTATTTATGGATGACGCAGACTAAGATTTATTTAGAGTTTATGTGCTCGCTGATACACATTGATCACCATTTTGACTAACTGGTTACTCTACCGTGGATTTGGGTACTAACTACTTGTGACTTCCTCAAGGGTAATGCAGTCACAAAATATCCCTTTCAGAGTAGCAACCTGCATGCTCCTGAGATCAAAAGTACAATCCACTGGTCAAGCCGTTACTTCACAATGTTCTTGTTCTTCAGATAGGCTACCATGAAAATGTTATAGCCCTTGATGCACCGACTATGCAAAATGTATTTTTCAGAGGCTACATGCTGTGACTGCTTTATGAATGTTATACATCTTCCTACCTTGGATTGGCTTAGATGTGTACCAATAACTTTACTGAGTCAGATATTCATAATGCAGTCCAAATAGGATTAGTTTTCCAAGGAACCTTGAATATCCTGTAAATTCATTTGATTAACAGGAAAATAAATATGATTGCTTGAGAATGGTCTTTAAACCAGATCAGTCATTGCTTATCCTGTTCTAGCCTGGCAATAACTGCATCGCTTCCTTCAAGTGTTTCTCATGATTCGCCTTGATGTTGGGTGGTTAATTGTTTTAAAAAAAGACAGCGATCTTTTAGGGAAAGCACTCTCATTGCTGTTTTGATGGTGTTAGATTCCTTGTTAACAAAACCTTTCATAATTGGTCAATGTGCCTTCAAAGATGCATGTTCCTCTGCACCCAGCTACTTTGAATCCACCTTGATCTGCCGCAATAGTCTTTTAACCCTTTCAGACAGCCACTTGTAAAGTAGCGTCTGAAGAAGGGTCTCTGCCCAAAATGTCACCCATTCCTTCTCTCCAGAGATGCTGCCTGTCCTGAGTTACTCCAGCTTTTTGTGTATCATCACTTGTAAAGTAACATTCTTTGAAGTTTATGTTGTGTTAACTCGAACTAAAATCATAGTTAGAGGTTTTGTGGGACCAAGCACGGCCAGTGTGCCACTGAGATATTGCTGCCAATGTAGTGAACTCTATTCCTTGGTTTTGCTGCAAGGAGGCACTCTTTCATCTGCTGAAAGTGTTTTTAATGGAAAATGTAGCTCTGTCTGAGAATCAATTTGGCTTTCATTTGCCCATTGGAAATCACAAACATGTGCTGCACAGCCATATGTAGTTCCAATGGGACATATTCCAGGAAGAGTTGTGTGAGTAGAATGGCTTCTGACTCAAGGTGTCGCCATTTATGAGGCATGCGGTCTCCCTCCCATAGAAGCCTGCATGGCCCACATAGAGCTGTGCGTGTAGTTCCTGATCCCCTTCCACTCTGGGACCCATTTCCTTCTCGACCTACTTCTCTTCCTGAACTAGTTGCTCAGTTAAGGAGCTGATGTGCGGGATGGAGCCGATTGTCCCATATTAAACAGAGCTGCTTGGAGTGTACTGCACTGTGTCCCCAGGTCGACACGGACTGTGTAGTCTCCTCTTATGATATGCTATAGAACTTCATTTATCCAGGAGGGACATTGATCTGCCAACAGTCACAAAACACAAGCTACATGAAATTAAAGGAACGAGTGGAAAGGATTGGGGATGTGCAAAGATTTTGGGGGGGGGTGTAAAGAGGCAGAGAGAGGGATCAGTCTACCCCACAACAGAAGGGGGAGGAGTTGTACAGTTTGATAGCCACAGGGAAGAAGGATCTCCTGTGGCATTCTGTGCTGCACCTTGGTGGAACCGCTCTGTTCCTGAAGGTACACTATTGGTTGACTCGTGTGTCAAGGAAGGGGTGAGCTGTATTGTCCAAGATGCTCCGCAGTTTGAGGAGCATCCTCCCCTCCAAAACTACCTCTCATGAATCCAACTCTGGCCCCAGGACAGAGCCAGTCTTCCTCATGAGTCTTGGGGGGAAAAACAGTGGCTTGATCCACTGTACTACTGGGCTGCCATAGTATTCATCATAGTGATACTCTGCAGGAGTTCATGGGAGACACTTTGGTGTGGGAAGCCATGCAAGGAGAGGGCAGGCGCTATTACCCAAGGTCAAACTTTCACGGCTGGGCTATCCATGAAAGACTGAGAGCACAGTAAAGAGAACCTGCCAAATGAAGGAGCCATATGAGCTTCCTGGATCCCTGCCATTGACCTTGAGAACATTCCTTGCATGGTCACAATGACATACACGTTGAAATAGGAGCCTTGCAATTTGAGAAGCATTTAGAGTTTTAAAGGAGAGCCCGGGCACCATCTATTGAAGCCTAGGTTTTAGGAAGTCGCAAGTGTTTGCTTGTCCACCGGGTTGTGACCAAAGAAGGAAGGTTGCTTCTTGACAATAAGAGGATCAGCGACCTCCCTAATCCTGCAGCAGCAAGAAACTATCAGATTTGGCATAGACGGCCAAAGCTGCCAATGATAATCCCAGACATTATGATGTTAATCGTGAAAGTGACTTGTGGGAAGAGCAGACTGGGACATGGGGATAAAGCTCGAGGCCCGACTGTGAAATGTCATACATGAATGTCACTCTGAATGTGAACTCTCAAAGCATCCGTTCCCTGGGAAGACTGAGATGGGTGTCAATGAGTGCGTGCGTGCATGATCCCTCCACAGTCTTCAATGATTTAATTGCATTGCATCCTCCTGGGTATACAAACTTTTTGCAGATATCAGCAATGCCTGGCTGAAGCACTCTCTTCAAGTGCCGCCACTGGAGTCACCCAGAAATAGTTTCCTTGTGTCAAATTCCCAGCCAAAGTCAATTCAAGTGGCTATTGTGAATAGAAATATTTTTCAGCCTTTGAATATATCCACCAGTGAGCTCTGCGTCAGCACACCGTAGTTTAAAGTTTCAATGGGAGTGGCCCTCCAAATAGCATTGTTAACAGATTAAACTGCACCATAGAGACCTGCTGGGCAATTGACTGCTGTATGATAATTGTTACTTGGACCAGTGATAGTTATACAGCATGGAAACAGACCCTTTGGCCCAAATTGTCCATGCTACCCAAGGTAGGTATGTTACAATACCTACCTTTAGCGGCGCTGCATTTCGGCCGCTCCTCGTGTGCGTGACTTTGGCGCCTTTCAGTGGGGGGCATGTTTAAAATGCTTTTTTTCCCTAGACAGTTCAAATCGATCCATGTCGGGCGATTTCGTCGCTAAAGAGAAATCGCTCCGACATTTCATTCATGAAGCTATTTTTAAACGACGCTAGGTTATTTATTAACTAGAGTAGTTTAAAAATCATCTTCTAAAGCTCTGAACGCCGACAGCAGAACGGACCTAACGTAGGGGAGAAAATGAAGTGCACAGTTTATTTTTACATTAAAACTTGGTTTTTAGGAAGGCTTTAATCACATTTTCATGTTGCGAAAAGGGGACAAAAAAAATGTGTGAACCGGCTGTATTTTTCATACCGACTTCACCGCAAACCGCAACGTCCCAATCCACCGCATTCCACTAAAACCCACTCGCAAGTTGATTTAAATGGCCATTAATTTACAGGCATTAAACACTAAATTCCTTCCATTTGGCCTATAAATTCATGAAAATTCATAGATTTTTAAATCATGTTATATTGTGGATTATTGTGTGAATGTTATTTGGACACTTAGGTAATTTAAAAAAGTTTCTTTTCTTAAGAAATGGATAGATGTTTAGATCTAGTAATTGAATTTTGTAATTAGCTACAATTGGATAACTAACTAATTATATGCTTTAATTTCAGGTCATCCAAGTAAGATTGTTTCAGAATGCTTCAATCTATAATAACTGAAAATTTCATTGAGTTCTCTTAATTTTAAAGAAAGTTATGGGCTTTTGACTGTCCTAGATCACAGCTTTTGAGTTAAATCAATGGAAAGGCAATGGGGAACAAGATGCTAATTTCCGAGTATGAAAATGGCCATAACTTTTATAATATTGACGATATGAAAATGAATTAGGTGTCAAATTAAACTTCATTTTATGCTTTATCTGATGGGATAAATTGCAGAGTTGATTTTTAAAATCTCAAAATGTTGTAACATTGCTACCCAAGGTGCTCAATCTAAGCTAGTCCATTTGCCTGTGTTTGGCCCATATATTCCTCTAAAAGTTTCCAATCCATCTACCAGTCCAAATGTTTATTAAATGTTAGTATTGCACCTGCCTCAATTACTTTGTATGGCAGCTCTTTTCAGATAATCCCCATCAATGGTGTGAAAAAGTTGCCTCTTGGCTTCCTACCAAATCTTTCCCGTCTCGCCCTATACCTATGTCCTCTTCGTCTTGATTCCCATATTCTAGGAAAAAGACCCATTCCCCATGCGATTTTTATATACCTCTATAAGGTCACCACTCTGCCTCCATGCTCCAAGGAATAAAGTCCAAGCCTGCCCATCTTTCCCTAAAGGTCAGATCCTCGAGTCCTGGCAATAACCTTGTAAATGTTCTCTGCACTTTTTTTTCAACTGGCAGCTTTCCTATAGCATGGTAACCAAAACTGTAACATAATGTCCACACTTGTATACCCAGTTCCTTGACTGATGAAGGCCAGCATGCTAAAATTCATCTTCACCACCCTATCTACATTTTACGCCGCTTTCCGGGAACAATGTATTTGTACTCTAAGATCTATCTGCTCTATAACACTCCCAAGGGCCCTACCATTCACTGTTGGGGTCCTGTGAATACAACACTTCACACTTAATTGAATTGAGCTTAGTTTGCGATTCCTCAGACCTCTTGCTCAACTGATTAAGATCCCACTGTAATTCTTCATAAAGTTAGTCACTGTTTGATGCCACCTATTTTTGTGTCATCTGCAAGTGCACTAATCATGCCTGGTACCTTCTATAGCAACAATTTGGATGAGATGACAAACAATATTGGTTCCAGTGCCAATCCCCGAGGCACACCACTAGTCACAGGGTTCCTCTGTAATAAGCAATCTTTCACCACCACAATCTGCTTCCTACCATGAAGCCCATTCTTTTTTTGAATAATTTTTTTATTAGCAATAAACAATTCTCAATGTTTAAAACTGAGTTATAAACATCCACTTAAATCAATATTTGTACTCTAATGATTATTATCTTTTTTTTTTAAATAAAAGTGGGTAAAGAGAAATACCATTATTAATCAATAAAATTATAATTCCTTAATAATTATTTGGTATAAAAGAAAAAGAAAAAATGAAGAAAAGGAAAAAAGACATATTATGTATATATATCAATTAAAAGCCACACAATATATTATAAATGAAACAACTACAAATAATAATATCAGTAAAGACATGCATATATCCTGGTATACCAATACATTATTTTCATCAAATCCCGCAGGGTGTCAGTCGAGCCGTGATGCCAAGAACAGCTACTTCTCTAAATACTGTACATATGGAGACCATATCTGTTGAAAAGAATTATACTCGTCCAAAAGGACAAATCTGATTCTTTCCAACTGCAACGTCTCCAACATCTCTGATGCCCACATTTTAATTGTTGGGGATAATGTTCCCTTCCAAAATTTCAATATTATTTTTTTCCCTAATATCAAACAATAATCAAGGAAATTTCTTTGGTCTAGTGTAAATATCAAATTAGCCTCTGGAATTCCAGTATTATTAGCTTTGGGTCGGCATGAAGCCCATTCTGTATCCAGTTAGCTCGCTCTCCCTGGATCCCATGCAATCTGCCTTTAGGAGCAGATTATCATGCGGAACCTTATCGAAGACCTTGCTGGTCTATTTAGACCCATCTAAGGCCCTGTCCTCATTAACTTTCTTTGTTATTTCTTTTATGAAGGTGAATGGAATTTGCGGGACACTATCTCCCACACACTAAACCATGTTGACTTTGTTTATTTAATTTTAAACTGGAAATTATGGAAAATAGTGTTGCATGAAGATTGATGTCCTGAGGTGTGTTCTGTACACACAATGTATATCCAAATGGAGGTGCCCAATCTCTTTGACAGAAAGGTGCAATATGACCTGGAAATAGTACATTCACATTCTCCTCTGGGTTAAATAAATTCAATCACTGAGCACAGTAAAATGCAGTTTATTGTGATCTAATTTCTTGAGGTGAATGAAACCTGGGTAGACAAAATG